>LNAC01000533.1:757867-924085 GCA_002007465.1 Ailurus styani | reverse complement strand
GTGGAGGGGGGGGGGGGGGGGCGGGGGCGGCGGTGACTCTGAGCTGTTCCGCCCCTGAGACGCTCCGTCTGGCAAGGGAGAGCGTCCGTGGAGGGAGCTCTGGTTGGAACCAGAGTGCAGGGAGGGCTTTGCGAGGTCCCACGATGTGGTCGCCGCGTGGGACGGGAGAAGCCGCGCGCGCCTGCTTCAGTCTGCAGTGGGGCATGGGGCATGTCCTTTCCCTGGTCCTCTCTTGCCTGGGGTGGCCCCGTGAGTGCCATAGTGCAGGGGAGATCCGAACAGAGGGCTGTGGAGCTTAGAGGAAGCTGAGATGAACAACCGTCTGGAGGCAGAGTTTGTAGAGGAGCTGGTCTTGGAGCAGACTCCAGGGACCGGTGGCATTTAGGTAGCAGAGACAGAAGGAAGAGTGAGCAAGAAACAGAAAGAGGAGCAAAGGGGCATGGGGGTGCTGTGTGGGGATGCACTTGTCTGAACTTCAGATTCGGCATCGTCAATGTGAGGGCAATTACATCACCGACCTCGGAGGTCGGCCAAGCAGCACATCGAAGGCACCGGTAGCATTTTCATGATCCCCACTGGGTGCCCACAGTCGCGCAGCTAGCCGGGAGCAGAGCCGGGACACACACTCGGGGCTCAAAAGTGAACGCCCGGAGCCACTATTCTGTACAACCCTCAGAGGGCAAAAGAGTGGTCCATAAACCAAAGTGTTTACCAGTGTGAGTTATATTACCCCTTCTAACTTGGACCTACCTGTTACTTGGACCCTAGAGGCTTTTGATCTGAAATTCTAGATTGTGTCTGAGCTAATAAAGCATCCTAGACAGTCATCAGTCTGTTGACCTGGTACCTTGTCTGCTTGTGAGGATGTTACTCTAGGTGTGAACTTTTCCACAATTGGAGAGTACCGTTCAAACCCTGCACCCGGAGTGATTTGGTTTGGTGTGACACGTCGGCAGGGCTGCCCACTCCTGATTATGACCAGAGCTCTTCGATGCCCACCCGGAGGAGCCAGCCACCATTCAGAAGCTCCCTCGTAGTTCTGAAGTTCTCCGTTGCTTCGGACGTGAGTCACCTGGGCAACTTCCAGGTTGACAGCCTGGTTGAAGAAAGAGCTAGCAGAGGCTCAGTTACTTCTGGGTCTGTGAACAGCCAGATGGCACATTCTCACCTCGGCCTGATAGCATAATGCCTTTTTTGAGGAGGTCTTTCATTTTCACTGGAAAAAATGCTAACTCGTGGCCCAGTAGATATCGAACCTTAAAGCTGGTACTATACTCAAGTATTCCTTGAGAATGTTCTCCATTATTTATCTTCATCACTGCTGTGGTGGTACCTGTAATGTCACAATTACTGCTCTTGACAGAAAAAATTATCCAGGAATAAAGTTCTTTATCTGTGCTTTCTCAGAAAAAGAAATCTTTAGAGTGATATGCGTATTTGTCTTGTGCTTTTTTTAGCCCACAGGGCTTTCACATATATTAGTTTTAGTCCTCCTGACAATGTTTCATTGGGGAGGACGGCAGGGAGATTCACGGAGGAGATATGTTGCTTCCTTTGAATCCATTCAGACTCTGAGGCTCAGAGAGGTTAAGCAGTAGAATAAAGGTCACACAGCCAGTGAGTGATAGCACAGGGACCCAGATGTCCGCTTCCTGCTTCCAGACTGCATGCACTTCTGATTTTCCGGAATTCCCAGGGATGCCCCTTCCATAGGTTCTTAGAAGCGAAGGGAGCCTCTGTGCCTGGTTTCCACATCCTCCCAAGTCCATCCTCAGCTACATTATTCTAAGGAATCTGCCAGTTTGGGTTGGGAATGTTGCTCAGGGCCTATCGTTCCCAACAGAGGATGATTTTGCCTCGAGGGACGAGTTGGCAGTGTCTGTAGACATTTTGGGTTGCTGAAGCTAGGGAGAGGGAAGGGGGTGCTCTTGACGTCCTGTAGGAAGAGATCAAAAGCAATGCCAAACATCCCCCGATGCACAGGAGACCCTTCATAACAAAGAAGTCTTTAGCCCAAAATGTTAACTGTGCCACGGTTGTTCAAGCCTTGGGTTAAAGGGGAAAACCCTCCGATTCCCAGACTGTCATGCAGATAGAGAGCTTTCCAGAAATGTCTTCTTTTCGGAAACAACTCTAGATGTTTTTCGTGCATTTTTTCCCCCTCCTACCATAATAAAGATCTGCCAAATACATGAGAACTGGAAGAGGAAACTGAGGCCCAGAGGAGGGAGGGCACTGCTCAGGATCGCCCAGCTAATATATGGTGGAGAAGGAACAGGCTCGTTCAGCCCCAAGTTGAACGCATTTTCTACTTGATCATGCTAAATTCCCCACTCACTAGCTCTGCTTTAAGCCATTTTCTGACTCACTGATTCAAGAAATGTTGTGATCTGAATATGCTCACCGACCCAGGCCTGCCTACAGCTTATTCTAATACGAAACAGTACAGTGTGAGAAGAGCCTCCTAGATTCTGCCTCAGTTCCCTCTGTGTCTCCAGACCCGGGGCCCATGCACAGCTGCTGGGCGGAGGGACTTTTCCTCTCTCGTTAGGAGACAGAAGGTGAAAGCTGGAAATGAAACTGACATGCCACCCAAGCACTCGGGTTTCCCTGCAGGAGGCACATTACTGAAAATAACTAAGTTTCTTGGAATTGAAGTTTTTTTTTTCTCATATTTGATTTTTCATAGCTCGTTCTATTGGTTTTATGTTTGTTTTTTACTCAGGCAGTCAGTGAAACTAGGTTGGTCAGTGAAATTTCTAGCGCCTGGAGGTTTCACTTTCAGGGTCTGAAAGTTTGGGTTTGGGTTTTTAAAGCCTTCACAAAGGCAGGGAAGGGATGTAGCATTCTAGCCGAGAGTGAGTTTAAAATGATATGAACATGGAAAATGCTTGGATAGTACTTACTGAGTAGGTTAGTTTATACAAAATATTGATTGAACATGTGCTCTGTATTAGACTCTGCCGTGAGCAACAGAGCTATAGTTACAAGAAAGACTAGGACATGTCCTTCCCTCAGTTGCTTACAGTCTGGCTGCGGAACTGAGTCAGTACATAGCTTCCCTCCCCTCTTTTCTCCCCAAACACTCTTTATTCATTTTATTAGGGACTTAGCTCAAATTTTATTCTCAAATTTTAATACTCTTACCTTTTTCTTTGTCAAATTTCTACTCAGTCTTCAAGGGCAACATCAGAGGCTAACTCATAAAAAAAACAAAAACAAAAACAAAAAAACACAACAAAACCCAAAACCTCTTAGAAGATGAACATAGGGGAAGGGAAGGAAAAACAAGATGCAAACAGAGAGGGAGACAAACCAGAAGAGACTCTTCATCATAGGAAACAAACTGAGGGTTGCTGGAGGGGAGGGGGGCAGGGGGTGGGGTAACTGGGTGATGGATAGAGCACTGGGTATTATATGCAACTGACGAATCACTGAACTCTACCTCTGAAACTAATAATGCACTGTATGTTAATTAAGTTAAATTTAAATAATAAAAAAAGAAATCTCCCTAGGGAATCAGGATATGCTTGTTAAGTATATCTTCAATCTCTCCTTTAAATGGCTACGAAACCGTCAGCATTTACTGTGCCTGTTTGTAGAGAAGCAGTGTAGGCTGCTCCTTCTGAGGTACCTGTGTTCAAATCTAAATTGTATCAGGTACCTGCTGGTGCCTCGGGTAGGTTACTTAGCCTCTCTCCGAGCCCAATCTCCTAGTCTGCTGTGAGGATGAAATGTCATAAAGCCTGTGTGGTACCTGGCATATGGCAACTACTCAGTACAGAGTGAGCCTGTGTCAGGCTCTAGGATCTGTGCTACAAAGGATCCCAACACCCAGGTGACATGGGCCCTTCTTCCCAGGAGCTCATAATATAGGAAATGCACAGAAAGGTTCAGAAAAATCTCTGCAGACGATAGACTACCCAGGTGTTAGAACATTGGCTATAGGGAATATCTGAAAGCAGGTGAAATTTAAGTCTGAGTGAGTAGATCTGATTCTCTGCAGGTTCTTCAAAAAAGTAGAATTTAAACTAGACCTTAAGGAGAGGATAGGACCCTCCAGGTAAATCCCTGCAGGTGGGGGAGGACCAGGGGGAAACATATTGGGTATTCTCAGAAGAGGGAACCCCTTACCCAAAGGCACTGAATGTGAAAATACTGGGTGTGGTCAAGCTGCTGCGCACCTAAGAGAAGAGATTCTAGAGGTTACATCAGGGCGGGAAGAAGCAAGGAACTGGGATGGAACTGAATATTCGCTGACTAGCAGAGTTTATTGGAAGAATAGACCCAAACACTTAAGGGCCTTAAATAGCCAATATAAAGGTTTAGACTCCCCCCTGAACACAAAAGGGAGCCACCCAAAGTTTGCGACTTAGAAGGAGCCCTTGAGTTGATTAGATCCCTGCCATCAAGGAGCTCACAGTCCTGTTAAGGAGAGAAAGTAGAGAATGAACGGTAAAAGGATGTGATGAGTGAGATGCTAGAAGCCATGAATAAAAGTGCTGTGAAGGGGAAACACAGAAGAGAGAACAACTGAGGAGGAAGCCGTTACCCGGCGAAAAGAAGAAATCTGACCTTCTGTGCCCTCCTCCATCATGGCAGCCTGGCTTCGTATTAGCCTTTTCCTTTGATTTTGTCTGCCTTCCTCTCTGGATTGTGAGCTCCTTAAGGGTCCAGGCACAGTGTGTACATTCAACAAACCTTTGAAAGATGTTGATTAAAATGAAAGACTGGAGATAACTCTAGGGATAGCGTGTAGAGTGGATAAGGAAGGAAGATTATTGAGGCTGGGAGGTCACTTACAAAGTTCTGTAGCAGCTCAAGTGGGAGCTGGGAAGACTAGAAGAGGTGCAGTACAGAGGCCGTGGAAAGGATGGGATGGACCAGAGGGACCCAGAGAAAGAATGAATACTGCAGACTGGTGGGAGGTGAAATGGATGAGAGAGTAAGAGGGTCAGAATTTATACAAGATGTTGAATCTGGGTGCTTAGAAGGAGGATGATTGGACATAGCTCAAGTAGGAATTCAATAAATATTTGTGGAAAGGATGGATGGATGGGTGGATGGATGGTTGGGTGGATGGATGGATGGGTGGATGGATGGATGGATGGATGGATGGTTGGGTGGATGGATAGATGGATCTTCAACACTAGTTAGGGAATCACAGACTCATTTATTACCAGGGGTTGAAGGGGAGATTACGTAGCACCAAACCTCTCATTCTGTATATGAGTGAAATGAGGTAAGATGGGGGGAAATGACTGCTTTTGATCACATAGCTACTAGGTGATAAATTTAGGGCATGAAATTAAATCTCTGGACGCCTAGGCTAGTGTTCTTTCCAGTATGTTATATGGTTATTTTCTTCAATTCTTAAAAAGAATTTCAGAGGAAATGGTATGCATGAATATCATATACCACTTGTAATTTTTTTAAACTAAAAGCTACATTGGAATTTCATTTCCGTTTCGCTGATTAAAATAGGAATTCTGAAAGTCATGCATATTGATTGAAGAGTCCTCAGCTTTGGGGCCAAATTCTCCCAGTGGCTGTTACCTTCTACAGTCCCATTTCCCCAGACATTCCTCTCTGGCCCTCCGGAATGCACAACTTGCCGCTGAAGCAGGTGGTGCGCGCCCTGGTGAGTGTGGGCAGCAGAGGTCAGCCCATTCTCAGGCAGTCCTGAGAGTGCGGCCACCGCTCTGCAAAGGTGAAACAGCCTCCTAGATGAATAGCCACATGGTGATTTCATCAATCAGCATGAAGCACACAGGATTCTAAAGCAAAGGGACAGGTTTTCTTAAATCACACCAAACACCAGTCCCGTAACTTTCCCCCACTTTGTATGTATCCAAGTGCCTCCTGTGTGCCTTCCTCAACACACTGGTTGTCATGGTGGAAAAGATGATAAAAGAAGTTTGAGATAAAATTCCTCTTTCCAAGAGGCTGCGTCCTAATTGAGGAGAGGAGACTCACATGATAATTTACGGTGTGATGACTCTCTCTTTCTCCTTGGTAACTTTCAGGCATTAGAAAACTAATAGAGGGAAAGAATCTCAAACTCAGAAATTTATGGCTTCAAATTCCCCCTGGGTGTTTGAGGGAGACTACAGCATCCCAGCCCCTGGGTCATCACTCTCTGACGTCAGAGAACATACCTTTTGTCCTCCAAGGACAGCCTTACGATGGACGATGATCAACTAATTACACTGAATGCAGAAGGTAAGTGCAGGGCTAGGAGCACAGGAGAAGGGGCATTTCCCTCAGTCTGGGCGGAGCTACCTGCAGCTTCCTGACCTCTTCTCTCTCCTCTCCAGTTCATCTTCCCCAGGGAACCAGCTGCGAAAGCTTCTGGTAGGTTCCTATGGTGGCAGCATGCTTTTATAAGAGCAACAACCAATATCTAGTGAGCACTTACACTGGGCTGGGCACCATCCTTAATATTTTACATGCATTATCTTGTATGGTGACCACAGATCTGAAATCTTGGTGCCAGCATGGCCAGTTCCCACATTGGTGTCATTAGACAACTGCCAATTGCCTCTAAGTGATGAGGCAGTTTCAGGGCAGGAGGGTGAGCATGGAAGAGGCCCTCCTTTCAACTATTTATTGGACTATCAATGAGTACAACCTTTTTCAAAGGAATGATGTAATTCTAGAAAGATGTAAAATGTGCGTATTCTTTGATTTAGCAACCTAACCTCTAGGAATCCATCTTACAGAGATAATACCGAAAGTACATAAGGATTCACATGCAAAGATGTTTGCAGAGGCATCACTGGTAAAGGCTAAAAGGGGGAATGTCTAGTAGCAAAAAAATAGTTGAAAACTTACGGTATATCTAGTCTCTGGACTAGACCGCGTATGAGGCCTGGAGTTGGGAATTTTTTCACAATACAGTTTTAAATAAAAAGCAGATCAATATGTAAGCCATAATTCCTTTTCTATAAATATGTGTGTATGTGTGTACCCTCCTTCTGAGGAAGGAGGCTAGGAGGCCCTGGTCTTTCCTGATACCTGCTGGTACCTGGGGGAGGCCCAGCAGAGACAGCTGACAAGGCCAGGGGCTGTCAGGAGGGGTGGATGAGGACTCAAGATGGGAGGAAAGGCCCCTAAGAGAGGAAAGCCACTAAGAAGACAGAGACTGGCCCCCACACGAGGTAAAGCAGTCAGGCTCTTAAGAGAAGAGCAACAATGTATGTAGTTCAAAATCATCTGAGTTGCTATCATGTCCCTTCCTCTGTGTCCAACCTTGGAAGCTGCTCCGTGAAGTCTACTTCACACACACACAAAATTAAAAATAAAAATACAAAGACAAAAATGATTTGTATCAGATGGGATGGGGAAGGAGACAAACCATAAGAGACTTCTAATCTCACAAAACAAACTGAGGGTTACTGGGGGGTGGGAGGGGAGGCATAGGGTGGATGGGTTATGGACATTGGGGAGGGTTTGTGCTATGGTGAGTGCTGTGAAAGGTTTAAGCCTGATGATTCACAGACCTGTACTCGTGGGGTAAATAATAAAATAATAATAATAAATGAAAAAATTGAAAAAAATTGCAAAAAAAAATAGATTTTTATCATCTCTAAGCTCCCTTTTGACTAAAATGTCGAGTGTCTCTGTGCCTTTATATTTGTCCATCCTTACCTGGACCCACCACCATCACAGCCTTATCTGCTGCCAGGCCTGGCCGTCTGCTACCATTCTTCTTCCAGATGAACCTCCTGGGCTTATCCACCTTTCCCCTTTACCTGTGCTTCTCATGCCGTGGGATCCCTCGGCTTTCTCTGCCTGCCCTGTGCATCCCACTCAACCTTTAAGGCTGTGCTCAAATGTGCCTTCCTGGAAAACTTGTTTGTCCTTGAAATGGAATCAGTCATGCCCCCCCGCTCCCATCTGTGGGAACATTCTGCTCCCAATGCCGCCTCCCCCACCCACAAACATGCCCAAGATCATTCCATCAGTTGGTTGTACCAGGCTCTGCAGGCCCCCAGAGGGTCCTCAAAATCTGTTCAGATCCCCAATGGTCAGTTTCCCCAGGCCAAGGGACGTGGTCTAACTGGGTGCAGATTGGGCCTGGCAGATCCTTGGCGGCTGGGCCAGCAGAGGTGACATCAGCCCAGGAAGAGGGTTTTTCTCAGAGCAAAGAGCCGATTCTTCCCTGCAGCTGACGGCCCTTTAACGGCTTAGCGGTCATGTGAGAGTCCTTGGCCCGGCCTGGCCGAGCACCGAGAACTGGCAGTACCAGGCCTGGCATAGGTGAGCCCCACCCAGGTTAATCGATCTGTTCTGGGCCCTGGGCAGGAGTCAGCACATTTTCCTCTGTGTTCAGATCTTCCCTGTGCCAGGCTGTGCAGACAAAAGAAAGTCTCCTGAACAGAGCAGGTCAGGCTGGCGTTAAGTTGTCCGTGTCTTGGACCCACACTCCTTCGTTGCTTCCGCACTTCTCTTTCCTGTCCCCCAATTTTTCTCTCATTCCCAATCTAGTTCTGATGCTCTCTGGATGTCTGTGCCTTTCTCTTTTTCTCTTTTTTCCTTCCTTCCTTCCTTCCTTCTTCCCTCCCCCCTTCCCTCCCTCCCTTCCTCCCGTCCTTCCTCCATCCTTCCCTCCCTTCTTTCCTCCCTCTTTCCCTTCCTTCCACATTGGTCTGTTCTCTTTCTTATCTCTGTCTCTCATTCCTCCACCCTCAGTCCAGACACTTTCTCTCCGTCCTGTCCACAGGACAGGCTTCCCTCCCTCGCCTTTGCTTTCCTGCTTGCACTGTTGAACAGAAGTCAGATAACTTTTGTATTATCTCCCCCTCCTAGCTCTGAGCAAAGAGGCCATATAGTTCCCCACTCTATCCACAATTGTGTTAGGTACCATGCCTGTGATGGACCCGTGCCAGGATCCCTTCCCTGTAGCTAGGTTGACCAATGCTGATGCACAGAAAACAGACTCAGGCCCCTGGCCAAAGCCAGTGGGGGGTTGGCTTTGGTATGCCCTCATGCTGAGACTGGTAACCCAAAGTTTAGGACTTGGCTTCTTGCTCTTTTCCCCCATCTCATAAGCCTGCACAGGATCCCTCTGTATACTCTGATCACACCTGAGTGATCATGGATAAGCACCGAGTTTACAGTCAGAGACATGAGGGAGGGGATCCGATGCCTCTAAGACGGGTTTTCCCATTCTCTGACTATTCCTGATTCTTTATAAGAGATAAAATGGAGACCACTACTAAGTTTATCATCACTCCCGGGGGGTGGGGTTCTAAGACACAATCTGGATACAGATGAAGTGCCTCTTTCTTCCATTAATTTATTCAATAAACAACTGAGCAGAATTTCTGGGCTTGGAAATAGGGATACAAAGATGTTTTCAGTTCTCAAGGAACTACAGCTTAACAGAGGAGATGGACCTTTACACAGGGAACTTAGAAAAGCTTGAGGTAATTGCTAAAGAAAGTGTAGATAAGGGGTTGGAATAGAGACTGACTGGTAGATGTGAAGATACACAGAGAGATATTCGAGCTCTTTGATTTTGAAAAAAAATTTTTTTTTGTATGTGCAAGGTGGCCAGGGCAACTGGTATTAATCCAAGAGGAAAGAAGAAACTTGGGGAAAAGGAAGTATGAAAAAATGAGCAATGTCCTAACAAAAACTAAAGGTCAAAGATTTAATCCACTCTCTGCCTCCCAGCCGCAAGAAAACCCTGCTGATATTTTTATTTGAAGTGGAGTTATGTTCGTCAGTCCCTCAACCCCGATTCCTGGTCAGACATCCCAAAGCTAGAGGAAGAAAGGCATGGCAGAAAGAGGATTTAGAACCAAGAGATTGAACCATAGCTGTCTTTAACACGCTACTCTGAGCAAATCCTTTCCCCTTTCACCCCTAATTATTCCAACTTTATATGTGATGGTTAGTTCTCAGACTGGTAGCAGTCCGGTGGGTCCTATTGTGCCCCGTCAAGTGAAGCTTCTGTGTTTTCCACGTCAGTCTTCTGTTCCTAAAACCACAATCTTTCAGGGAAGAAAGTGTGGGGGTGATTTTCACACATTTTACGTATGAGGACTAGAAAAATACTTGAGTCCTATACCCCAGCCCCCAACCTTCCATTCACCAGAACTTTCTAAGCAAGTGGATGGAAAAAGGCAGATGAAAGACTTGAATTATGTCTTTAAAGGCAAAAAAATGGCCACTACAAAACTATATGGATTAAAGCAAGAAGATAACCCAGTTCAGCCTTTAATTTTAAGGATGGGGAAAATTTGGCCGAGAAGAACATTTGGTTTGGTCAGGCTTCCACAGCAAGTTAGTGACATAGTTCACCTCAGAGTTGTTGAGCCAGATGCCAGTGCGCTTGATTTCGCCAAACATCCCCACATCTCTGCCTCAGTGCCTCAGCTCCGTGGCCAGTTTGCCTCCCATCCTCACAGCCAGGGTCAGCAGTGCGGCCCCAGGCTGGACTGAGACACGCCATGTTGTAGAGAGTACGTCAAGGGCCACTGTGGAGCATGCACTGGTCAGTCCATGGGAACCGTCACCCTTCTTCAGGATGAGGCACTGGGGCTCTCTCCAACAGGCAGGTGTTTCGTTAGCAAAGGCCAACTCTGCTTTGTGCAAGTGGGCTCCTGGGGGCAGATCTGCTGACAATCTCGAGACATAGCATATCCTCTTCTCATCCATCCAGAGGATGGGGTGAGGCACAATGAAGAGGGAGAACAGAGGAGATGAAGCCCTACCTGTTCGTTTGCCAGAAGACACACCTCTCAGTTTCAACCAGGAAAACATGCATAGAATCACTGTTCTCTCTCCCCTCTCCCGGGAAAGAACACAGATCCTTTAGCCATTGAAATAACGTGATTGAGATCAAGAAAGGGCAAGTGGAAGTCATCATTGTGGATATTTATATAAATAATAATTTTCCAGTGGGAACTGTGAACTCTCTTTTTTCCTTCTATTTTTAAATGCTAATTGCTTTTGATTTTGTTTACATAGGCGGAGCTAATAAGAACGTTTGCTTCTTAACCATTGAACTTAACGTATCTGTTTTTGGACACTTGTGATTTATTTTTGCACCCATGCTCCAAATTGGTGCTAATTACTTTAAAGGATCAGAGTTTCTATTCCAAGAGGGATGACGACAGAATGTCAATTTGCAGTCTTTGAGCATAATGTCCCAATTATCAATGCATTCCAGACCAGAATGGACTTGGCACCTTCTTGAAGGGGTTTGGCTGGACTTTTATCAGCCAGTCCCTGGACATAGCTTCATTAAAACTTGCTTTCTAGTAACTTGTGGGCATGCCTATACTGTCCTCTGTCTTGAAGGCCCTTTTTAGTGTCTTCTGAGTATCCAAGCACCTACCTTTCCACATCCAGATTACACATTTCTCCCTCTGAGCCTTCTTTGATCTCTGGCTGGAAATAAATTTTACCCCCTATGAAAGTCCCAGAGCACTTTGCTGATCCCGTCTTCAAGAAACTTAGCACTTTCTACATTGAATCAGAATTATTTATTCACCTACTTATTTCCTATTTCCTCTCTGCACTATAAGCCCCTTAGTGACTGTACCTTATCTGAGTTATCTTTGCCCCCACTGCATGCTGAAGCTTCTGCTAGTGCCCAATGCATAATAGATGCTCTGTGCATAGATTTAATTGAATTTTTTCTAATATTCTACCTGCTCCAGAAAAGTTCTAAAGTAGGTTTAAAAAACAGTTGTGGAACAGAGGAATGAATACATCTCTACACACACAAATAAAATGACTGAAGTCTATAATGAATTAGTCTATAATGAAGTATATCTGTATATTCCTAAATGTAACTATCATATCTAGAAAAAAAAATGACCTAGCGTGCTGTGAACAATGGTTGGGGATAGCGAGTGACAAAGGACTCAAAACTTGACCACTACCAAGAAAGGAATCAAAACTTCTGGCATGGTATTTATTCAATATAAGTGTTTAGCTGAGGGCAACAGATGAAAAACTGTCTCACTGAGGGTTCACTGACTACACAGAGCGAGTGTAGAACATATTGGGACCAAGGAGATATGGCCACAGGAGAAAGAGTAAACAGGTCTGTCTTAATTTGTTCACTTACCATTCACTTACTCATCCAACACACTTTCACAGGGAAGCCTCTCGGTCGAGCACCACATTTGCACTGTGGATACAGAAGTGAATAAGAACATCGTAGTTTAGCTCTGCAGACCGGGGATCAGAAAACTCTGCCCCATGGGCCAAAGCTGGTTCACCATCTGCTTTTGTGAAAAGAGTCATGGAACACAGCAGTGTCCATTCATTTGTCTACTATCTATGGCTACTTTCCCACTACAACTGCAGAGCTGAGTAGTTCTGACAGAGACTGGATATCCTGCAAAGAGAAATACATTGGGTTGGCTGTCGTCTGTCCATCTACAGATAGTTTGTCAATCTAGTTTATATCCTCGTTTAAAATTTATTATAGTACACTGGAGACAGTGCCATGGGGGATGAGGACAGGGTTCCGCGGGAGACCCACACAGCCCTGGAAAATCAAAGAAAGCCCCTTGGACTGGGTCCCTAGGGACAGAGGCCATATGTGCCTTGCTTACTGTTGTATCAAAAGTGCCTGTGTGGTGCCTAGCACACAGTAGGTTGCTCAGGAAGTATTTACTGAATGCATGAAAGAATAAAGTCACTATTAAGGTGAGAGTGGAAGCATGAGTGGTGTAATCCAGGACACGTGTGGAGGGATGGGGAGAGAAGGTGGCAGCCGTGCAATGGCCCTAAGGCAAGTGAAATGCGACTGGCAGGGGTGTGGTGTGTCAGAATGGGGTTTGGGAATAAGAAGGAGGTAAGGCTAGAAGGTAAAAGGAACCAGACCAGGCAGGGCTGTTTAAGCCTCACTATGGAGTTAGGACTTTATCCTGAAGGTCATGGAGAGCCACTGATAAGTTTGAGGTAGGGCAGGTACAAGTTCCAAGGTTGCTCCAGAAAGACCACTCTGGAGGGCAGGTCCAGGGCAGAACTGGTTAAGGAAGATTTGTGGCAGAAACCCAGGGGCCTGCACTAAGGTGGTGACACCTATGAGAGCCATCAGTAGAGTCACGCTGACAGGACTTGGTGGTTGAATGTGAGGGGATGAGGGGTCAGAGAATGGGAGGAGTTAAAGATGATGACAAGATTTCTACCATGAGAAGCTAGATAGAAGGCAGAGGTGGGGAACCCATGAAGAATAAAAGATTAAAAAGGTGGAAAAACATTGGCCCGATTTGGAGCATGCTGGGTTTGAGGAGAATACAAGGTGTCCATAAAGAAGTTATATGTGTGCATTTGAAGCTCAGGTGGGCAATCCAATCTGATGATCTAAAATTGGGAGTCATTAGAATCTAGATAGCAATTAAAGCCATTAGAGCAGATAAAATTTGCCTGGGAGAGTATGTGGAGTGAGAAATGAAAGGGTCAAAGAAAAAAATCTTTTAATACCTGAGGAATGCCAACATTCATAGAGGAACAGAGCCCAAGCAGTCCTTCGCGGGGACTGAGAAAGAGCATTTAGGATGACAGGAAGAAAATCAGTACAATTTGGTATCACAAACCAAGGGACATGATCTAGCGAGGACGAGAGTTTCAAATAATTAAGAAATGTCGACTGCAATAAAGATGGGAGTTTAGACAGAGCCCAGACAGCTTTGGTGTTGCCTTTTGTGACATGATGGCAGCTTGGGCAGGCAGATGGGGGAGAGACGAAGCAAGGTGCAGTAAGTGAGCCGTGAATGGGAGGTGAAGAAGCCGAGCCAGAGCCCCCCATGTAGGAAGGAGTTGGGACAGCTGCTGAGAGGGGTGGAGGGAGGAGGGGTGGAGGCAGCTTTCTTTTCTTTCCCTGTCTTGTTTGGAGTTAAGAGAGGTTCGATCATGCTTATACATTAACTGGGAGCAAACAATAGTCTCATTTTAATCAATCACTGGGAAAACTTGGCTTCTGCAGAGGGCTTCACGTGTTTTGTCCTATTAGAAAAAGAAAATTCAGTAACTCAGGGTGTTCTCTTTTTATACTTCGTTTCCAGGAAGCTTGGAATCAAGTTCAGTTCCCCTCGATGTCTGGTAGTATTTCATACCACTTCCTTCACTTGCTTTCTGTTCTGTTTTATATCTAAACACCTTGTTTTTAAAGAATAATTGTCGTGAGCAGTTTACAAGCACAGCATCTGTCCCTCATTCCCCCCACGTTTTCCTGAGGGCCCACTGTGATCCTGCCCTCTGCTCCACGCAGCAGACACAACGTGGGGGAAACACGACCGTTGCTGCTTCTACAGTCCAATAGAGGAGACAGACGTGAACCAAACGATTGTGCTCATAATTACAACTGTGGTGAGCGCAGCAAAGGAGAGTACTGGAAGCCCTAAGAATCAGAGGGATCAGGAGAAGCGTGCTTGAAGGATGAACTTGGAGATGGGCACGGTAACCTCCGTTCCAAATGGATTCTCCTCTTTGGAGACATTATAAGTGATCATTCAGCTCCTGCCTGGACACTTGCAGTAGTGGGAACCAGTGCTGCATTTCTGCTCAGTGCCAACCATCAGGGCAGAATTTGACTCATGCAACCTCCACCCAGATGTCTATACTTGAGTCCACGCAAATAAGCTGAACTTCTGTCTCGCACAGTGCTCTGTGACTGGAGATGGCAGTGATAAGCTCCACCTACACGCACTTATAAGTAGATCTGTTCTTTCACAGTCAAAAACAGGTTTTCCAATTTTCCTTTTCCTGTTTCCAGATGATGTCATGTTTACAGAGACTGCTAATGGTTTCCAAATATCCATTTGTAGCTTCTATAGAAATACGATTCCTTGTTCCCATATATAGAATTATTAGCTGGAAACATGGCTGTCCAGTTTAAAAAAAAAAAAAGACTACATCTCCTAGCTTCTCTTGCAGCTAGGTGCTGTGGATTACTGGTAAATTCAACCAGCTCTTCTAGAAGAAAAACACAAAAGCCCTGGTTATTATCTGTAGTGTTAATTCTCCCATAGCCAATTTTAAGCAACTCTACATGACTCACAGAACATGGAGCTGGGAGGAAATGTACACACCAGTACCTCTCATGCCATAGGAGTGGGCAATAGCACAGCACTCGCCAGGCAGGACCATACGATGGGGTTCTTAATGGGAGATGAGTGGAAGCAACGTATATCACTGCCCAGTTGTGCCTTCAGTGGAAGTCAGGGACCTCTGCTTCCCCTTCTTCTTTTTCCCATGGTCTGGGATACAAACAGTGTAGATAATCTAGTTTATACCCCATAGATAAGGACAACATACTAGAGATAACAGAGCAACAAGATTGGAAGAGCCTGGCTTCCAAACACTTTAGCGCTACCTGTCTAGACCTAGTCTCCTTGTGGGTGATTTTTTTTATGTAGACAAGTAAGAGATTCCTAGCTTGTTTCAGCCATTATCATTTTAGGTCTCTGTTAGAAACAGCTGAACCTGTATTTGAACTGACAGACTCATCCATCACAGAACAGCAACCAGACCGCTGCTCTAATGTCATCCAAAAACCTGCTACTCGCAGAGAAGAAGCAGACATTCTCCCTGCTCTGGGGAGCCCGGCCTGGGACAAGAGATGGCACGTACTCAAATTGCTGTGAAGGTGCGGGGCAGGAGTGCTCGGCCGCAGTGCGGAGAAGTTCCTGCACGGAACTACAATTATTCTGAATGAAGCAATCTTTGAACTCAGTCCTCAAAGATCGTTGGAATTTGGACGAGTGAGAAGGAATTGCAGAGCATTCCAGGCAGAGGGATTGTAATTCTCCTTCAGATTTTAGATTCCAATCATTCTGAAAATGTGATCCCTCAAAAAAATCTCTAGACTGTTATTTTTCCCCTTGTAACAGTACAAATTAATATTGTAAAACTATGACAAAAATGTTTAAAATAGTGAAGAGAATCAATTGTTTTCTAGTTTCTGATCCCCCCCCCCCGTTTACAAAGAAGTCCTTGATTTGTTCATTTCAAAGCATTTTGGTGGATTAATTAAAGCATTCCTCTAAGTGTTTTCCAAGGCAGCACTTTCTGGGCTTATTTTGAGTGACTAAAGGTGCATAAAGACACTAAAGCTTCATTCCTTTAAAAAAAAAATCTATAATGCAAACTTTTCACTAATGCACACAGGCCTCATTTCCAGTTAGTTTTTCCTAAGGAAAGAAATGACATATTTCTTTTCCGTTGTTTCATGATGTTCAATACAGCAGTGAGCACACGAAAAGGTCTCGGTACATATTTATCAGGGTGAAAAGGAGTCACAGAATTTAAGACTATGAGGGAGGATGCTGGGATTGTGGGTGAGAATAGGTCTACATAATGGGCCTGGAGATGGGAAGAACAGGTCTGGTAGGTGCATGGTCATCTTAGGCATGAGCCTCTGAGATCCCCCAGCAGATCCTGCCCGCAAAGCCCCAATCTCCTCTTCCCTTCCTTGCACAGGTCAGAAAGCCCAGAGGCCCTGGGGGGGAAATGGCACTGATCAAAGTGTCAAGGCTACTGCATCCTAGAGCTGGCTAGCTTTCTAGTGCTTTTGCATGTTCGCTGATCCTTGTTCTCAATTTGTTTTTCAAAGTCGTGCTATCCAAAAACATAATTAAAAGAATCCTATGTAGTTTTTGACATGCAAATTCACACTGTGTTCTTTCCTCAGAAAATTAATGCACAAGTAAATATAAGGTAGTGGGAACAAAGTCACACATTGAAATTCCAAGGCTTGAAGATGTAAATCCTTTTCATGGGGGAACAAAAAGAATGAATTTTGGGGTTCTCCCAACTCATCAGTACCTCCAGGTGCAGGGGTCGCCTGGGTGGCTCAGTTGGTTAAGTATCTGCCTTAAAGCCTTCAAGCTATGCATTAAACCCCACATTGAGTCCCACATTGGGGCCCTCAGCTCAGCAGGGAGCCTGCTACTACTCCTTCCCCCTCTGCCTGCTGCTCTGCCTACTTCTGTTCTCACCCTCTCTCTCTTTCTGTCAAATGAATAGAATAACTAAAATCTTAAAAAAAATAAAAAAAAAGGACATCTAGGTGTTTCGTCCTTAGCTTCTCCCTCTCTGTAGAGTGAGCAGAAACAAGCCAGGCAGACAGATTCCCCAAGGAAAAGCAGACAGAGCTGGAAAACTCAAATTCCCATGGGGCCATGTAAGGCTAACAGTGTGAGTCTTAGTGTGTGAGAAAGAGGAGCTCAGTGAACCAAGATGGTGTGGACAGGACAGCATAGATGGGAGCCAGTTCTTGTGAGGTGCTGAAGAAATGGGCAAGCTTGGGGCTCTTAACTGAAGCAGCCATAAACAATCTACTTGAACACCTCTAACATATTAGCAACAAGGTATGTTTATAAGGAAAACCTTTTATGGAGGAGGCAACGTGTGAGACATGTTTGGATCAGGTTCTGGTCCAACTTTAGTAACACTTGGACAGTTTATCTTCTTCCATCTCAGTTTCTTTCCTTTTTTTTTTTTAAGATTTTATTTATTTATTTGACAGAGAGATAGGGAGTGAACACAAGTAAGCAGAGCAGTAGGCAGAGGGAGAGAGAGAAGCAGGCTCCCCACTCAGTGGGGAGCCTGATGTGAGGCTCGATCCCAGGACTCTGGAATCATGACCTGAGCTGAAGGCAGCTGTTTAACCAACTGAGCCACCCAGGTGCCCCTCTCAGTTTCTTTATCAACAAAATGGGTTCTCTTCCATTGCTAGTGACCTGTGCCTCTTTCATGTGTTTAAGATAACAATATTTACATTCCTGAGAGAAATTCAACTTTTCTGACTACAGTTACTCAGCTTTATGATTAACTTCTTCAGAGTCCTGACAATTATTTTCTTTTGCTTCTTTATCAACTTAACAATTGGTTAAATTATTCAGTTCACAGCCCATTTAATGATTCAAGTAATATAAGAATCAAGAAAAATGATATACAATGTTACTTTATTTTTCACAGTTGGAAGGAAAAATGCCCATATACTTAGAAAAGATAATATTTATTTGCATTACTCTATAGAGGTAGAGTAATCACATAATTTAAAACTCGGTGAATTTTTTTTTAAGATTTTATTTATTTTATTTGACAGAGAGAGATTATAAGTAGGCAGAGAGAGGAGGAAGCAGGCTCCCTGCTGAGCAGGCAGCCCAATGTGGCCCTTGATCCCAGGACGCTGAGATCATGACCTGAGCTGAAGGCAGAGGCTTTAACCCACTGAGCCACCCAGGCGCCCAAAAACTGGGTGAATTTACATTTTCTTGAACTCTCATCCATAGTTCAAGACTTTAAAGATAAATTATCCCTAAATTTGGCCCAGAGATTTCTCTCTGTTTTGGGCCAATGGCATAGACTATTATGGTCCAAGCCACAATCATTTCAAGCTTAAACTCTTGGAATATCCTATTTATCCATCTCCCTTCCCCTCCCTATACCCATCTCCCTTCGCTCCCCACCCCATCAAGTCTCTTTCCCACGTGGAAGCTAGGTGCCATTTAAAACCTAAGTCAGGTCATGTGACGCCTCTGCTCAGAATGCTCCAGTGACTTCCTGTATCACTCAGAGTTGGAGCCATAATCCCATTCAGGCCCTGACATGCCCAGTAAGCTCCACTGTTGCCTCTCAGACTTCATCTCCTACCTCTTTCCCTTCATGGACTCTGCTCCAGCTATACTGGCTTCCCTGCTGTTCCCGGGACACTCAAACACACTCCCACAACATGATCTTTTCAAATCATGTCCCCTCCACCACTTCCCCTCCAAATGGCAATAAGAAATAAGGTGTGCTCCTGCCCATAGACCTTGGTTTAAATCTCACCTCTACTAGATAGTAACCCTCTGCGCCCGTGGCTTTTTATCTCCCTTCCCCTATCACATTCTTCTGCATAGCACTCGGCACCCTGTTATATTTCCTGTTTGTGTCTTTCCTGTCCATTTCATCCCGCTAGAATATAAACTCTATGGGCTCCGAGATTTTGTCTGTTGGATTCATCCTTTCTTGTATCTCTAGTGCTTAGAAGTGTGTGGCATATAGTAGACATTAAATAAATATTTATTTTAAAATATTCAGAGTGAACTATTTTTCTTCATAGATTGACTATTTTATTGGACGATGTACTTTCTCTCTGACACAATGATTTGAATTAAAAACTTATTTTTTCTCAGATGTAGAAACAAAGGCCACAAAAATGTCCCTCTGAGGTCATTACCAAGAATGGCAAAATTCAGGGCGCTGTGGAAGGCCTGAGTGAGCAGTCAACTGGATGAAGTTCAGGAAACATGAAGGGCCAGAGTCCTATCCCATCACCCATCATGGGGCCTTTTATACCAAGTTGTAGAGCACACACCAATAATCGATGTTTACCTGACCTCCGGGGAAGCTGAAGCAATTTTACAGACAGAAGTACTGTGTCATCCATGAAAATGATTACACCGATGTGAAGATCTTCTTTAGATAGGAAGGCCATCATATTGTCTTGATTCTATGAGCGTTTACATTGTCAGATTTCTTGGGCTCAGGCAGGTTGTATCCTTCTTTAGTTGGCTGAGATGTTGCGAGGTTTCAGAAGGACACACAGAGAAAGAACATTGAGAACAGGGCCGAGAGCTTCCGTGGAAGACTTCCAATCTGAGCTTAGCCACCCCACGCTGGGTGAGCCCAGGCAAGCCACTTAACTTCTCCAGACCGCAGTCTTCTCTTCAACAAAATATGAGTCACAAACAATTCCTGTTTTGCCACCTCATGGCATGAAATAAGCTGTGTGAGAATTTCTCTAGGTATATAGGACTGCATACTAACTGCTTCATAAATGACTAAACGCCATTACTTGAGTCCTTGGGCTGATTCCTGAAAAGATGGATGGGCATGTCTAAGTAAATGGTCCCACCATGTCCTGCCCATCACCCAGAGAATGGAACTAGGGAAAAGAGAAGGCCAGTCTTAGGGCACCAGATTTTAGGTGCTCTACTCGGGGATTTGTTCATTCACTCACAACACATTGACAAAGCACCTATGATGTGGGAGGTGTTGAACCTCAGATTTTGTAGGGAGAATAGATTCGAATGTAATCCAGTCTTGTCCTTAAGGTACTCACACAGAATAATGGGGAAGACCACACACACATACCCCAGAACCTGTCATATGACATACAAAGATATTTGTCAAAAGAAAGATCCCTGGGATGAAATCAATTCACATGGCCTTGGCAGTCACTTCAGTTCTCTGGGCTTTAGTTGCATCTTCAGGAAAAATACAATAATCACAGGGTGATTATGAAGATCAGGATGGGAAATTATTTTGTTTAGGTCCTGTGAAAACTGTGAATTGCTATCCAGTTTTTCTGTGTCTCTTCCTCTTCCTCCTCTTTCTCTTCCTTCTTTCCAACCCCTCTGCTTCTCTCCCTCTTGCTCCTTCTCCTTTTCTCTGTTCTCTCTTTGCTTTGGTAGGAGCCCCACTGTGCATCACTGAGACATTCTCACAATTAGCTGGACCTCGTTTGATCATTAAAGTGACAGCCCAGCTGGATATCTTTGATCCAACATGTTTCCTTATTGAATCACATGATAGCTAAGAGTTGTTCATGGAGTTAACCCTGGTCTGACTTAGATGACATTTTTTCCCCCAGTCTGTTGCTACACATAGGATATAGAATGGAATGAAGGTGAATAATGATCTTTATTCCCTAAGGGTTTGAATATAACTGGAGGTGGGGGAAGCATTTAGACACAAAATGTAAAGGGCTCAATATTTCAAACTGATTAGCATTTAGGAACAAAACAGACACATCTACAACTTCTGGGTTCAACCCTTTCATGTTTATTCTCTTCCTCCAGGGAGGCCCCGATTCCTCAAAATTTATGACAGAATATCAAAGTAGAAAGAAATCTTAGAGATCAGATTATTTGATATCCGTTTGTTTTTCGATGGTACACTGTGGCCCAGAAAGGGGAGTAATCTGACCAAGGTCATACAATTGAATTAGCAACAAAAAGTCTAGAATGCAGATCTCATCCCATTCTCTTTCTCTACCATTTGGGCTAGCCTCCAGGTCCAATGGGATGGGGAGCCATAGGTTTGTATTCTTTCTGTAAGTGCCTCCTACCTTTCCTTTTACCTAGGTTTAAACATTCCTCCCACGTTCGCCGCCCTTACTCCCTCTTTTGAGTCACACCTTTTCACAGTTAAGACTCAAGTCTCAAAGTTGGGCATGTGGATAGCCAGATGTCATGTGCCCTGTGCTCCACATTTCTGTCCACACAGTAAGCACTGTTTCATTTAATCTTCACAAAAATTGGCAAGGTGTCATTATTCCAACCTTACAGACTAGCCAACTGAAGCTCAGAGAACTGTCTTACTTGCCCCAGTTTACGCAGCTAGAAAGTAGTAGGGCCAGGAGTTACATCAGATCTAATGCCAGACCTGATAATTACCTTATTGTCCCTTTGGCACAGTTCTGATCTTGGAAAAGGGAACCCAGTGGTTTAAGTAAATATTATGGGGTAATTGACGCCTAGCTCTTCTGCTAGTGGTGGAAGATGGCACAATGATCCTGGGCTCCTGAACATTTCTGAATCTCTTAACTATGTACTAAGGAATAAGAAATAGAGTGAGTCATTTTACTCCCCCTCAGGTAGGATAAGTAATAGTGCCTCCATAACAAGAGTTGGGAAAATTAAGGGTTAGAATGGATAATGTTTGGGAAAATATCAGGTAGTCTGCAAAGGACTATATAACTATTTGGTTTCAATAAATAACTTGTGATTTTCTTAATCCAAATGTTAATGATGATATTATTTACCCTGTTTTATTATAAGCTTTCCCAAATACTTTATTAAGTGGGTAGTCTAAGATAAAAAGTGCATGAAAAATTAAAATATTTTATTAGATTTTTTTGTCTCACCTCTTACCAAAAAAGAAGTTGGCTTATAGCTTATAAATGCATACATATAATGGTGCCATTCCTTTTTCCTAGACAAAAAAAAAAAAAAAAAGATTACTGTTGTCATCTTAACAAACATTACTGAACACAAGCTCTGTGCCCCAAGACTGGGCTAAATATTCTATTCCTCATTATTTCATTTAATTACAAAAAGGTAGGTACCATTTTATAGATGGGGAAATTGAAGCTCAAAGCATCTAAGTCACTTGACTAAGGTCACACAACTAACTGTTAAGTGAAAACGACAAGTTTGTAGAGGCATGCAAAGTATATTTGACATTACTTTATATCACCTTTGTCTAAATAAAACTTGTCAAAAACTTGAGTGGCTGGTCATCAAAGTATCTAGCAAAATAGAACATAGGCAGAATGTTAAAAACTGAGCAGTAATTGGTGTATGTATATGTGTGTGTGTGAGAGAGAGATTGAGAGAGAGAGAGAGAAGGGATGGGAAACAGGAAAAAAGACATATAGACACTTAAGCTAAAGAAAACTACTGTAATTGATGACAAAGTATAAGTCTGCACTTTTTCACATAGAGAGACATTGAACACTACTAACTGATTCATTGACCAACAAATGATTGAGCACTTACTATGTACAAGGACAAGTGTTCAAGTCTACAGAATAGGAATACAAAGTCACCGAACCTCCTCCTTGGACCTCATGAACTCCTATATAAATTGTCAGATAAATGCACTTGAATTGTGTGTGTGTGTGTGTGTGTGTGTGTGTGTGTGTGTGTGTGTGTGTACCACTTAAGTAAATTGCCTCTGGGGTGTACTCAAAAGTTGATTCTTATCTGAACTGTTCTTTTATACAACTGCTTAAGAAAAGGAACAAGGGAGAATGTCCAACATTGGGAAATAAAAGAATAAGATTTGGAGAAGAAGGTGAGTTACTTAAATTGGTCAAGACATTGGGACATAGATACTTTTATTTTCAGTAGAACTTTGAGCTCTTGGTGAAAAAAAAAAATCCAATGTCCTGAAAGCTAAATAAAGCAAACTGGGCCTCTGATTCCCCAAGGTTCAGATTAAGAGCCCAACTCTTCTCTTCTGGGGAGGATGGGAGGAATGAGAGACTGGGTTTCCATTATAAATAACCCCAGAGTTCAGTCAATAGCAATTTCTTTTGAAGCCTTTTAAGAAACCTGGGTTGAGGCCAGCAGAGAGGTACCCACTGGGCCAAGCCAGGAGAGAAGGGAAATATCTATAGCTGATTTTACTTTGCACAGCTCTTACTGCTGCATCACAGCAAAAGAAGGCAGCCAGTGGTGGCAGAAGTGTCCCTTGGCTAGAGGGCCCTGACATCAAAATTTCTCTCCTCCACCACTCAGGCAACACGCCCTTGGCTCCCCTCTCATAGTATCTTCGTATCCCCTCACTTCAGAAAACAGAAAGTCTTGGAATTAGAAGCCTTGACATTGACATCCCAGTCCACCCAAGCAGCTCTTGGCACAGGTAGGTCATCCTCTCCCCATGTGGCCTACTTCACAGGCTATGGAGTCATTCAGGCAACATGACAAATGCTAAAGTAAATTGGGAGGTGATCAAATTTGCAAACATGAAGGAATAAGTTAAAATATAAAAGGTTTGAATACAGATGTCCATACCCACCCACAGTTGAAAACAGAAATGAAACTAGTGAATTAAGTATACAAATTCACAGAAACACACCCGTCTACATAGAATGGAACCTAAACCCCTTGACTGGTTTCAAAGTCCTCCCCAAGATATTCCCAATCCTTCTCTCTAAAGTTGTCTCTCTATATAGACTTTATGTCTCTTATAGTCCTGTCAAATTAATCACCCAGTGACTCAAGAGCCCAGATTATTGGCTTGTTCTTTAATACGTCCATGTATTAGTTATGTTATTTCTATCCCCCTAAAATGTCTTTGCCCTGTGTGGCTATACATCCAAACCCGCTTAAAGACAACCTCCTTTAGGAAATAAGTTATCTGTGATTTTCTCTGTTGTAAGTCATGTCTACTTAATCGGAGCCCCCCTAACACTTTTATTTGTGCCTCATATTCTAATAATGTATATGCTTGTGATTTGTCAGTTTCCTTAAGGAGGATTATGTCTAAGTCTTCTTCGTTTCACCTACCAAGGAAATGATGCTAACCAGCAGCTAAGATTTATTGAGCATTTAACATGTGTGACCTCCTTTATCCTCACAGCTAACTGAGGATGTTGATACTCACATTTTCCTCACTTTGCAAATGAGAAAACAGGGGACCAGAGAGGAAGAAAGCTGCCCAAGTACACAGATATTAAGTGGTCAAGTCAAGTTGGAAAATGGGTATGTCCAGTCTAAATCCGTTTTTCATGTCTATGCCTTCAATGATTGCATGATCTTAGCATAGGGAGTACCTAATAAATAATTAATGGAGTAAATGAAGAAAGAAAGAAGAAAGAAAGAAAGAAAGAAAGAAAGAAAGAAAGAAAGAAAGAGAGAAAGAAAGAAAGAAAAAGAAAGGGGGGGAGAGAGAAAGAAAGAATTTTTAAGCATAAACATTCCCATTCCATGAATAGGATTTCACCTTCTCTTTCAAGTAGTAGTCACTCAGTGAACATTTGTTGAATTAATGACTGAAGGAATTGGTCCTAGAGAAGAAGTCTGGGGACTGCTGAGTCCAGAAAGCTCTCAAAGAGGAGTCATTCATTCATTTTCTCAACAATTACTCATCATCCATTCATTCTTTCAATATCAATTAAAAGGTCACTATGTAAAGGGCCAATGGTACAGGGATAAAGAATGAATCAGCTGTGAGTCCTGGTCTTTGGGTGCTTACATTTTGATATGACTAGAATCTACTGGTGTTTTTCAAATCTAAGAACAGAGATTGGCAGAGTAAAGGTAAATGAAGCTCAGGGAATGACCAACCTAACATTCAAAGGTGACTACTGAGGGTAAGTCTGGTGCCAACCATGAAGAAGCTTTCCCTTAAAGAGGAAATTCAACTAAAGATCATGAAGAATAGCCAGATGACTCACTCATCAAAATAGGAAGTTTGTCTGGTAAGAAATGTGGTGGCATCAAGGTGGCAGAAACCACAGAGATCCCTCTCAAATACATACCACATCTTCATACTTGTTTCTTGGGCTACTGGGTGTGGAGTGGAGGGTTTACCTGTTCACTAGCTGGGGCTAGACAGAAGCAGGGCAGCATTGTGGTAGGAGATCCCAGGTTCTGGGAGGCACTGCCTCGCTCTGAACAAGAACTCCTTCGTGTAGAAGCTGTGCAAACTTGGACATGTATAAAAGTGAAAGTAATAGCAATCCCTTTTTCACAGAACTGTAAAATGCATAGGACAATGCCTGGCTCATAAGGAGCACTCACAAAACATTGGCTATTTTTACTGTCCTCTATCATTGACCCTAATTGTTTTTATATTTGAACTGAAAAATCCCCAGTGAATTTTGGAAGGAAGAGAAGATGCTCATATTTCACTTGGGTATGAAATAAGAGTATAAATCATACATCTTGCTTCTTATGAAAACTTCATTTATAAGACGACAGTTCTTCCATCGGCCAGGGGCTGGCTTTTCTGAACTGCCATATCATTGTCCACTACAGCAGAACTCCAAATGGATCATGATGTTTCTCATTTGTGTACTTTAACACAAGACTTTAGGAGGAGGATAGAGTGATTCTGCTAAAACCACCCAGTTATATTTTCTTTTCCTTTCCCAGACCATGGCTCCTATCAGAATCCATAATTCATTTTTAGTATATAAATGTTACTGTAACTTAGAAAGAGATATTTCTTTATTAAGGCAAATCTTGACTTAATCCATGCATTTTTTTCCTATTTAAAAAATCAAAAAATACATTTTAAAAATATATGCATTAAAAATTATTTATTTATGCAGAGAATTTATAACCAAGTTCTACATCTAGCTTTACTGCAAAAAAGTTCTGATTTTAAATTTTGTGGGTAGTCTTATTTTTTTTTCAGTGATTGGTTCTATTATACACAAAAAAAGGATCTCTCATTTTTCATAACTTTTATCAGGAAAGCAATGGTTCTACTGGCAACTCTTAAATAGCCGAGATTAATTTCAAAGACATAAATTTGAAAGTAGCAACACAACTCTTTTGATTTCTTGCAAGTGCTGTCAAAGAAAATACAAGATTTTCATCCTGTATATTTTTTATGTTGATAATAAAGTATGTTTCCTTTTTTGTTAATTTAATACTTCTGTTGCAAAGAATAAGAATCATATACTAGACAACTCAGACATTATCTCTTAAAAGATTATCAGTCCTTAATATAAACATGTTTTAGTACAACAGTTTTAAAAATTATGACTAATGAATAAATATTTTCAGAACGTTATTATTTCTTTTGTTTATTTATGCTTACATATCAAACATTGTAACCTACCAACAAATGCTCGGGTCTTCCTTTGCCATGTTTTCTATAATATGCGTTAGATAGGAAGAACATACTAGTAAATAGGGGAGATACTTCCCAAGCTGACTGATGAGATAACTAAGTTGAATAGTCAAGGAATTCCATGCCCATATCTCAAGTTCCTTCCACCAGTAGCAGCCATCTGAAATGTTTGGGGTTTGTCAGGGGGCAGGGCACAGGAGTGGGTTTGAGATACGCTATAGGAAGGTGGTGACTATGGTGAACATGGCACTGGCTTTAGAGCCAGGAAGACTGGACCCCAAATCTTGACCCTGCCTTACTGGCCTTGTGCCTTCTGAGCATCAGTTTATTCACTTGAAAAATCATCATATTAACACCAACCTCACAAAATCATTAGGACCATCAGAACATAGTAGATACACAGTAACTGATAGTTTTTATGAGGGGAATAATTTTAGTATATTCACGTAGAGATGTAATTAGATAGTGTTTGCAGTGTATTTATGTGTAATGTATGGATATTTTAAAAAGCACGTTACCAACCCTTACCCCATGAGGTTGCCACATGGAATGCAGAAATGCTGGTGGCACATTCTTCTGTTTCATAGAACTTTCTGTGGTTCCAAAGCACACTGGACAGGCCATCACTCTCTGTGCAGACTCAATATAGTGTCATCAATAATGAAGAGCAGAGCAATCAACTGGAAGTAGGGAGACCTGGGATTTGGTCCTGGCTCTATGACCAGGACTGTGACTTGAGCTCTGTGATCTCAGGTCAGTTGCCTCCCCTATCTGGACCTCAGTTTCCTAGTTTGAAGATGAGGAAATCACTGGGAAATCTTCTAGTTCTAAAGCTGTATTAGTGACCCGAATCTCTGATTTCTGACTTAGGCAGAGGTTCAAGAAGAAGAAAACCAGTAGAGATGACTAAGGTAGTGAGAGAGTTGGACTGTTCATCTCATGTCTGAAATAGTGTGAAATTGACCTGATTTTTACGTGTTCTCTTAAAAGCTAAGATTAAAGCAGATCAGATCAAGTTCCTTTTCTTGTGACCAAAGATAACAGGGAAATGTTGCAAATGTTTCTCTAATCCTAGCAATAGGTGTACACTATGTGCAGCATACAGTTTTGTCTCTTCACAGTCCTAACCAAGGCCTTACATTGGGATTTGAAGTATAGTCTGTGGTCATGGATCCATGAGGTCATCTTTGGTAAGTGCTATTTTGCTGTGGTGTATCCCTTCCTATAAGCGAACCACTAAATAAATCCAAGTTTAAAGGGTCCAGCTTCTAACTCTAACCAACCATGGAATGGGCCACGTTGGAAGGAAGAGCGCTCCGAGCCTGGACCTCTCTAAGAAGACCAATGATCATTTTGTTAGGTGTGTTATGTCGGTGATTCGTGGAGTGATATCTAAAGACCTTCTCAATTCCAAAATTTTATGATTCTTCTGGTTTTATTGATTCTTACCAGGCTAATTCTGGGAATGTGTGGGATGGGTTTTACCTTCATATTTACATTTTAAAAAAAAAGAAATGAGTTGTTCAACCCTGTTGAGGGAGAGGAAAAAGCCAACTCTATACATAGGCTAGTTGAGCGTTTTAATGCTAATGACACCAATATGCCAGGATTCTAAACCATGGGGTTCTGCGTAATAAATTTTGATTAAATGTGGATGGCACCAGTATGAAAAAAGGTTCAGTACATGTGACTGACATGCCCAAACCTGGACTTGGCAAACAGGAGGGGCCAAGATCACCTTGCCCATATTTTTTCTGATACCTGACAATTACTTGCCTGCTCATTTCTCCCTGGATCCTCTGAGAATTCCTAGACCTGACTTGGTTTGTACCCAGCTCAGTGCCCATGGCTCAAAGGATTGTTCTATAATTTAATCCACTCCTTCTCCTTTTGGCCTGCTGCCTGCTTCAACTCAGAAGTTAAAAGGTTGCACTTCCTTAAAATGTAGTATTTCCCAACTGAACCTGCATCAATCAACCGATTAGTATAATTACACAGGCACTGCTCAAGGCTAAGCACTGGCTAACGATCCCTGGCTTTGTCTTATTCCAGGCTGGTCTTTCTTGATCCACCCGAGAACTGACCACTTGAAAGGAGGTGCACGGGAAGATCTGAAATGCAACTGGGAGAACACCGTGTCCAACTGTCTTAGTCGTATGAGAGACAGCCTTTGCAGCCTCTGTCCAGATCTGGTAAGTTGGTGGAGCCTTGGTCTGAACTGCAGGGTGTGAAGAGTGACTCGGGATTTAAAGAATGGCATAGTAAATGAGCTACTGAAGGGGTTTCTTGCCCTAACTCTCTCCTTAGGCTCTTTCAAGGGTCCTGTACCCCTCACACCCTTCTTTTGCTCGTTCCCATCACTCACTGTAGGTTTTGTGTTGATCTTCCGGGTTGGGTTAAGGAATAGTAAGATCTGGTATTGGTAGGCACAGCAGCTTGGTCTGTGTGGATCCGAAGGGTTCAGAATCTTTTCAGGACTCACCCTGGCTCTAGGCAGAAGAACCCAAGGCCAGGGAGATAGGCCCATCCCTAGAAGGATTGTACCTGAAAGGCCAGGTCCATGCTTGCTATTGTAGAGAGCTGGGTGTGAAGGCCTGGCTCACTCCAGTGTTCTCTCTGAAGAACCACAAATGGGTGGTGACACCATTAGTTGGAAAGTAGGGCTCATGTTTCTGCTCCTGTCTGCTCCTGTCTGGGATTGCTGTGAACTTCTTTGTTTGAAGAAAAGTATTTGGCTCTAAACTAAAATATAAGTCTCCGTAGCCAGGCTCCTTCCAAAGAGTACAGTCCTCTCTCTCTCTTTCTGCCCTCGCTCCTCTCCCTTCACTTCTGTCTTCCTTTTGGCTTCTAGATTATGGTACATTTTCAAGCAGGGGGCTTACATGTTTCATGAACATTTTGCCAGAGAAGCCCGCACAGAAGAGTTTTTAATCTGTTAGTGAAAGAAGGGAAGTGATACCAGCCCTCGGGTGAGTGATGAGATCACCGAAGCCCGTGTTCTGTTCCTTACAGTGTGGCTGGAATTTTTCACTCCAAGAAGAGGATTAAATAATAGAGCTTTCCAGGAAAAGAGAGACTTTCATTATTTATTTATTTGTTTGTTTATTTATTTATTATTTTTGCTTCTTCTAACTTCTTTATCCAATCCATTCAGAAATATAGGCACTTGATACCTGGAGATCAATTTCTTTTTGCAGAGAAGGCTAATGCTATTGAAAACTACCACTAAAATTAGGAGGAGTGCAAACAATAATATCTGAACGTTTTTATAGCCACCATATTGATGCTATGAATGACACAGCACGGTTTGAGAGGACAGGTATGGACAATATCCCAGTTTGTCATGGAGAAATCAGGGCCAGAAAGAGAAATGCTTTGCCCAGGGTCATACGCCTGATAGACAGAAATACCAAAACAGAGCTACTTTTCTGACTTGAGGCTCAGAGTGTTTTTTTCTACACCTTGCTGCCTCTTCCCACACAATAATCTCTTAAGATTAAGTTTTTAGGCCTGAGAGTTGGGTCCATGGAGTTACTAAAAGGACTAAGAAAATGAAGCTTTGAAAAGATTATGTTCTCATTCTTCTTTCTCTGCACAATGTCTGAGTATCAAGGAAAAGGATTATTTGTTAAGACTGCTTTGAAAATTCGTTGCCCCATGAGTACTTGACTAATGCCAGGAGTAAAATCCTATATATCAAAACCACACTCTTTTTGGCTTTTCTTGGCTCATTACTGTCTTAGCTGAGTGGTCAGCTATGTGTGAGTTTACCGGTAGGAAGGTTTTCTGGGAGCAAAGACTAGTTATGAGGTTTCTATTGAGATCCAGGTAGCAACTTTAGGCAAGTACACATCTGTTACCAGTGAGAGAGTAAAAGATAGAACACACATCAAGCCAGCTGGCTCTTCCCAAAAGCTTTGTCTAGCAGAGTCTAGACTGATCACCACTTACCTGGATCACCTCTTGGAATTCTAGGAGAAGATATAACGATTGTTGATCGGCTGGGTTGACTACTGTGGGAAGTCCAGTATCTTGAAGAAAACTAACAAATTTAGTGTTTTCCAGTTTCTACCAAATATGAATGGGATTTAAGGGCCCTTACTCCCCTGTCTCCTCCTCTCTCATTATCAACATCATAAAATCAACCATGGGTGAGACCCCTGACCCAATTAAGGTATAGTGGATGGCATACTAAGCTGGGATTGCTAAGTTCCTGCTTCTTTCCAGGTTTTGCATGGCTCAGATGAATGATTTGACTTTGTGGGGTTTAGTGTCTCCATTTATCAAATGGAGAGTTGAACTGCATGGTCTTTGATACTTCCAGGCCTTATATTCTTTGATTCTCTCTAGAATATCAGATTCTGATCTAAACCTGCTTGACCAAGAATGCAAAAAAAAAAAAAAAAAAGTTCCCAAGCTTTTTGTCTTCAATTTGCTTCTTTCTTACCAGAATTGCCAGGATGACATGAACAGGGGAGCTGCCCCTCTTCCCCATGGTAGTTAAAGGTCTCGCTGTGATCCCTCAGCATCCCCCCAACTCCAATCCTTCCCTCTGCTAATGACCTTAAGCTATGGCAAACGAAACACACAGACACAATAGGAAACCCCTAAAGTGGAGGGCTTTTATTTTAGAGAGGAGAAAAGGGAGACAGGGAGTGTAAGACCCAGTCAGTCCCTGAGATGGGCCTTGATTCTCTGTGTGTGTATATATACACATTTTTTAAAGCTCTCACTTGAATAATATCTTCTTTCAGGACTCTTAGAGTCTAGAGTATTAAGTTTACTGCCTTAAATCCAATGATTATCTACCCTGTGTTCCTATTTTATGTCCATTCTAACTCTTTCTTCCACCTTGTCTCTTTCCCATAATTAGCTTTATAATTGTAAAGTTATTTTAGAGAAAAAAAACTGTTAGGTAAAGTAAGAAGTAAATGAGCAATAAGCATTAACAATTTAATCATTTCTGATTTGAATATCAGTATAGTGTACAAAATGAGAAAGCAAATAAATGAAAGTAAAAATAAAACCTCTTGTGATCCCATCACTCAGAAGTATCCACTGTGAACATTTTGGTGAGTTTCCTTCCAGTCCTTTTTCTTATACATATGCATGCATATTTACTATCAATATTTTGTCATTGGTATTTCAAATGTGTTTTAGGACTTCTCATCACTACATACCTCTGGTCTTTTATCAGTTGTGTAAGGTCTAATTCCTATAATTCCGTATCATTGTGGTAGCTCTCCTTCCTAGTTGAACTCTGTTTGATACAGAATATGTTGCTAAAACATGTCAGGTCTGAATTTTAGAACTGGCTTCCTCCCCACTTGGACATACTCCACAGAAGAATTCTGAGGCATTGGACAGTATGTTCTAAAATAGCTCCAGAGTTTTTTAAAAGTTATCCATTGACTATTCCATTGAACATTTATTGGATATCTGCTATACATGTCCAACATTATAGTAAATAGTTTAGGTGTATTACATTACTTAATCCTAACTCCCTGGGGGTAAGTATATCCTTGTTTCTATTTTACAGATGAGGAAACTGGGGCTTAGGGAAGCCACACGGCCCAGAATTGCAGAGCTAGTAAGTGGTAGAGTCGTGCTTCAAATCCATGCAGTTTGGTTCCAGAGTCCATGCTCTGAGCTCAAAGTTACTAACACACCAAGCTGGAGATGCCTCACCTATTGGTAGGAGGACAGGGTCTTGGGGCAGTCACTTGAACTGTGGATATATATGACCTTGTGAGATGAATCCTACTGACGAAAGCAACAGGTGTGCTGGAGTGAGCACTGGACTAGGAGTCAAATAGGCCTGGGCTCCAAACCTGCTCTTCCAACATGCTAGCCGTGTGACCTTGGATATGTCACTATCCCATCTGAGCATCTGATAATACTATCAGTCTTAAGGGTTGTGGTGAGGATTAAGAATGATGACATCTAAAAGCACCTAACATGTTTCCAGACATATAGTTAATGCTCATAGAATTTAGTTGAATCTGAATCTGAGCAGAAAGTTTCAAGTTGAGACTTGGTTTTTAGTCTTAGATACAACACACTTGGTATATGATTTTGAACAAAGATCCTGGGGCCTTTCTAGGCCAAAGTTCCTCATCTTTCTAAGAGGTGGTAGGACTACACAATCTCTATAACCCTGTCTGGGAGCCGGGCCTTCAGCTGGTCTTTAGAGAAAGGAATGTGGCAGATGGTGTCTTTCCTTCTCCTACCAGTCTGAAACAAGGCCAGTGTTCTCTGAGTACAGTGAATTTTTCCTTGGCCCTCCTGCCATGTGTATGCTCATGACTAGAGCCATGCACTTGGAGCTTTCTGAAATGTCTAAGGTCTGATGACAAAATCACAAGTTATTTCTTAGAAAGAAGGAGTAAGGTTGTGATTGTGGGCTTTATTAGCCCTTCTAGGGAAGGAGGGTCACAGTTTTAGAGCTCTCAATAGTTCTGTCAATAATGAGAGAAAATAGCTCCTTGACTTGCTCCAAAGAATACTGTTGGAAAATCGCAAAGCCAGGTGATTCTTTGGGTCTCTTGTACTCGATCATTTTATGATTCAGTTGGAAGACAACTACTTGAATTATTTTTTATTTTTTTTAAGATTTTATTTATTCATTTGACACAGAGAGAGAGAGAGATTACAAGTAGGCAGAGAGGAAGGCAGAGAGAGAGGAGAGAGGAGGAAGCAGGCTCCCTGCTGAGCAGAGAGCCCGATGTGGGCCTCGATCCCAGGACCCTGGGATCACGACCTGAGCCGAAGGCAGTGGCTTTAACCCACTGAGCCACCCAGGCACTCAACTACTTGAATTTTAACTGAAGAACTCCTAGAAGCTAAGCCCTGTGGGGTGTGGAGAACTGATAGGAGTCTCACTCTAAAGATGCTTCTCATCTATCTCCATCAAGGAAACATCAACCAAGATCTGAAAAGCATAGACATGCCTTGTTGGATCCCACAGAAGGGATAATTAAAGATTTTTGGGTTTTTTTCCTATTTCCCTGACCATATCTCATTCACCTTGCCAGGGGCCTCCTCCTCTCCCAAACCTCTAACTGAGGAGTGTCCAAGGGCTCAGCTATTGGACTTCTTGCTCTGTGCTCACTTCCCTGGGGATCTTATTCAGTTTCATAGTTTTAATAAAATCTTAACACTGACAACTCCTGGATTTCTATCTCTGGCTTAGATTTCTCTCTAGGACACCAGCCTCAGAGCTCTAGCTCCCACTCAGGCATCACATTCTGACTGTCTGCTTGGCTGCTCTAACTGAGCCATCGAAATTAGAGTTCCTGATGTGCCCCAGACTCCTTCAAATCTGCTCCACCTGCAGACTTTCCTTTTTGGGTAAATAACAATTCCATCTGTTATCGTTGCTCAGATCACAGAAAATGAAGCCAGGCTTGATTCCTGTTTCTCCACAACCCACATCCAGACTACCAGTAACAGTATTGGCTCTGCCTTAAAAATTATATACAGAATACTCCTCACCATTTCCTAGTCCAAACCACCACCAGCTCTCCAAGATTATTATAACTCCCTCAGTGCTCTCGATGCTTCTACCTTGCCTATCTAAACAGAGTGGCTAGAGGGATTCTGTGAAAATAAACTTTGGATCCTGTCCAGGCTGTCAATGGTTTCCATCTCATACAAGGGAATTGAAAGTACTTCCAGTGCCCAGTGGAATTTATATAACATGCCCTCCTTACCTCCCTGTCTTCCTATCTCACCGCTCTGCCCTCCTTCCCTCTGTTCCACTGGCACCACCAGCCTCCAGGTGTACAGCCCCCTTCCTGTTCCTCACACAACGGCATGCTCTGGCTCGGGGCCTTGGTCCTCACAGTTCCCTCTGCCTGGTACCTCTTACCCCAGGTATGCAAATGGTTCTCCTCTTCATCTCTTCTCAGTCTTCCGTGTCGCCTGCCTAGTGGCACCTTCCCTAGCACCCTGTCTCACACTTGTACCCTGCCTCAACACATGCCCTGCCACTCTTCCTTGCCTTCTCCCTTTCTAGCATTTTTTATTATCAAAACTACTACATATTTACTATTGAATATATTGCCCATTTCCCCCTCCTGTTTTAGAGGAAACTCCAAGGATAGGGGAGCACAGTGCCTGCATTCAGTAAATATAAATTGAAGAAATGGGTGGGGTGGCTGGCCAAAGGCTTTATGGAGGAATCTGAGTTTGAGTGACCCTCTGAATTACAGGAGGATCTGAGTGACCAGAGGCTGAGAAAGGGGCGCTCAGGAGAGAGGGATACTGGGTAGAGACTGAGTGGGGCCCCCTGGAATGGATAGGGTTAGACTAACTGACTCGTTCTTTATCAGCCTTTACCTATATGGTTTTATTTTTTCCAGGGCACCTAGTGTCTGTCTTTAAGTATGTAGCAAAGATCTCATGGCTGCTTGGTATACTAGAAAACTCATGGATGGAATTCAGAGTCATAGACCTAAATCTAGAAGTGTGACCTTGACCTCCCTAAATCTCTACATGCTCATCTGTCAAAGAAGGAAAACAACACTGGCTTGTGTTCCCATGGCGGGGAGGGGGGCTGTTGTAAAGATCAAATGAGGTAACGGATGGAAAGTGCTTCACACTTTGAAAGCTGGACCATGTAGTAGGGATTAGTGAAATGCATGAGTGTATCACCGAAATAGTCACTCAGACCCACATATAGATTATCTACCTCAGTGACAAGAAAAGGAGGAGAGGGAGTTCCAAATTGGTGACTAATTCAAGAAACATTTCATCTGAGTTTTCAAATAAGGGAGGGATATGGGAGGAGGGATTGGAAGACGTACCTTCCTGAGCTCTTGGCTCATGTCCAAATGAGATGCTATTTGTTCCCTGTGCACCACGCACTAGAGATTATGTCTCTGTTCATCCTTCCATACATTTGTGAGTTGGGTATTATTACTAGCTTCTTTTTTTTCTTTTTAAAAATTTTATTTCTTATTTTTCATCACATTAAATATACTTTTTTGCCTTCCATATTTATTTATTTATTTATTTTTATTGTGTTATGTTAGTCACCACCTTCTTTAGAGACAAGAAAGCTGAGGTTCAGAGAAGTTAAGTAACTTTCCCAGGGTCACACAGGTATTTGGTGTCACAGTCCAGAGAAACCAGTTTTAAGAGTTTCTTTGTTCTTTCCATTAACTTCCATTTCAGAGACTTGATGCAATGAATTGAGCAGCTGACAGTGCTGCCTCAGTAGCCTGAATTTGGGGAAGTTAATAACACATGAATCTTAATCATCAGGAGCCCACAGAAATAACAGAACCTAAGCTATTAAACATAATTCAAAAAGTGAAAAGGAAAGTCCATGTGCCAAGTGTGAATCCAAACTCTTCTCTAGGCTACTGTCTTGTGCTGTGAATGGTTTTTCATGGCAGTGCATGGTAACCACTTAGAAGAAGCCAGGATTTTGAGTTAAACTTTCAATAAGAGAGACGAATAATATCGCTGGAGAACAATGCCCACTGGTCTTTTTAAGCACCAGAATTAAAAAAAAAAAAAAGCAATGGCATAACTAATGACATGTCTACCATCCCAGTCTAGATTTTATTTATTTGTTTGCTTGTTTGTTTTTTTTTTTGGAGTATGGTTGACACACAATGTTACATTAGTTTCCTTTGTTAAGACACAGTGATTGGACAAATCTACATGTCATGCTATGCTCCCCACAAGTGTAGCTACTACCTGTTACCATACAATGCTATCATAGTACCCTTGACTATATTCCTTATGCTGTACTTTTCATTCCCATGACTTATTTTATTCATTCTATAACTGAAAGCCTGTACTTCCTACTCCTCTGCACCCAATTTGCCCATCTCCCCACCCCCCTCCCTTCCAGCAACCATCCGTTTGTTCTCCATATTCATAGATCTCTTTCTGCTTTTTGTTCGTTTGCTTATTCATTTGTTTTGAGTTTAGATTTCACATGTAAATGAAATCACATGGTATTTGATTTTCTCTGACTTATTCCATTAAGCATAATACACTCTAGGTCCATCCATGTTCTTGCAAATGGCAAGCTCTCATTCATTTTCATGGCTGAATAATATTCCACTGTGTGTATTTATGCATATAGACCACACCTTCTTTATCCATTCATCTATCAGTGGATACTTGGGTTGCTTCCATATCTTGACTCTCATAAATAAAGCTGCAATAAACATTAGAGTTTTTCATTAGTTTTTTTTTTTAATTAGTGTTTTCATTTTCTTTGGGCAAATACTCAGTAGTGGAATTACTGCATCATGTGGTAGTTATATTTTATTTTCATTTTTTAAAAACTCAATATAATTTACATAGTGTTATATTAATTTCAAGTGTACAATAGAATGATTCGACAATTCTCTACATTACTCAGAGCTGCACAATAAGTGTACTCTTAATTCCCTTCCCCTATTTCTCCCATCCTTCCACCCACCTCCCCTCTGATAACCATCAGTTTGTTCTTTATGTTTAAAAGTCTGTTTTTGTTTGTCTCTATTTGTTGTTGCTTATTTGTTTTGTTTCTTAAATTCCACATTTGAGTGAGATCATACAGTATTTGTCTTTCTCTGACCGACTTACTCCACATAGTATCATAAGCTCTGGATTCATTCATGTTGCAAATGGCAAGATCTCATTCTTTTCATGGCTGAGTAATATTCTATCTATCTATCTATCTATCTATCTATCTATCTATCTATCTATCTGGATTACTAATTTTGGGGGGAACCTCCATACTGTTTTCCACAGAGGTCGCACAAGTTTGCCTTCCCACCAACAGTGCAAGAGTGTTCCTTTTTCTCCACATCCTTGCCAATGCCTGTTATTTTTTTTCTTTTTGATTCTAGCCATTTTGATAGATGTGATTTCATTGTAGTTTTAATTTACATTTCCCTGATGATGAGTGATGTTGAGCATCTTTTCTTGTGTCTGTGGCCATCTGTATGTCTTCTTTGGAGAGATGTCTATTCAGATCCTCTGCCCATTATTAAATTGGATTGTTTGGGTTTTTTTGGTATTGAATTGTAGATGTTCTTTATATATTTGGATATTAATCCCATATTGGATATATCATTTGCAAATATCTTCTCTCATTCAGTCGGCTGTCTTTCATTTTGTTGATGGTTTTCTTCACTGTTCAAAGGCTTTTTATTTTGCTGTAGTCCCAATAGTTTATTTTTGCTTTTGTTCCCCCTGCCTGGGGACACATCTAGAAAAATGTTGCTATGGGGGATGTCAAAGAAATTACTGCCAATGTTTTCTTTTTTTATTTTCTAAGAGTTTTATGGTTTCCTTCTCACATTTAGGTCTTCAATCCATTTTGAGTTTATTTTTGCTTATGGTGTAAGTGGCTCAGATTCATTCTTTTACATGGAGCTGTCCAGTTTTCCCAGCACCATTTGTTGAAGAGACTCTCCCATTGTGTATTCTTGCTTCCTTTGCTGTAGGTTAACTGACCGTATAAGTGTGGGTTTATTTCTCCTAGTCTAGATTATAACTGGTGACACTTACACAGCAATCTGTTGTCTTTCACATAATGGGATTTAATCAATGTTCACCGAATATATGCAGGTATCTTTATATGTATGTATAACATATATGGTAACAGGTATGGTTTTGGTGATTCTGTATGTAAATTCATTTGGATCAATAGTGGGTATACAGATGGATGGATACTGGGCCTACTAGTTGGAGAAATGGCAAAAAAAAAAAAAAAAAACCTTCAACAAAACCCAAAAAATCCTATAACATGCTGACAGGATACTTGCTTTAAACATTTATGTGCCAGAAAGTTTATTGAGCACCTACTGGCTGCTGGTGGAAAGAAATGGGAGGCATATCTCTTTGCATTGGCCTCAGGCAGCCTATAAGAAAAATAGACACAGGATTTTAAATTAGTGATTTCTGTAGATAAGAACTACTTGGATTTGGAGGCAAAGGAGAGCCATTGCCCCTTTGGGCAATTGGCAATCACCAATTCCAGTGTTGGGGTGAAAGAGGCCTAGGTCATCCTGTGCACTTAGCCTTTTTAGATTGCAAGACTGAACTGCATAAAGGAGGGTTACACAGTGATTCATAGACATATTTTAAAAAAAATAAAAATATAAACAACCCCTTCCCTAGCCACCACCATTCTGTAGGTTCTATGTAAACCCTGAAAAACGGGTCTTTGCAAGGAAGCAAAAAACTTGGTGGGATGGTGTAAGGCCAAGAGCATGGGCTTTGGATTTAACTCAAACGGGATTTGAATCCTTCTCATCTACTTATTAGCTCTTTGATCTCAGGAGGCTATTTCCATTCAGAACCTCTGGCCCTTGCCTCAGGAGATGAAGACACCTGCCTATGTCTCCCAGCAGTACAATATAAGGTTATGTTGTAAGGGGCTCAGCAGAGTAGCTGGCTCACAGAAGTTCTCAGTATCTCTTTCCTCCCCGCACACGCAAATACTCCATCAGCCTCAAACTTCCTTCACACCCTTGGGCAAAGGCGCTTACTATCTTCTCCCTTCCCCTCTACCACATTCAGCTGTTGGCCAGAGGTTCTGTTCAATGATACCAACTGTCTAGTTCTATTTTTTACCATATGGCTGGGCTAGCCTGACAGTACATCAAACAGCCTACTTTCTACACATTTGATATTAATGAGCCATTGACTGTGCTTTATGGCATTTAATCCTCAAAAGAATACCTTGCGGTACCGGTAGGTTTCCCTTTGTACAAATGAGCAAACCAAGGCAAGAGGCACAGAGAGAAATCATACTAGACCTCCGGCTTGGCAGCCCCCTTTCAGAGACTCTTTTGAATGGGTTGACAACAGCATTACGAAACAAAGTCCTTTATTATAACCCCGTCCTTGAAAATCAAGTGGAAACTTCCCAATTTTCACTCCATCCATTCTCCTTCCTCTTGCTCTAAAAGTTTAAGTCATCTTATCTCTTTTTTGCTGCCCCTTTTAAATGTTGCCATTCTAGGCTAAGATCGTGACCCTCCTAAGTGTCTGAATCCAACCTGGAAGGCAACAGGACTGAACACAGTCCATACCTGGTTCTCAGACTGAACATGCACAAACAAAGAGGATGCCTCGGAATCCAGTCTTTGTACCCAAGGCTAGGGCCCGGGCTGTGAATTTTAACTGGCTCTTGCCTAATTGTCTTTCTTTGGCATTTGACATCCTGGTCATTGGATCCCTGGTAAAGCCGCTCTCTTTCTCTAGCCACTGATTCAAAATTCCCCCCAGAGGGGCTAGAATTATGCCCTACACAGCAGGTGTGCACTGAGCTGGAGATGGTGCCTCGAGCCAGGTCAGTCGCAGATTACACCGAACCTCTCCATGACTGCATTGTATTGCGGGCCAGCCTGCAGTGCTTGGTCAGACTTCTTCCCAGCCTTCTCCTCCTCGATTCACAAAGCCCAGTTTCAACTAATTCTTAATAATGCAATTAAATTTTTGGAAACCAAAGCTGAGTTTCATATTTAAATGTTGACTTTCAGCACACAGGAAAGGTTGGCCAAAAGCAAGTGTGACTGAAGATTTTGGCAAAGAGATTAATTGGGATTTTCCATTCTCAGTAAAGCTGCATGTGTTAGCCCACAGGTAAAACTCTGTCCTCAGGGGTTCCCAGGGACCAAAGAGTAGGCAAAGCATGAAACTGAAAACCAACATGCCTCATAGGAAATTGTTCTTAAAAAAAAAAAAAAGTCAAATAGAGGCAGACTTGAATTGTTTCCTCTTTTGAAATGTTGTAAGGGGCTCAGCAGAGTAGCTGGCTCACAACAGCCCTACCTCTCTGGGCTCTTGTGGGGATGAAATTAGAATATATATGAACAGGCTAGCACAGGGCCTGGCTCAGAATAGGAGCAATAAATGCATTTACTTGATAATACTTCAGTCCGCGAAAAGGCACTTATCTGCAGTTAAATGATCAGGTCTCAAACCTCAGGCTATAGCTACCAGCCCAGCTGGTGCCTTCCCATTCTGGGTCCCCATTTACTTGTCTTTCTAATTAGAATAATAATCATGGCTTCACAGGGTCACGAGGAGAAGCACATTAAGGAAAGGCTGAAGAAGTCCTTTGCAAACTAGACAGCTTTCTAGACAAAATAAAGTACGGTTAAGTGTACGCCTCATCTCTGTGCCATTCTTTTAACTCTTCTCTGTCTGAAATACCCTCCTCCCCTGCACCCTCTCTCCTTAACCTGCCATAACTCCCTCCTAACCTTTCCTGTGTGGAAGTTTTGCCCTTCATTCCTAAGGCAGGAGAGCGTAATGGCTAAGGGCAAAGACTTAAATCACTAGGGTTCAAATCCCAACTATGCTGTTTGTTAGCTGTTGATCTTAAGTAAGACTCTGGGATCATGACCCGAGCCGAGCGCAGATACTTAACCACTGAGCCACCCAGGTGCCCCTTTTCTTTTTAAGATTTATTTATTTTCTTTAGAGAGAGAGAGAGAGAGAGAGAGAGAGAGAGAGAGAGCAGGAGGAGGAGCAGAGGGAGAGAATCTCAAGCAGATGCCCCACTGAGCATGGAATCTGACGCACGCCTTGATCCCACAACCCTGAGATCATGACCTGAGCTGAATTCAAGAGTCAGGCGTTTAACTGACTGAGCCACCCAGGCACCCTACATTATTTTATTATGATGTTCAAATTCTACCCCTTCAAGAAACTTTCCTAGATCTCTTAATTTGAAGTAATCATGTTCCCATATTCAACCAAAATATACTGGTTGCAGCTCAGTGATAGCCCTTGTCATTGCTTGCGTGTTTGTTGATATCGCTCTCCTGCATTGGTGTTAGAACCCTGAGTAACATAGGCTTCCTCTTGTACCTCTGTACGTATGGTTGAAGCACATTAAATATTTACTGAATTGGATGGAAGGTATGCAAATGTATACCTAAATATACTGGACAATAGCTAATAACAACCCCTGCATAACTGTATTTTAAAGACTGAACACGACTGCAACCTTTTAGCACCATACCTGATGCATAGTATGTGCTCAGTAAATACATTTCCTTGGAAGGATGGGAAGATTACTAAAGGTAGGTTGAGTCTAATGAAAGGCTTCAGTTAATTGGGTCTCTCTCATTGAAAACATGTATTAAATGGGAAAATCACTCATCCTAGGAGCCAGGGCTGGATTAAGATACCGAGGAGAAGAAAAGTAGTTCCTGATCTTCAGGCACTCATGTGCAAGAGGAGAGAGAGTCCAGTTGCTAAATCATCACAGGGACCGTAGGTGCTAAGCCGAGTAGGATGGAGCTTTACAGGAACATGCCTTCAGCCCCTAGGTCACTGCTCTAAGCCTTAGACTTCCTCAATATTAAATTGCGCAGGTAAGTCCATTTGGGATGACAGCACCTTCTTTTTCAATAGGTAGGGAACCAGGAGAAAAGGCTCAATGTTGACTAAAGGAAAAGGGGAGCAAATTAGTAATGAGGGTGGGGTGGATTACATGCAGCAGGTGAGACTGTACACGAGGGAGGTGACACCATGAGTCACATCTATAGATTTCTTAGTCTCAACCATTTTGATGTCAAATGTTGACCCAACAATATTAAACAAACAAACAAAAGTGCTGGTCCCAAAGGAAGACCTAATCTCTCACTAACTCTACTTCCATCAATAGCTTTATTTCTTTAGCTCCCAGTTTGCTATCATTTGAGAAATGAGTTTGATCTGGAGGATCTCGAAGGATCATTCCACCTTTACTGTTTTTTTATTCTATTTTTTAATGCCTGGCCTGATATGAAAACCAATCCTTTCTCCTAGCTTCATATACTATGTCTATTTTGATGAATCCCAAATTTATATCTCCAAACCAGACCTATCAGGTTTCAGGTCTTACATATCCAACTCCCTACCTTGACATCAAGACATCTCACACATACGATGTTCAAAACCAAATTCTTGATTCCCAGCAACTGCTGCCCACAAACTTCTACTTTGCAGTGTTTTAACTCAGTAAATAAAAATACATCTACCCAATTGCCCACATCAGAAGCTTGGGATTCTTTCTTCATAACTCCTCTCTCCTTTACCACCCACTCCTGATCAATCCAATCTTTCTTTCAATCTTGTCAATTCCTTTGCCCACTTCCCCACCTACGCTGTCATCTCCCTCCTCTCTTACCACGACCCCTACTGTAGCCTCTTAAAGAATCTACTCTTGCCCCTTTCTAATGCACCTTCCATATGACAACTGGGGTGCTTTTCTCAAAATATAAATCAGACATGTCATCACCCTGCCTAAAAACCTGAAGTGGTTTCTCAATATACTTAGAATAAGCTCCAATTCCTACCCATGGTCCACAAAGGCCCCCGTGTTCTAGCTCCTGATTCTCCCTCCAAATTCATCTTCTACCAGTCTCTCTGTGCCATACTGGACTCTTTCAGGTCTCTGACCATGCTGGGGGCTTACAGCGTTGTTTGATCTCTGTTCGCTCTGCCCAGTACACTTTACCCCTCACTCTTGGCCTGGCTAACTTATCTTCTTTTTTTAGCCTAAAGCCTACTTCAATAGAGAGGCTTTTACCCTGAGTAAATGATGTCCTTCTCCCGCCTCACGGCTGACCTTATATATTTCCTGCATCTCAGTTATCACAATTTATAATAAATATTCCTCTGCATATTTACTTGTGTAATGTTTGTTTCCTCAACTAGAGTATGGGCTCCTCCAGGGGCAAGTTTTTCATTGTTCTTTGTATATGCAAAGTCTAGTCCAGTGCTCAGCACACAGTAGGTACTAAATTTGTAATTTTTGTGGTTGCATATTGGTCAGATCTGAAAATATCAACAATGCTTATCCCATGCTAAAAAGGTCCAGCCAAATGAGTGATAAGATAATGAAATCTATTCGACTATGTCCTGTTTCTCCAAACCTTTTAGCTCTAGAAACTTCCAGCACTCTTCCATTTTCTTACTAAAACTTTCCAGTTTGGGGAGTTGAGAAGAGAAGTATCTTCGTGTTATGTTCCCTTGCTTTGCCTCCCTCCCCTCCCCAGACACATTTAGCTTTGTGCAGGAATGTGGCTTCTACAGGTATGGTTGGGTGAGAGGTGTTGGGAACAGGAGGGGTGGAAAAGGAAAAAAAGGAACCATATGGGGGAGGTGGCTGCCCTTGCCCAGCTTGGACATCGTCCCAGCTCACCCACGTTGGAGTTTTTTTTTAATGCCATATACATCCAGTATTCTCTTCTTCCCACCTCTAAGAATCCAAAAATAAATGAGCTGTTGATCAAGGGCTTGGTGCTGGTAAAACTGGCAAGTATGGGCAGACAGGCTCCCAGTTCTAGAGTTTTCTTTTGCCACTACCTGCTGCCCCTGGCCCCCTGTTGAGATTGTTGAGCACCTATTCCTACTAAGTTCACTGGGTATTTTGTTCTATGTAGGTCCCTGTTGTTACAGAGTGTAGGAAGCAGGATATGGGCTTTTGAGTAGTTTTGACTTTAACAAAGGTCTGTTGCTTCATCTGCCTTGTGCTGTTATTAGAGTGAAGGCCTTACTTCTCTCCAGCCCCCGTGCTCCTATTTTCTCTCCTCCTCCCTATCAAGAACAACTTGCTCCAAATCCCTTTTTACATTCACCTCATCATTCATGGATCCACTCTGCATTTGCTGCGGAGATGGGAGGGCTAGATGCCGGGATTCTCTTAGGAGAATGGCATTGGCCCAGAGCTCTTCCTGTCACTCAGGTCAACCCTTTGGTAGAAAGTTATCCAACCATCTTGTTGTAGTAACTTGCCCATCAACTCCATTGCTTGAAAAATGTATAGAAATCCACCTTGTTGATCCTAGAAAACAGCCCCTGATTCACTTGGACTTTGTTTATACCTTTTTCTAAGATTGAAGTTAACTCAAAACAAATGATTTTTTCCATTTGGGTGCAGGGGAGGGACAGGGAGGGGCTAAGGTAGAAGGAGGAGGAAGAAAGAGGAAGAAGGTACTGAAAAGGAGGATCTAATACTGGATTTCAGTTCCCACTACTGGGAAAAGGTTCATTTCCAATTCTGCATTTCAAGAACAAAAAGACTTTCTGATGATCTTTTTTATTCTCTTTGGATCAGTATGAATCCTGAGCAGTTAATTTATGTCTTCCTGTACTTAAAAGGTTAAAATACTTTGGGAAGTGAAATTAATATATTTAAGGATGGTTACAAAGTCAAGACAGGGCACTTTAAATCACTGTTCCCCAGACATACTCTGAGTCACAGAATCTGTTAGGGAATAACCTGAAGGTTTTACTTAACTATGATAGTTCACTCATTAGTTTGTCCATTTATTCAACAACTACTTTGACCTGTGCATTATAACATCCAAAGTACTTTCCCCACCCTGTTGTCCTTGATTCTCACGAGAACACTGTGAGGTAGTCTTTTAACAGAAATACCATTTTAGAGAACAAGAAACTGAGACCCACAGAAGTTAGTCAGTTATGGAACTTTAACTGGAACCCAGATCATCGGACTTCACATCAAATTCTCTTTCAGTTCTACCTAACTTTAATTTAACCAGCATTTCCTAAGTGAACGATATGCTGGACACAAGTCTCCGAAAACAAAAGTGAGATACTCTTACCCTTGAGGAGCATCTAGCCTATTGAAGAAAGGCAGAGATCAAGGCAGGGGTGTGGGGTGAGGTAAGTGCATGGGTCCTCGGAGTGCAGCATAGAAAACCGTTGTAGGAGGCAAAACTGGGGAAAGTTTGAGGGACTTAAGTACTTGATTTCTAGATTTGCCTTCACCACCACCAATTCTTAATCTGCCTTCGCAAAGTATAGCTTTTCTTAATGCCACAAGTTATCTTTTCCTGTCCCACTTTCTTTTGAACATTTGGCTGGCATTGTAGTGCCAGGGTCTCCAAAGAGTAAGGTTGTTCTCAGCACCCTGATGTTTCCACCTTGGAACGCTGCTGGACTAACTAACGGTAGACTGCCGCAATCTTGTCTGGCGGTATTATGCGTGTGTCATTATATCCAATCCGTCCTTGCCTGGCCACAGAGAGGAAATGGGTGCAACTGCTGGCAGATAGACTCAATCTGGGTGCGCTGGGTCTCAGGGACAATAGTGCTATGGAAAGTGGTCTGGATGCAGGGCTGGCAGCTGGAGAGGTCATCTGCCCGTTTATCACCAAAGGTCTGGGATGCCCAGAGCGAACTTGGCTTATAGTGAAGTAGGCATCAAGGTCTATTAGGTGTGCAGTTCCTGCTAGGGATGCTGTAGGGTTCTGACATCCAGGCTGTAGATGTTACTGGAGGCTGTGTGCTCTTGGAGAGCGCCACGTTGGGTGATCCGAGGATTCATGGTAGAACCTGTCAGGCACAAGAAGATTAAAAAATCAGGTCCAGCCAAAGCTCTGGCCTGCAGATTGAGCCCAGCTGGTGATTGTGGCAGAGAAGATAGCCGAGGCTCTGTGTGTGCCCAGGCTCATGGGGATCTTCCCACGGTGGTTATTGGGTATTACTGGATGGTACATTGAGGTGGCTGGGTTATATCTTGTTCTAACCAATATGGGGTGAAAAATTCAGAGACCGAAACTGCCAAAGTGGGGGGTGTCGATGCCTCACATTGATGGCAGAGTGGGAGGTAGGACACAGCATCTGAGAAGAAGCCACAGAGTTTTGTTTGGCTCAGAGTCAGGACACTTGGAACCCAGTCCTGGCTCAGGGACTATCCTTTGCATGGCTTAAAGCAAGTTTTAGCCCCTTTCTGAGTCTCTGTTTCTTTAGTAGGTTGTGTGCCCCCTGGGGTCACGGTCCCATATTGTATTCATATTTATTTCCCCAGCATCTAGCACAGTGTCTCCTTCACAAAAGACTGTCAGTGAACTTGCGTGTCCTTTGATTGAGTGAATGAGTGAGTGAATAGGGTGAGCGGAGTGTGAGGAATGACATTAGTTTCAGGAAAGAGGGGCTTTTCAGAAGCCTCGTCCTCACCCTCACGCCCTTGATTCTGATGTCTACCCCCATGCCCTTTTCCAAAAATCAGATTCAAATAATAGTATACTCCCCAAAGTTCCTAATAGTCTGTGATCCTCTGAAAAAAAAAATGAATAGTTTATTTTTAAAAATTGTTTTGCCTTAGCATTCACTAGTCAAACCTGTTATAAGAATCAAAAATAAATGGCCAGTAGCCCCCAAAGAACTCCAAAAGGCAGTCTATCTACCAGGCAAGCTCTGGGGTTGCCTCAGAGAGACAGCAAAGTAACAAGGAAACCCTTTGACATTTGCAAATGCTGTGAAACACCAACAAACAGGCGAAGCACACAAAGACCCAGGGGGCGGGGATAGATCAAAGATTTACAGATCACCTAATCTCATTTGGGTCTACCGCTGGCAAGGGTGCTGTTTGTTGTTGCGGAGAGAAGTGTCTCCCAGAGTGAAAGGTCTTCTCCAAGAGTGAGTGGGCTACTCTCACTTTTGCTATAGGTCCCAAAGATGTGAGCAGCATTAACTGTAGGCCAAACATTCAGACCTGTGAATTAGGCAACGAATTGCATTTAAAAGAATTCACTTAGGGCTTTTCAGTGTCGTGGGTGTGTGCTTGTGAGATAGACAGCTAGAAGATAGATAGATAGATAGATAGACAGATGTCAAACTAATATATAAACATTACATAATTTGGAAGATAATAAAAAAATTAAGGGAGAAAAGCATTCATAATCCTACGACCTTAAGATAGCCAAAATATTTTTTATTGTGTATTCTTGTTTATATCCAGTTTATTTTCTATGAAGAGTATTTTTAAACATAGTTATGAATATGCCATATAAATATATATATACCCTACTTTTCACTTTATTTGTTACCATAAGTATTTCCCAATTCCAATTTTTAGATTAGCTTATACTCCATCATTCTCCACCCAACACCTCTTCCCTCAAGTCAGTCACATTGGGACGTGGAGGTTGTGCAAATCTGTTGTTAAATAGAACACTTAGATACCTATATACATTCAGTGACTTTTTCCCTGTTTGAATTTTTTCCCATATGTTGTATGCACCTCAAAGATGGGTTCCTAGAAGTAGAATTACTAACTCAAAGGGCTGGACTGTTTGTGATTCTTGAGACATGTGAACAAATGGATCACTGAAAGAGTCATGCTAACCAAAATATAGTATGACAGGATTCAATCTCACTGCATTTCACCAAGAATTATTTAAATGTCAGCCTCCATAGTGAACATAAGTATTGGTCCAAAGATTTTATAGCCACTTGGCAGAGAGGTTGATAGACGTGCGAAAAGATAGGGAAAAAAAAGGAAGAGACACTTAAAACTCAAGTACTGCAGAGGAACCAGACCCCGTTGGTAACTGACAACTGGTTAGAAATTAATGAGGCATTCCTGAAGTAATGTACATCAATGTAATAGCATCAGCTTACCAAAGTGGATGCAGCAGCAAAATAAGTGATTCAGGGTGAACTTGTTGAAGGGAATCAACTCTACCACTAATTTGTGGAGTGGTCTTTGCAAACCATTTGCCTCTCTGGACCTTTCAATTGCAGAACTAATAAGATGAAGGCTGAGGAGAGTTTAGATTATAGTGTCAAATCCAGATGATGAAGACAAAGTCACAGAGTCATGGGGTCCAGTCAGCTGTTTTCCCTAGACACCCAGCGTTACAACTCCGATGAGATCCACAGTTCTCTCAACCTCAATTATGAATCCGCAAGTTCTGTATGTCCCATTTGGACTGACAGTAAAGATTTTTCAGGACCTTGTTTCACAGAGACTCTCCACAGAAAAATGTTGAGTAAGCGGACCAATGAGGTGGCTTGAGTCATCTACCACCGTAATGACATTTGGCCTTTGGTGTCTCCCTAGTGCTCTCCATCCAGATGATGACATACAGAAATTAGTTACATTGCTTTCAATTTAGTAAACTGAAGGGATAAAGGCAGGTTCCCTTATTTTCCAGACTCTATTTTGGGGCAGGACCTCTCAGATTTCCAGAGAAGCCCGGGTCACTTTTTGGAGGCTTCTAGTATGGGGGGGAAAAGAAAGATTATACATATGTGTATGTGTGCAAATGTATATATATATATATATTTGTGGTTCTTTAACAAAAAAAATGCAAAGATAGTACAGGGGACAACCCTGTATCCTGTTTCTCCCATTATTAATCTTTCACCTTAGTATGGCACTTTCGTAACAATTGATGAAACAATATTCATACATTTACATGAAGTTATCATGTCTCCTTAAGATACTCTTGGCTGTGGCAACTTATCAGATTTTCCTTGTTTTTGATGACCTTGACAGTTTTGAGGAGTACTGGTCTAGCATTTTGTAGGACACTCCTCTACTAGAATGTGTCCGATGTTTTTCTCATAAATAGACTGGGGTGTGGGAGGAAGACCACAGAGTAGAGACCCATTTCACCACCTTATATAAAAGGTACATACAATCAACATGGTTTATCATTGTTTGTTTGTGCTTTATCGTTGTTGATATGGACCTTGATGTCCTGGTTAAGGTAGTGTTAGTCTGGTTTTTCCATATAAAATTACCTCCCACACTCCCCTTACTATACTACACTCTTTGGAAGCAAGTCACTATGGCCAGCTCACACTTACGGAGAGGAGAATTATACTCTCCCTCCTTCAGGGGAGAGTATCTATATAAATTACTTTGGATTCTGCTGCATGGGAAATTTGTCTCTTCCATTTATTAATTTTCCCCATAATTTATTTATGTCTGTGTAAATGTGTGGACATTTATTTTATACTTTGGGTTATAATCTAATATTATTCTATCTTGTTGCTCAAATTTTGCAGCTTTGCCCATTGGGAGCTCTTCAGGTGGCCCTAGTGTCTCTGAAATAACCCCCAACAATGTAGGGATCTTTTGTGTATTTGTTTGGTTTCTTTCTTTTTTCTTTTTTCTTTCTTTCTTTCTTTCTTTCTTTTTTTTTTTTTTTTAGCAAATCCTTGTTTTATGGTACAATCTGGGCATTGGCTGTGCTCATTGCTACTGTGGCATCATTGCTTCTAGTTCAAATATATCTTAAACTTTACATTTTAAACACTAACATACACATGATTACAAAACAATCACACGATTCAGGACAATTCTAGATTTAGTAACAGTATGAAATCACGGCACATGGGAGACTGGGAGGGCTCCTACATGGGGTCCTGCAGCGGGACCTGCACACAAAACTTGTGTGTGAAGGTCTTCTTTCGATCCTGTCTGCGCACCACTAAGACTGAAGCAGAACTTCAGTGGAGAGCATGTCTAAAGTCCATCTCTGAGGTCTTCTCTGAATATAAGGCCACAACTAATGGCTCTTTTGCAGGGCTGCCCACCCTATATCCTCTTCTCATGATAAGCTATGGAAACAACAACAACAAACCACAATGAATATAGAACCAGGGCATCAGAATTCTAGATCTGGCTCTGTCAGCGATTCAGTGGGTGTGGAAAATGCCTTCTGTCTGGGCCTCAGTTTCCAATTCTGTACCATCGGTAACATTGGATTGGATTGTTGTTAAGGACTCTCCCAGTTCTAGCGTATTATAACTCAGAAGTTCTACACTGAGAGACTGTAATCGACTCCATGTCTCCCTGTACATGGACAGCAATATTTCAGAGGGCCTAAGCCAAAGGAGAAATGGTGGTGGTAGGATTATCACTGCTGATGATTAGGGGCTGTTTTATTACTTCCTGAGGATGTCGAGGTCTGTTAAAGACTTTATTTCATCTAGACAATTGGGCCTGAGAAACTTTAGACCTTTTGTTTTAAAGAATGGAGATCAAAAAAGTATAGGAAATACTGATTGAAAGTATCTCTTTTATTGCCTTCAAGTTTGTTCTGGAAGATCAAGGCTTTTTTCTTTTTCTTTTCTTTTCTTTTCTTTTTCTTTCTTTCTTTCCTTCTTCTTTTTTTTTTTTTTTTGTAAGGGCAAACTCTTCATCTGTTATTTCCTCTAACTTCAAATAATTACTTTTAAGGCAGTGATGGCAGAATTACCTCTAAGTTTCTTACTAGGAATCTCTCTCTAGGTTTTTTTTTTCTTTCCTTCCTTTATGTGTGTGTGTGAATGTTATGACATATTTTTCACATCCACATGGGGCCCAGTGGTTTAAAGACTGCCCAGTTTACAAGTGTCATCTCTTTCCTACCACTGACTGGGACAATTTCCAAAAACAAACAGAAGGCAAAAAAAAAAAAACAAAAAAAACCCCGATAATGCTGAAAAGACACTTGGGAACTGTCACAACCGATTATGAATGCTGGAGATCAAAGGTACAAGGTCTTAGAACCTGTCTCCTCCAACTCAACGTCAAAAATCTTTAATTGGTTTTTGGACCCACTCAGCATAACCCCAGACTTTGGTCTACAATTGGTTAAAAATTGATAGAGGTGAGGATTCTGGGACTGCCTTCTTTACTTAGAAGTTTAAATTTTAACCCCTTCCCCCATGCCAGGTACACATATAGGTACAGCTCCTTTCTGTCCCCCTCACCTTAAAGTTATGTAAATAGGTTTTTGGATATAAAGGTATAGAATTTAGAACAGAGAGACATCATGCAAATCATCAGGGTTATTTCTTCACACGGCTGAGGAAACTGAGTCCTGACAAGTGCTTTTGCTCCAGGTTCCATAAGGGAGTTCCAGGCAGAACTGTAATTAGAAGCCAAGGTTTTTTTGGCAACAAATCCATGTTGTTGTTTTTTTTTTCTACCTCACACCATGTCCCTGCGGAGTTTCGTGTTCGTGTGCGTGTGTGTCTCTGTATGTACATATGTTACATAGACACCGACATGTAGGCAACATGCACCAAGCATCTGTAGTCTGACCTCAGGGAGCAGTGTAATGACTCGAATTTCAGGCAGCTGAAAGGTTTCTGCGGTCGGAGGGTGAAATAAACAAGAAAAGCCACTGTGGAGATGTGAATGGAAAAGTACCGAACTGCTCCCTCCCTCCGCACATTCTTCCGCTCTCCAACTCTGCCTGCCAGAGAGCCGGCTTCAGATAGGCTTCTGCACGGTCAGGTGTACAGAGGGCGGTGTGGAGAAGAAGGGGGAAAAAATGCAGGAACAACACGCAAATCAAGTTTTTCCACTTCTAGCCTTAGGTAGTGAAGACAGCTAAGTACGGGCAGGCAGCCGCAAGGAGGGTGGGCCAGCTACCCAGAGTTTACAAACACTCAAGTGCTTTCCTCTCTTCATCCCTTCCTGGTCCAGCTGCTCCTTTCCTTCATGCTAGAGTTTCATAGGAAGTGAAAACCCTGCTATTCAAAACAGTGATCCAATGCAATAAACAAATGATTAGGCACCCCCCCCACTTCTCTATTTTAAGCTCCTGATATTTATTTCCATTTTAAAAAAGCGAGAAAAGTGTGGAAAATCAGTGTTTTGGGGGGAAACTCTAAGCTAGGCTAGAAAAGGTTTCTAAAGAAAAAAAGTCTCAGAATAAAACAGGCTGAAAGCAGGCAGCATATGGATCAAAATTAAACGTTGACACTTCTTTTTCAGAAGGTAGTAGCTGGAAATCATCTTCTTTTTTTTTTTTTACTGTCTCAAAACTTTCTGCTCAATTTCTCTAAAATATACCAAGAAATCTCCTTTTTTTCTCCAAGGATAATATAGAGAGCTTGTCTACAATAACTAGAAAAGAAGAATTTGAGAGAAAAGGGATAGGTAAAATTTTCTGCATCAGGTGGATAGCATCTCCCACACCCAACAGAAGGCGTGTCGAGTACCACAGGCCAGGCAACAAACATAACCAAAGCCAAATGTCCATCAAAACTCAGCATCGTGACCAAGAGTTCGTTCTGAGGACGAGGAACGCAAAGCAGCCTCGCTTTCCTCAATTCTTTTTTTTTTTTAAAGATTTTATTTATTTATTTGACAGAGAGAGAGAAATCACAAGTAGGCAGAGAGGCAGGCAGAGAGAGAGAGAGAAGCAAGCAGGCTCCCCACGCTGCAGAGAGAGTTGGATGCCGGGCTCGATCCCAGGACCCTGAGATCATGACCCGAGCTGAAGGCAGAGGCTTTAACCCACTGAGCCACCCAGGTGCCCCGCTTTCCTCAATTCTGCCAGAAAACAGGACACCCTCCTCCAAAGCCAGGGAGTCAGATCACCCTCATTCTGTGAAATGACGCAGGACCATCAAACGAGGACCCATTTTCAGTTGTGTCCCAGGGTCACACACGCCTCTGGTGAGGGCCAGCCTGTCCTCTCAAAAGAGAGAAACCTGGGGGAGTTGTGTGATTGACCTGCAAGGTTCTTTCTCATTCTAAAATCTATAATTATGAGATGTGATAGCTTAAAGATCTACCAAAGTACCAGACCTGACAGGTGAAACCGACTTCCTGTTTGGAGCCCCCTTAAAAAGAGGACAAGACGGTATTTATTCCAAGGATAGCTTCCTTTTCAGCTATGACTGAATTGTGGGGAACTGGATGCAAAATCTGTCCCTTTCCTTAAATAGATGTAATATTAGGACCAGGCTATTTTATTTGTAACAAAGCTTATATTTACCCAGCAGCTGCGTTCAGGAACCTAGTACTATGCCCAGTCCACTGGGCAAAGGGAATGGCCTGGTTCTCTATTCTGAGTATTAATAGCCAGTGACCATTAAATCATAGGACTGGTGGATACATAGTCCCTCCGTGTCTTCAGGAATCACTCATAAGACCCCAGACACACAATCACTCTTTAGAGCTTCGTAAGGATGACTTAAAAGAATATGAATATATTCAAGTCGATCCTTTCTTTAATCCTATAACATAGCACTGCTGGACTAAGGGAGCCCACACAGTGATGGGGAGAAATCAAGAATGAGAGAAAGGAGGACAACGTGAGAGAAATTCCACTGGTATAAAATTTGACAGTTACGCTCCCAAGATTTGAAAAGAGATTGAGAGATGGGTGCGCAATTTTCCTCACTGTTCGTTCATTCAGTAGAGAGAAAGGGCTCTACCTAAAGTCTCTATCTTTAGAATATTTTCAATATTTTTTTCCTTTTAACAGTGCCTTTCTGATCAGTTTCTTTCAATGTAAACACTGATTTGTTTAAAACAAAAACAAAAACAAAAAATAACCATCATAGAAATGTGGGACTCTGGCACTTGGTCCCAGAACTAATGTGCTGAGAAGGTTTGAGGTCCTTGGTGGTGGGGTTAATTATCTATAAACTAGGCCTGGTGGGTTTTCCTTCCAAGGGCTCCCAGCAAAGAATAAAAAAGGTCTGAGGTGCAAAAAGGGTGCATTCCTTCCCAGCCCCCATTCTGGCTAGTTCTACTGACAGTGGGAGCAGATTTCCCTCTGCTCTGCAGCGCCCCCATGGGGCTAAGATTGGAGTGGCAAAGAGAGCGCAGGAGGGACAAACCCTGTTTAAGGTGGGGGGGGGGCGACGGCAGGGGACCAATGAGGCAGGATGGCAACTTTGGTTAGAAAAGTGACCAAAAATTCATAAACGTAATCTCCATCATAGGATCAATAACAGAGCAGAGCCATACATTTCACATTCCAAACACTATATAGATAACACCTGAGAAACCCTGAAGTTCTTTAGGTTCTCAAAGATAGAAAAAATATCACACATATAAATGCACAGAGAAAATCGCTTCAGTAAAATCGGGGTATCGTTTTGAATCCAGTGGAATTCATCTAGAACTCTGAAAAGGAAGGGGAAGGAGACAATAAAAAAGCAGATAGTCCACCTTCTGGCACAATGAATCTGCACTTGACAATATCATGTGTCTTCGGGGGTAAAATGTTCATTTCAACAACAGTGACAGGATTAGGCCTATGTATATTTTTCAAAAATCCTTTACAAGACAGGCTTTTCTGCAGAGGCTGCAGTAATCCATCTGTCAATAAGTATTAAAATATTCAGATTTCATAGGAACAGACACTTACGCATATTTCCTAAGCTCCAGACCTTGTGGAAAATAATCAACCCCTTTGGACCTCTTCTGGTTCTAAAATTCCCAACAAAGCCTTTTAAAGGTGGCGGTGGGAGGTGCACCGACAATAACATTTTCAGTAACAGATCTGAACTTCTTACGGACTTTTCCCGGGAAAGAGATCCCAAATATCCCAGGAAACAGCCCGTAATCTTTTGTAGCTCTGCTCACTTCTCCATTATAAACCCAAATTTGAGGCTGGGAGAGGTAGATTATTTGGGGACATATCTTTTTGGGAAATTAACATGTGCAGAAATTTTGTGGAACCTTTAAGAACTCATCTGTAATTTAATGAGTCGCCTGAAGGACTCTCATAGCCAAGGCTCAGAACAGCCTGACCTTTGAAAGCTGCTTCTGGTCCAAACATTTTGGGTTAATTCTTGAGGAATCTGAAATATTATTTTCCCCTCACACCCTTCTTTTAAGAGAGAGACATAAAAGAAACAAGAGTCTCCCTCATTCGGGGATGAGTAGGAGGGGAAAAAACCCCAACCAACATTTAAATAGGGAAACTGGCAGTTCTGAATAAACAAACCAAGGCCCACAGTGAAATGATTCTGCACTGCATTTGCCTTTAAAAAGAAAGGAAAGAAAAGAAAGAAGAAAGAAAGAAAGAAAGAAAGAGAGAAAGAAAGAAAGAAAGAAAGAGTTCCACCCCCCCTTCTCCTCCTCCTCCCAAGTGAGCTCCGAAGCTAAGGAGCAAGGAGCCTGTGCGGCGTGCAGAGAGCTGTAGTCGTAGCACAGGCTGTTCTAAATACACGCAGTATCTGTGATACTGGCACGGCAGGCCTTTAGAATTCCCTCCGGCTGATCTCTTAAACACAGACAGAAGANGGGGGGGGGGGGGGGGGGGGGGGGGGGCGGGGGGGATCGAGACCTTAAGAAAAAGCAAAACACAAACATGTATTTGACTCACATAATTTTGTAGAACACATGCGTACACATACCCAAATACACACACGTTTCTCTTTCAACAAGAAATGTCCTAACAGTCAACAATAACAGAAAGAGTAAACCCACCACTTGCTGTCCTGGAAAGAAACAAACCAAACCAAAACAAATCCTCTGAACATGTCCCTCAAGTGCAGGAGAGCCTCCTCTCAGTAAAAAGTCCAAGGGGAAGAAGACAATTGCACCCCCCCCCAAAAGTGGGGGCTGGGATTGTTACATGCGATCAAAAATCGAAGCTGCTCTCAATAGTATCAATATTAAAATAACACATCTTCTTTAAAACGCTTGCGAGATTAGATAGGGAAAAAAAAAAAGCACACACACACACACAAAACAAAATCCAACCGATGCGGGATCCTACTATTTACGTAACACCACAAACTTGCAAAAGGCAAAAATCAGAAGGAAAAAAAAATCCGAAAATCATCAAAATACAACCACCAAAAAATCCCAAGCCACCACATCAACAAGGAAAAAAACAAAACAAAATCAAAAGACGACCCAAATAAAATAAAGCAAATGAACCCACCGAAAACTGCTTGGCAAATATTTTTCTCGTGGTGCCTAATATTCTAGCTGGAAAGAGCTGTGGTGTTTATTGTTTTTTTCTCTTACTCGCCTCTAAAGCTACTCTATCTATATAACAGACTTTTTCCAACGGGTCGAACCTCTCTCTCCCTTTTGTGTATTTAGCTCGAGGAGCGGAGTTTATGGGTAAGAGAGGAGGAATTAGCCCCAGACCCCGGGAAAGCAAAGCGCACTCCCCCTCTTATGTCACCGAATAGCAAATTAGTTCTCAGAATTCCAGAGGCCGAGCTTTGCTACAGCGAAGACGCCGACGTCACAGAGGGGGCGCCCACGTGACGCTGGCGGAGCAGGCCGTACCATCGTGCGGGGCCCCGGGAGGGAGGGACGCCGTCGGGCCCCTCGAGCCTCGCGCCGGAACCTCCAAATCCGAGACGCCCAGCCGCCGAGCGCCTCGAAATCTGCCCGGAACTGGAAGAATACTGTGGCTTCGAGGCCTTTCCATGGGCCCAGAGAGGCAAAAGTCCCGGCGAGCTGACACCGAGTCCTCCCCTGCCACGTAGCAGTGGTAAAGTCCGCAGCTCAAATTCCGAGAATTGAGCTCTGTTGATTCTTAGAACTGGGGTTCTTAGAAGTGGTGATGCAAGAAGTTTCTAGGAAAGGCCGGACACCAGGTGATTATTGCTGTTGCTGCTGCCGCTGCTGCTGCTGCCGCCGCCGCCGCTGGTGCCGCTGGTGCCGCTGCCGCCGCCGCTGCTCATGATCATTATTTTACCTTTTAATTCTTTTTTTTTCCGCTCTTGCCAAATGCTTTGGCTCCAAGTTTCCTATGTGTATCTATTGATGTAAATGTATATATTTATTTATTGTAGCTGTCAGGTGTTAAAATAAATGCCGAAGATTAGTCCCACGTCTCTCCCACTCTAGGATATAGATTTTTATATATTTATTATTTTATTCTGTTGTCTTTGAGTGAATCGGCCGGCTTGGGGAGGCTTTTGCCACCCTCCCTTGTGTTGTTTTGGTTTTGGAAAAGGAGGTGGAGGAGAGGAAGGAGGGGATTTAGGGGGCGGCCGGAGCCGAGAGGACGAGACAGTGTTTGGGGGGGCGCTCCGGCCAAGTCTGGGGGCTGTCTGGCCCCAGACGACGGAGAGGACGCGCGCTCGCGCTCTCGCTCTTTCTGCTGCTGCTTGCGTACGGCTTGTGATCTCTCTGGATTCGGGCGGCTGTGTTTTTTCCCTCTTTTCTCGCTTGCAAACTGCCTTCCTCGCTCCCTCGCTCCTGCCTCCTCTTCCCTCCCTCCCTCCTCCTTTCCCTCGCCTCTCCTTCCTTCTCCTCTCCCGTCCTTCTTGGTGACTCCGGGAGACGAGGAGGGGAGGCTGCCCGCTCGCTCGCCCCGCTGGCTCCCTTCCACCGGCCTCGCTCCTCTAGATTCCCTGTCTCCGAGCCGAGATTTGGGAGGAGAAATGCAAGCGAACTCCTCGGGTTTTGTTTTTCTCCCCCCCCCCCATAAGCCCAGTTGAAGTATCGTTTCTACTATTTCCTTTTAGAGCCGCGATCTTCCCGACGAGATCCGAGTGTTTTGGTGTCCCCTTACCCTGTGTTTTGGGGGAGGTTTAGCTTGCCTGGGGGCGGGGATGTTGAATACTTTGAAAATTATTCTTTCTTGGTTGCAGTCGAGGGAGTCGGGAACCCCCGCGCTCTCCCTCTCCCCGTCCTGAGGAGACAGGCTGGTGGCGGGACAGGGATTTGGGGGGTGGGTGGCGAAGGGGTGCGCGTTTGCACCTGCGGTGCCGTTGAGCGTGCGGGGACTCCGGGAACCTTCGCAGGACGGCCCAGCCGAGCGGGAAGGTGGCGGGATTGCTGGCGGTCGCGGTGTTTGTGTTTTGGGCGCTGCGTGACTCGGTGTTAGCTCCCAATGGCTGTTCCCCCGCCTCTCCTAATTTTGTTTTATTTTTTCCCCGTGGTGCGAGCTTTGTAAAAAGACGACCGCAACCCGGAGAGTAGACGACGTCAGGCTTCGGGTTCCCGAGGTCCTTGCACGGGGCGAGGGGAAAAACAAACAGCCCCAGCCCGCGTTCCTCCGTGCAAGACCCGGGAGGAGAGAAGGGCACGCCGTGGCCCTGGATGAGGGACCCGGCACGGGAGGAGGGGGCGCGGGCGCGAAAGGGAGATCTTTGTGAGTGATTTTGCAAAAACGGATTGCGAGGTTGGTTGGATTTGCAACCTGTGGCTCTCCTCTAGGGAGTAAGAATGGGGGAAGGCGGCGGCGGCGGCGGCCCGGGGCGGGAGCGAGTGGGGGAGTTGGAGCCTCGGAAATGGGCTGTGCTCTTGGCCGCGGGAGCTAGGGGCCACCCGGCTGCGAGAGGTAGTGACCGTGGTCAGTGTCTTGAGAACTGTGGATTGCGTTGCCTTTGTGATGCCATGTTATTGGAACTCAGGCGAAAAATGGATCTAGTGTTACATTAATGAGTTTTGAAGCTCCTCCATGGAAAACAAAAACACAACCCAATAGATTAAAAAAAAAGAAGAATGAAAAAGACCCCTTTTATGGGCTGCCCCTTTTTGCAGTGGTTAAGAGTTGGTGGTGGGGGTCCAGCAGCTGAACGGGGAGAAGGACCCCAAATAGGGTACTGAAAGTCCAGAGCTGTTACTGGGTCCGCGACCACCACACAGAGAGCGAGCTGGTCATCTCCACCCCACCCCCAGCAGCCACAGGAAACTGATTTAATCTTTCATGGATTTTTTTTTCCATTCAGTTTATAGTTTCCAGGAGGAAAATCTTGTAACTCCATTTTTTTTAAGTGAAGTATCAATAGATGCCTTTTTTTTTCCTTTCAAAAAAAAAAAAAAAGCCAAAAAACTGGGGCAGGACAGAGGGAACCAGGGAAAGGACTGTTTAGAAATACAGTTTGTGGCTCTGAGCAATGCCACCGGCTTCCTCTACAGAGACTGCCAGTTTCCCTTTTTCTTTGCAAGGTGTGTGTGGCTTTAATAAATAACTTAAAAAAAAATAAGAGGGGGGCCGGCAAGATCTGTCAGGAGACAGGTATCTATTTTGCTCACTATTTACTACCAAGAGCCTTTGGCACTGGAACAGAACCTCGTAAATCTGCAGCCCAAGTTGAAGTTCATCTGGCCCTAGTCCACACGCTATTCCTGGAGGTAGCAAACATGAGCTCAAAGGAATGAGGTGAAATCACATTCTTGCTTTAAAATATATACCTTTTTTTCTTTTTCTTTTTGGTTAGGGAGAAAGAATATTGTGTCTGGGGCAGAAGGAAATGGAAAGAAGGGTGCCAGGAGATGGGCATTGCCTTGTTAAAATGACTACAGTTGGGTCCTCAGGCTGAAATAAAAACCTGTAGATGGGAAATATTTCCCCCTTCCCCCCACTTATAAATATAAGTTCCCAATATCCTATTTGGAAGACTTTCCAATAGTGCAGGCCCAAGCATTGGCTGATTTTAAGGGTCTGTTGATAGTGACAAGAAGGCCAAAAGCTGTTGGTAAACTGGGCAACTTGAAGGAGAAGGAAGCCAGAAGAAGGAATTCTCCAATTGGCCTTTTCTTCTGTGCTCAGTTGTGAAGCGTTTTACCCCATGCTTTCTTGAAAAGACTCTCCAGTTTATTCTGGGTTTGCCCGACAGGGATGGGACTCTAACTCTTAAGCTGTCGTTTGCTGAGCCTTAAAGAGTTCCAGTTATTGGTTGAGTAAATGGTAGCCAGGACTAGATGTCAAAATCCTTCCTTCCCTCTCTCCCCTGCCTGCCGGGTAGCCACACTCACAACCCACTTTATTGTGAAAAACTTGAAGAGGTTCAGAGGAGGTAGTGCGGCAGCGCCACCCCTTGGTGGGTGAAACTCTCTATTTGCAAAAGCCAAATATTTGAAAAACATTGTGAAATGACCTTATGAGGATTTTTTTTTCTTTAGAAAGGGGAGATAAAAACTTACTTTTTAAAAAAGGACTTTGTAGTTGATTTCTCAAATGGGGTGGAAAAGCGTTGCTTTTCAGCTAGGATAGTGTCTTAAAAGGCAAGTTCGTGTGTGTGTGTGTGTGTGCGCGCGCGCGCGCGCGCGGGGAGGGTTGCCTAGTTGGCTGCAAGTAGGTGAGTTCTTCAGACGGAGGTAGCCTCCTTCCCCCTTGGACTTGACTTCTCAGAGCACCCGAATTCTGTGGCCAGTATGACGCTGAGATGAGGGGGAATGTCTTGGTGTAAAACCAACCAGTGATTGGAAGTCCTGGAGTTTTGCTGGCGGTGATGGTCGTGTCTGTGGCGGCTAGGCTGGGGACGGAGGTTTGTGGATGGCGTGGGGCAATGGCAAGCTGGTCTGGAGCTGGGTTTGGAGCCTTCTGGGAGTTGAAGTAGTGTGGCGCGTGCCGGCTTCCTGCACTGCGCAACAAGTGGGAATGCCGCCGCGGTGATCCGAGCGAGGGTGCTGTGTTGTGGCGAAGCCGGCCCCTTTCTCTTCGCCCCACTGGAAGCCAGGAATGGCCCTTCCTAGCCCTCCCCGCCTCCCAGTCTGTGACCAGCAGCCCCGCCAAAGGGCCAAACTCGCCCCCCCTTCCCCCACCGTCTGCCTTTACCGAGCGCTGTGAGCCTGGGTGGAACCCTGCCCTTGGCCTCCAGGACCCCTTTTCTCCGTGGGGATCAGGAGTTTTATCCCCGACTTTCCTTGCTGCTCGACCAGTGTTTGGCAAGAAGCTCGGGTAATACCTTCGAGTTCCCTTCTGCTTTTTGAAGACGAGCGCACCCTTTCCTTCCCTTCTAATACATTCAGCCTTTCGGGCTGGAAAAACCAACGTATAATACATGAACGCAGCTCCAGAGACCGCGTTGTGGTTGCTAGAGGAGTGAGCATCGGGAAGAACGGAATTACATCCAGTAAATTAAATGTTTTGCAGCGTTGCTTATAGAGGCAACCTCCTCCCGCTAACAGATCCAAAAAAAAAAAAAAAAAAAAAAGTTGGGGGGGGGCAGTCGGTTGTGGAAGGCTGTGGCTGCGCGGTGATTTTCGAACGGACTGAGTCTGCCACCTTGTGGTCGATCGTAGCCGAGTTCCCCCGCCTGGGGCGGTGGACCGTCCCTGTCACCTTCGGGTCTCCCAAGTATCCCTACCAGGTACTAGGACTGACAGAAGAGGGCAACATCCAATGAGGATGACATCTGACCTCCAAAATTTTGGTAAGGTGGATGAAAATTCGGAAGCCTCCAGATGCTTGCTCTGTCCACGGTCGCTCAGCAAGTGGCATCTGCCTCCACTAAGAGAACCTTAATAAGATAACCCGATTTGAACACACTATCTTTCTGTTGCTGTGGCGTCTCCCTGGGTGAAGTGGGTAGTGGAGGGACGCATGGAGGCTCTAGCATAAAACTCTTTATGAGAAAACAGGCGGCCTCATGAGGGGGACCTGTTGCTGGTGAGTTAGTACCTTAACCGGGACCAGACTTTTTTACCTTCTGAATTCCGGGTCAGTGACTTAAAGTCAAAGGCAAGTTTATCTCTGCTCCTTTGAAGTATCTAAGAGAAAGGAGTAGCAGTAAGAGAGAGCCATGCTTTTAATGTTTTCAGGTCAGCATAGCTGGAAACAGTACCCCAGATGTCTTGGAGGAGTTTTAGAAAGTATAGCATAAGATTTTCAGTGACAGGGCGCCTGGGTGGCTCAGTGGGTTAAAGATTTTCAGTGACAGATAAGGGAAGCCTACTGCAGTGCTGGGGGGGGGAGGGTTGTCCCAGATCTTGAAGAGTGTGCCTGTGTTAGTGGGTGATTAAGTCTGGGTCCCTAGACTTGCAGAGATGCACCTCGCTTCCTTCAAGGCTCACATTTGGATTGTGAATCACCCTCTTCCCCTTTCGTCCAAACTGTTCAGTGGCTTGGCCAGAGATCTGTGTCGGGGATGGGGGGTTCATATGGACAGTCAGGGTGTGGTCCTCATAGAATTTGGGCCACAATAGCTTCTTATTAAGCAAAGTTTTATTTTCTCGGAGTTCAAAACTTAAGATGGCAAAGGCACGTAGGGGTGCCGGCGACCCCTAGCGACGGCCGCCGGCGCGCACGCTCGCGGTAGATGCCTTCTCCACCGCCCTGGTTCGAGGGAATCGAGTTCAGCCTCTCCCACTGCGGGAGCAGTCGGAGGCCGCGTCGGAGAAACGCGCCTCTGTTCGGGTTGGAAACGAATCTGGGGATGTGTTTGAAGAGCGGTCAAGTTTGACTCATCGCTTTCCAAGGACAGTTAGTGCCTTCCATCTTCATTAACGTGAATAAAGACCTTGGCTGACTTTTGTCCAGATCGGATTTTTAAAGGCATTGTTTGCTTGGGGACATCATGCCGCTCCCCTCCCCCGGCAGCCTTTTTGCAAAGGCAGAGCCCAGTCCAGCCTGGATGGCCGCGATATCTTTGCTCGGGGACGCGGTTTGCGGGCACTGTCTGCCGGCTCTTTCTGGAAGGCTGTCGCGAGCGGGGCGCATGGGGAGCGTCCCTTCTGCAGCTCCTCTTCAGATCTTGATGATAAAACACATCCCTCTATTTTATTGCATTTCCTAGAAGCTTGCAGGCTTGAAAGAGCGCTGTTGGCAGGAAACGTGATAGAAATAAACTCAGGACATAATGTCCCCGAACACCTCGGTCACCCAGAGCGACTTCCGAGGCTGCCGCGTTATCAAATTCGCTTTCATTTATTGTCGTCTCCTCCGCTCTCCCGCCCCCCAGTCAAGAGAGCGAAGAGCGTTTCACCCTTAAAACAAAAACAACAGCGCGGTTTAACCCCATGCCCTACCGCTGGACCACCGCGGCTAAACTGGAGCAGCTAGTTAGCTGAGCCGCTGCGCAGAAAGGGAGCGCTCCTGCCGGAACCCTGATACTAGTTTCACTAGGGCAGCTTCAGCCTTATCGAAATTCCTAGTTCCTGCCCCTAAACAGTGCTTTGCACTTCCAGATTCTCCTTTGGATTTCTCGGCGAGTTATTGGAGTTATTAGATTACCAATAATCCAGTGGCCGGCCGGGATTAGACAAGGGGCGGGGGGTTGGGGGGGTGCGAAAGGCATTCTCCAAATCTGGAGGCTGTGTCTAAAGTAGGTCAATGGGAAGGAGAGGCGGAGCTACATGGGGGTTGTCGGTTTCAAGCCTTGATGGAGGGCTCTCTCTAGTGTTTAGCAGCGGTAAGACATGATTAGGTTTGAGCTCCCGGAACCACGGGAATCCTAATTTCCAATAAGTGCATGTACTTAATTTTCACTTCCCTTCCTAGATACTCACCCCATTCCATATTAAATTTCAACTTTCGCTTTCCCCTTTATTCCACCCGGCGAAGGGATGAGAAAGTCTCAAAGTAGGTCTTTACGGCCGGACGAGGCCCAGTCTTTACAAACGGCCCTGACCCCGCCTCCGCCGCCGATGGGATGCGCGGCGCAGTGTGACGCCACCCGCCAGTTTTAGGACAGGGTTGCGCCCTTACCTGCTGCGTCTTTTGAGCCCCCAGCCCCTGTAAAGTGGTCTCGGAACCCACTACTAGGACCAATTAGGAGAGGGCGCCCAGGGGTTATAATTCTAAGGAAGGCCAGAGAAAGCGAGGCAGCCCGTGCGCGCGCTCGGGTCAGCACCCCGGCCTCTGCAGAATCCTAACCGCGTCTCTACGGTTTCGGAGAAATCGGATTGCGAAATCCCGAAACCTGGCCAGGTTCGGCCTTGCAACTCCTATCCTAAAAACTTGGGCGGAAACCGAGCCTAGCAGGGTTCCCCTATTTGCCAACGTAGGCGGAAGGGGCTTTCAGTTTGGTTTTCCAACCAGTCGTCTGGCGCGCACTGGATGGAGACCCTCAGACCTAGGGACTCCCACCTTTTTGACCTTGATGCCTGGCGTAACCATCCTCTTAAAGTGGGCGGAGGCAAGCAAAAAGCAAAAATAAATAAATGACGCACTAGGCAAACAAAGGCCAGAATTGGGCAATCCGAAGTCATAAAATGAGCCTCAGACTGGACCCGAATTCCTGGGTTCTAGACTGGCTCTGCTACTAACTTGTGCGACTTTCCCCATGTATAAAACTGTTAAGAGGAAGTGTTGGACCGGGTGAACTCTGACTCCTGGTCCAGGCGCGGGCGAGGGATTTAGGGGAAAGTGCGCCTATTCCCCGCGAGCCTCCCCGGGCGCCCCCCCCCCCTCCCCGGGTGAATCCCCGGCAGCCCTAGCGGCGCAGGCGGCGATCCTGGCGGCCGTCGGGGGCCGGCAGCTTCCTGGAAAGTTACTTCTCGTTGGAGCCGGCGATAGGCAGAGAGTGTTCTGTGAAATCCGTTGAGCTGAGATCGACTACATTCCCGGAATGAGAGGGCTGTGCCATTCCCCTCACTACCCCCTGCCTTGACGGCGTAACAGGAAAAAAAAAAAAAAAAGCACACACAATGTTAGCTACCGAAGTGCACGAAACGTTTTATTTGAATGTAACCAAATTAAGGGCTGCCACGATCTCACCGCGGGGCCTCCGACGCGCCTGCGGGGGCTTCGTGGCAGATGGGCAGCGGCGCCCGCAGAACGCCCGGGGGTGGGCGGTCCCTGGCGGGCAGGTACGGTAAGGTCGGGGTGGGCGAATCCAGCCCGGGCTTGCCGCGGAGCGCTCTGTGCCCGGGTGCGCGCGCGAGGAAACGGCTGCTCAGTGGCCGCGGAGTGGAGGAGCCGGGGGAAAGGATGGATGGGGCCTTTCGTATTGGCTCACTCTCGCTCTTAACCTCGCCTCGCGTCCTTCTCTCACCTCCTCTCCTGTCTCTCCGCCTTCGCCTTCTGCTGTCTTCTCTTCCCTCTCTGCCTTTCTTAGAAGGGGTTCCTCTTTTTGCTTCTCCAACTCCTTTAAAAGATCTGCCTTCTCCCCGAGGTGCCCGATTGCAAATCCAGAGATTTTGAAAAGGCAGAAGGGAGAAAGTGTGTGGGTGGAAAGACAACGTTCTGGCTTGGTGGTGACTGCGGCTGGGGCGGGATTGGGGTCCAGAGAGTCCAGGTCTGGGCCCTTGCAGTCGTCAGTTTTCCCTTCGACAGCCCTGCTCTCTTGGCAGTTTGTTTTTGTATTATGAGTATTGCGTGTGGCATCGGTGGGATGGCTGGAGCTAGGCGCCGGAGCTTGTCCAGGACTTTGCTGGAGATTAGCTTTCAGGCTTGGGCGAGGCTTGTCCGGTGGAGCCCCAGTGACCTTCTCAGTTAATCAGGGCTGTTATAAGGATCCCATACAGTCACGGATGGGAAAGGGCTGGGTGGCCTGTAAGAACCAAAGCGGCTGCTAGGTGCTTCCACACTTGCAGCACCCTGAGGGAGGCATGGCTTCCCCCATGCACCATAACACACACTCGCTAGCAGTGAGGCATCCTAAGCTAGAGCTGGTGGAAGAAAGAGTGGACTTAATAGGGTCGTGGGCCTCAGTGTATGTGCATTTGTTTTTGACCAGGCCGGGCAGAGGCGGAGGATGAAAATGGCCCAGCCCCAGGGCCAGGCTGACAAGTAGACCCCTGGGAATGGGGAGTGTTTTGTTTGTTTGCTTCAGTCTGCATATGGAATGAGTCATTGCCACTTGCCAAGGCAAAATGGCAAATCTGGGCTTCCCGTGGTTCCAAAAGTCTGTGACTGGGAATTCACAAGCGAGCTGGTGGTTGAAGCTGGCTAAAGGACAGCCTTAGGTATTCCAGAAGTGTTCAGCGACTTCTTTCATGGGGGAGGAGGAGACGGTTTTTTCAAATGAAACTGCCATGTATCTTCAGCAGTCTTTTTCAACGGAGACAATCACTGAACTTTGGTTAGGACCCATCTAGTGTATCTCTCTTTGCCCAACTGGAGTTAGGATGGGAGAGGAGGAAATAGGTTCTTTTGTCTCTTTCTGTCCTCTCCCTTCCCCCATTCCCTTCCCTCATCCTCACTCACTCACATGCACACACTAACCTTGAAGCCGATGGGATTGAGTGACTGGCACTTGGGACCACAGAGAAATGTCAGAGTGTTTGGTTACAGACTCAAGGAAACCTCTCATTTTAGAGTGCTCATTTGGTAAGATTCAGCAGCCTGGAATGGGGGCAAAGTGTTTGTGTGGGGGAAGGAACTTAAAAATGAGATTCACCCACATTAGGGTGCTGTCTTGCATGTTCTACAGCACGTAGGCTGATTTGGAAAAGGGACAGGAATTTGAGCCAGAACACCTAGGGCCGGGCCGCTAACCGTCTACGTGGCCCAAGATGACCTCCCTGGCCTCAGGCCCCTTTACCCGGAAAATAGCTCTAAAGGGCTATGCTTTAAAAAGGGGGGGGGGCGAGTGGAAGAGGATTCAGATATTGTTTTGTTTTGAAGCCCACATGTGATCATACGTGAAAGTCTTACACCTGTGCTTTAAAATCATTTTGTTTTAGAGAAACCAGTTTGGAAAGGGGTACATATTTCATGAGTGCTCCCTGCCCAGTTCTTGGCTAAAGCACGCAGTTAACTCTTTGACCAGCAGGGGGAGTACAAGTTTGGTTGGAAGTTTGTAGCCCTATACCTGGTCTTAGACCCTGGAGGGAAAGAAGGGGAAACTTTGAAAAAAACAAAGATACTCAAGGAAAGCATAGACACGCCATCTCTGGGTATATTCGGCAGATCCTGTATTTAGTCTTAAATGTTCAGACGGTCAGGAGTTACTGCCTGGGTTTTTGTCCTACCCGAGCCACTTGAATCTCTGAGCCTCAGTTTCGTTACCAGTGAAATAGGCATAAGGGTATTGACCCCAGTAGACCTTGAGGAATCATTCTAAGACTCGAAAGATAATATTTTCGCAGGTTTTGGAGATTATTTGGAGTTCTGAGGGCCCTGAAGGATCATTCTCATTAATATTGAAAGAACCACTTTTCTTATATTTTTCTGTCCCATGAACACAAATAGCCTCTGGATGGCATACATCTTCTACTTTGACAAAGGAAGTCTATGTGTTTGTGTACATACAATTAATGTATGCAGTTGTGTTCCAGTACTCAGGGCAAAAACATGATTATCGCATAGCTTCGGGTGCCTTTTGTTTCCGTAAGAGCAGAGCTGGAAAAATGTTTGCTAGCTTGTGGTAAACGCTCCAGCTGGCAGGCAGCAGCTATCAAAGTAAAACTAAATACGTGTGTCCTAAAATAAGACTATAGTGGACAATCTAACATTCATGGAATCAATTTCTGTTTGGTTTTTTCTCTTCCGTGCAGATTTTAAGCAAAATTTTGGACTGTGAATCAAGGCACTGGGTAAGTAAATCTAATTATATGCTTTAAAATTTTGTGGACAAACTGTTTCTTTTGACTTTGCCGATGCATGTGTTGCCGTGAACTTGGCCACTTCCCATTAGATGAGATAAAGGATAGCCAATTCCCTCTCCCTCACCCATTTACCCCTGTGTTAGACTATCTTAACTGCTGTATGATCATTCATTCCCTCACTCATTTTGGAGTTCAGAGCCAATATAGTCACCTACTATGTACCAGCAGTGTGCTAGGAGCTTGGAGTACATTCAGACAATTCTATACCCTAAAAGAGGAAGAACAGATGGTGGCTGGGATAATGAAATGAGATCCTGACGAGAATAACTGCGATTTTTGAGAACCTACTATGGACCAGGCACAGATCTTTAAATTTTACAACCACATAGGTAGTACTCCTCCCATTTAGGGGAAACCAAAGCCCAGAAACAGTGAACAGTCTGCCCCAAGTCACACAGCTAGCAAAAGATAAAGCTGGCGTGCTAACCTGTAAATCGTGGTTTCTCTCCCTGTCGCACACTCACTGCCTCTCCGTGCTTGGCAGAGTATTTGGTATGTGGGAAAAGCACTCTACAGATATTCATTCACTACTGCTGTCCCCGAAAGGGCTTCCTATTCCAACTTGTTAAAGAAAGATTATTTTTCCCATCTTACAGATGTGAACAGTAATGCCCAGAGATGGGCCCACAAATTGGTCCAAGACCAAACACAAGCACCTCGGCATGCAGCCTTTGTGTTAGCAGCCCGCGCCTTCTGTCTTCACGCCTCCGGCAAGCAGGAATCGGGTTCCGGAGAACTCATGAGATTTTGACCCCTTTCTTTCCAGGTGAAGACAAAATGGCCTCCCCGGCTGACAGCTGTATCCAGTTCACCCGCCATGCCAGTGACGTTCTCCTCAATCTTAATCGCCTCCGGAGCCGTGACATCTTGACTGATGTTGTCATCGTGGTGAGCCGTGAGCAGTTCAGAGCCCATAAGACAGTCCTCATGGCCTGCAGGTGAGGGGCCGGGAGGGAAAGATGGAGGTGTCAGAGGGCAGCCATGGTGTGGGCAGGCAGCAAGGCACGTTGCGTGGGCCTCTTGCCGTGTTTGGGATCACATCTCGCTTATCTCCAGACCGCCAGCATGTGGCCTGGTGGAGTAGGTTCCGGGCAGCGAATGAATGAACACACAGTGAAGACAGGGTTTCTGTTCTGTGGGAGGAGAGGGAGCAGAGATGGTATAGTGTCGGGGCACCTGGGTGGCTCAGTGGGTTAAAGCCTCTGCCTTCGGCTCAGGTCATGATCTCAGGGTCCTGGGATGGAGCCCCCCATCGGGCTCCCTGCTCGGCGGGGAGCGGCGTCTTCCTCTCTCTGCCTGCCTCTCTGCCTACTTGTGATCTCTCTCTCTCTGTCAAATAAATAGATAAAATCTTAAAAAAAAAAAGAAAAGAAAAGAAAGAAAGAAATGGTATAGTGTCTCAAGAAAGGATGTGTTTGGACAAACATGGAGAATAACTTCGGTTAACCAGTGAAGAAAGCTGACGTGAGAGGGGGTTATACAGTATTTGAAGCAAGTGAATTTGAAGTCTTCTACCCTTTTATTCTGTAACTGCATGCATTTTATCTTGTGGCTGTCTTTCCACGGGTGTTTCAGGCCATGTGTATGTGTGAGTTAGGCCGCTTCTTCCTATTTGCCGAGTATTTCGAGTTTTTGGAGCCAGTTCATATTACCTCATCTCCCTGGATCTCTGCAGTGGCCTTCTGTGTTATGGAGGCATAATTACTTCCCTTTTATAGACAATAAAATGAAGGTACAAATAGGTGAGCTGATGTAAAGTCGGGGGTCTCTATTGCCAGCAGAGGGCTTCCCCAACATCTACAGCAAACACCTGTGTTTTAATAGTGTCGAGAGCAGAGGTTTACAGAGATATAAAAGTAATAGGGGATACTAACCTCGTGCTTACTCCACGCCAAGCATGCACAACCCTGTCAGGTGGACGCTATTGTTCCTGCTTTTTTTTTTTTTTAAAGATTTATTTATTTATTTATTTGTCACACAGAGAGAGATTACAAGTAGGCAGAGAGGCAGGCAGAGAGACAGGGAGAGGAGGAAGCAGGCTCCCCACTGAGCAGAGAGCCTGATGCGGGCCTCGATCCCAGGACGTGGAGATCATGACCTGAGCCGAAAGCAGAGGCTTTAACCCACTGAGCCACCCAGGCTCCCTGTTCCTGCTTTGTTGGGAAGGAAACCAGGGTGCAGAGAGGTTAAGTAACTCACCCAAGATGGCACAGCTCCTTACTGGTTAAAGTCTGGGTCACTTCTGGCAACCCATTCAGAAAGAACAGAATCGAGATGCCAGCCTGAATCCTGACTTGTAACTGAGCCCTCTTTCCTCTACCAGTCAGCAGGGTCCCTGGAGGTACGGCCTGAGGATTGATTTGTGTCTCCTAGGAATATTGACCTTGGGAAAGTCTCTGGACTTGTAGAAAATCAGTAGACTGGAGACGTAGGCACCATTTTATTTATTTATCGTCGATACCCAAGTTGTTTCTAAAAACAGACAATGGCATTTTAAAAATAAGGATCATGTGTTGGAATAGGAAGAGAAATGCTTATCTCAAAGTTATAGACTAAAAATGGTTACTGCAAATGAGGGCTAAATTTCACTCTGGTAATCCATGCAGTTAAGACGATAAGGAAAATAGCTTCTGTGACTTTGAGAACATCATTTACCTTGTGATCTTGGTTCCCTCCATTTGTAGAGGGGAGGAACAGTAATGTCTACCTTGCAAGGTTGTGAGGAACACAGGATAATGTATGTAAAGTGCTTAATGACTCTCTGGCACTTAGTAAGCTCTCCGTAAGTGGCAGTTATTATTAATTGCCATGGAAATTCTGGAGTGAGGCCCAGGGGAAGGGAGCTGAGCCTTGACACTGACTGCAATTGACCGCCAGTCCTGTCTGTTCTTGTGACACGTGGGTTTGTGTTACAGTGGCCTGTTTTATAGCATCTTCACGGACCAGCTCAAGTGTAACCTGAGTGTGATCAACCTGGATCCTGAGATCAACCCCGAGGGGTTCTGCATCCTCCTGGACTTCATGTACACGTCCCGGCTCAATCTGCGGGAGGGCAACATCATGGCTGTGATGGCCACGGCCATGTACCTGCAGATGGAGCATGTCGTGGACACTTGCCGGAAGTTTATCAAGGCCAGGTGAGCTGCCGAGGCGGGCGAAGCCCTTGGAAGTGGAAGGCATCCAAAATCCTTGATAATGCATGCATATCCTCTACGATATGCCACAGCCTACGTTTCTGCTAGCTTTTGCATACTTCTGCCTTCTTATTTCTTGCGCTGCTATCCAGATACGCCCTGTGCATTCATTCCCCTCTTGCTTTCTTCCGTTCGTTGGATGGGCTCCTTCCTCCCACCCATCCCGCCAGGCCAAGCTTGGAAGCCGGCTCTTCTGTGGAAGTTTTTATGATTGCCACTCTTCCTCCCTCAGCTCTTCCTCTGTATCGCTAAGCCGTTTACCTGTCCGTTAGACCTTCCTTCTATTTTAACTATTTGCATATGTGTTTTAGTGCTCCTTTAGACTTCTGTTCTGTTGATTTGCATATGCTCCTTAGTTCCCTTCCAGACTGTACGCTGCTTTCCTCATCTTTTATGTCACTCCACTCCTATGAGAGAGGACATTTATTGAATCAAATTGAGTTCACTGGGTCTGATCCCCTCCTTTAGGGCTGGTCAGACATGACCATCGTTTAAAGGGGTGGGGGAACCGGAGAGCCCACAAAGTGAAGGGTTTTGTTAAGTGGAGCAGAAACTCGGGGCTTGACTTTTTTAGCACATTTGATTCAGCTGCACTAGGGTGATGGCCTCCCTTCTGAAACAGAGGGTTTCCAGCGTCTGTTTGATCACCTCCAGGAGCCAGGAACCCAGTGTTCCCAGAGCCACACCGTCTACCTCAGACCCTTAGAAAGCTCCTCTTTATGGCGAGTTGAAAACTGGCTCCCTTCACCTTCACTCATTGGCTCTAGCTCTGTTAACTGTGATCATGTTGAGCTGACCTACTTTTCACCCACATAATGTCCCTTCAAGTATGTGCAATGAGAGCTCGTCGTCTCCCGTGGGTGATAATGGTAGCGAGGTCATCATCGCGGTCATTTTCGAGTACTTTCTCTGGGTCAGGCCTCGTGCTTGGAGCGGTTAAGTAACTTGCTCCAGGTCCCGTCACCGCTAAGTGGCACAGCTGGGATGGGAAAGCAGGTCTGGCTGCTGCCTGTCCTCCAGAGAAAACCCCCCCAAGCCTCTAGGCAGCTTGCAGGGTGAGTCCGTTCTCCCACCGGCACCACTTCATTTGCGACCCTCTGGTCATGAGTTGTATAACTTCTTCCTTCCCTGAGTCTCCATATTTCCATGAGTATAAAATGGAGACAGTAATGCCTTTCTTCCTTTGCAGGATTTTGCATGGATGAAATAAGGGCTCTGAAAGCTTTACATTCTGTAATATCTGAAGAATGACAGATTCACGCACATGTACACAGAATGGGGCTTAAACATGTGATGGCATGTCTAAGCAGGCACACATCGTGTGGCTGACTCGCTGCCCTTGTCTGGGCCTGGTCTCCCGCACTGTGGGCCGGCTGGCTAGGTTTCTAGCATAAAAGCCTTGTGACTGCAAGAATTTCCCTATTCCCGAGCCGCAGCCCTCAATGTCTAGCTGACCAAGCACAAATGTGGCTACGTACGCCAGTGTCGCTCGGAAGGTCCTCTGTTCAACAGTTCTCACTTGGAGGCCCGTGTCTCCTCTCTGTTTTCTCCTGCAGTGAAGCAGAGATGGTGCCTGCCATCAAGCCTCCCCGTGAAGAGTTTCTGAATAGCCGGATGCTGATGCCCCAAGACATCATGGCCTATCGGGGTCGTGAGGTGGTGGAGAGTAACCTGCCGCTGAGGAATGCTCCCGGGTGCGAGAGCAGAGCCTTCGCCCCCAGCCTGTACAGCGGGCTGTCCACCCCGCCGGCCTCTTATCCCGTCTACAGTCACCTCCCCGTCAGCAGCTTCCTCTTCTCTGACGAAGAGCTGCGGGATGCCCGGATGCCGGTGGCCAACCCCTTCCCTAAGGAGCGGGCCCACCCGTGCGATAGTGCCAGGCCCGTCCCTGGTGACTACAGCCAGCCGGCCATGGAGCTGTCTGCCGGCGTGTGCCACAGCAGCATCTACTCACCCAAGGAGGCAGCCCCGGAGGAGACACGCAGTGACATGCACTATGGCGTGGCCGAGGGCCCCAAGCCTGCCGCCCCCTCGGCCCGGAGTGCCCCGTACTTCCCCTGTGACAAGGCTGGCAAGGAGGAAGAGAGGCCCTCCTCGGAGGATGAGATCGCCCTGCATTTCGAGCCCCCCAGCGCGCCCCTGAACCGCAAGGGTCTGGTCAGTCCACAGAGCCCCCAGAAGTCTGACTGCCAGCCCAACTCGCCCACGGAGTCCTGCAGTAGTAAGAACGCCTGCATCCTCCAGACCTCTGGGTCGCCTCCTGCCAAGAGCCCCACCGATCCCAAAGCCTGCAACTGGAAGAAATACAAGTTCATTGTGCTTAACAGCCTCAACCAGAATGCCAAACCGGAGGGGGCCGAGCAGGCCGAGCTGGGCCGCCTCTCCCCTCGAGCCTACACCGCCCCACCAGCCTGCCAGCCGCCCATGGAACCCGAGAGCCTTGACCTCCAGTCCCCAACCAAGCTCAGCGCCGGCGGGGAGGACTCCACCATCCCCCAGGCCAGCCGGCTCAATAACATCGTCAACAGGTGCTTTCAGAGGTGGTCCAGGCCTGGGATCAGGGGTTCCCACGGGGGTCACTTCTTCTGATGGACGCAGGGGCCATGTTCTGTTCTTGCCTGAACATTGAGTACATTAGAGGTGTGGAGTAAGCACCCTCTGACTGAACTGGCCTCAGTAAGGAAGCATGGTACACTTTGGTGTATTTTGTCGTAGTAAGAGAAAGAACTCCCAGCTGTGGTAGAAGAGCTTTCCATGAATCCCAGGGGCAGCTCCTTTGGTCTTGGTGTGGCAGGGTGATCTAGTATTCACTTTGGACCGAGCGGGCCAACAGACTGCAGTACTGAGGGGAGGACATTGACCTGGGTTGGGGTTTTGGTCCAGTTCGACCCTGTCGGTGATCTCAGGGCATATGCTGTTTGGAGGTGGGCCCAAGGATACCTCTGTGGCCCCAGATCCAGAGGGAGGAGGCCCAGCTCTGGCCTCTGGGTTCACCTGAGCCCAGGAAGGAGGGGGCAGCCTCCAGGCCGGGGGGAGGGGGGCGGAGTGCTTTACCCTGTCCAGCTGCTGAGGCTCTCTCTCTTTCCTCCTGCCCCCAGGTCCCTGACAGGCTCCCCCCGCAGCAGCAGCGAGAGCCACTCTCCACTCTACTTGCACCCCCCCAAGTGCACGTCCTGCGGCTCTCAGTCCCCGCAGCATACAGAGATGTGCCTCCACACCGCCGGCCCCACGTTCCCCGAGGAGATGGGAGAGACCCAGTCCGAGTACTCGGATTCCAGCTGTGGTGAGTCTCTTCCCGGGGATAAGGAAGCCTCCTGCCTCTGCTCCACAGGGTTTGTGTTTCCCTTTCACTCATGCTCTTGTCACGGATTGGGAGAAGTCCCCGATTAGAAGGTCACTGGCACATAAAATCACCAGCCCGTCACCCCACTCTTGACCTCTTGAACCAGACTGATCTGAGCAAGGGACGAGGTATTGGAGTTACTCGGGGGTAACAGAGAATGACCAAGCAGTCTTTTCGGTGGCATTCCAGCCAAGGTAGCCTATGGGACTCTGACTCCTAGAGCTGTCTCAGTCGCTCGGCACCCGGCTGCCCGTACTGACCTGTGTCGGCTCCCCCTGCTGGGCCACGCCTTCTGTAAGCACAAGCAGCCGACCTTAGCTGTTCCTGCCTCTCCCATTGGTCCGAGGGAGTTTCTAACACACAGTAGGTGCTCAGCTAATGTTAGCTGAATTCGGTTAGTTGGACTGAATTATTAAATTGGAGTTTTGGACACTCTGTGATTGGTATCCCCAGTTTTTATTAGATAAAAAAAGGCAATCGTTTCCCTCTGGCTTCAGTAGGATAGCCCAGTCATACCTAATTGGGGGTGAGCCACCACAACTTGTCATTTTCAACATGTTCTAACAAGGGAAAAATCAGTTACTAGTTACTAACACTGTGAGATTTGGTGCAGGGTTGTTGACGAGTAGTTGGAGAGCAGGGACTGTCCCCATCTGTCCCCCTGGCTATTTGCCTTTTCTCTGCATCCAGTCCCTTCTTTCTAGGCCGCCATTTCTACTTCCGTCCTTGTTGGCTCTCCCAATCTCGTAGAAGTGTTTGGAGAACATGAAATCCGGAGAGATACAGGGTGACCCTGCTCACCATTACTTCCTCCTTTAATGGCCTCCACGTACCATATCATTGGGTTTTCTACTTTACGTTCCTAGAACGCTTCGTGTCGTACAATATGCTTCTCTCGGGTGGGCAGCACGGGGGGGTTGACTATCCTGACTTTGGAGATAGAGATGCAGATAGGCTTAGAGAGGCGAAGGGTCTTGGTTGAGGGCTCCTGTGTTTGGATGTAAATAAAACAATGAACCGGGAAGAAAAGTCAGTTCTCAGGGCTCTCTAGAGAAGGAGGAGCCCCCCTGAGCTTCCCTGAAGCCGGCATAGGCCGTACGGGTAGCTGTTGGTTTGAGTTTCCCCTCTGTACCTCAGTATTCAGCTCTGTCTCCTTTCTCCTCCATGACGGAGACTCTAAATGCTCAGAAAAATAAAATGCCCACAGGCCCGGAATGTCGGGTGGGTGGAGCTTGGGGGTTCCATGTGGCGCTGAGGGCAGCTCGGAGGGGAGCAACCTTGGAGCTCTACCTCCCTTCCTCATTCTAACGGTGGCACCCCCCACCTCCAACAGAGAACGGGGCCTTCTTTTGCAATGAGTGTGACTGCCGCTTCTCTGAGGAGGCCTCACTCAAGAGACACACACTGCAGACCCACAGTGACAAACCCTACAAGTGTGACCGCTGCCAGGCCTCCTTCCGCTACAAGGGCAACCTCGCCAGCCACAAGACCGTCCATACGGGTATGGCTCCACCCCGCCCCGCTGCAGCTGGCCAGGGTTCCTGGGGGTGGGATGGGGGGAGGACCCTAGAGAAAGCAGCGTGGACCCTAGAGAAACTCCGGTGGGCTGAGGCAGGGAGCAGGCCCTGCTCTGATCCGGATGTGGGCCTAACCCTGTCGTGTCTTTGCTTAGCGACTCATCCATTTCCTGTATTCCTTGTTTTTTCTCGGAGACGCTCTGTCCTGCTTCTCTGCCATTGCTGGGGCAGAAGTATTAATCCCAGCACACCAGTGAAGCAACTAAGGCTGGGAGAGGCGAAGTAGATTGGGTTTTTGTAACCCCAGAAAAAAATTAAAAGCCTCTTGATTTCCTCTCAGGGCTTGTTTCTTATCAACTCACATTCCTTTACCAGGTAGCTTCTAAGAACCCGATTGTTGTCCAAAGTTGACTCTTTCTTGGTATTTTAAATGTGTCCCTTATCCCAGAAACTTTCCACGAAGGCAGGCTCAGCCTTCTACTGGCTTGCCCAGCCCGAGCATCCACTCTGACTCAGGTCCCAGCCTACTTACAAATGGAATCCAGCTGTCGTTGCCACAAAGCGGAAAAGCATGTTTTTTTCTAAAAGAGAAACTAGAGCATCCTGATTGTATCTTCCTTGTGAATGGCTTGATTACTGAATAAGTCTCATCCAAGGGAAGAGCTAGAAGAGCCTTACTACGTCATCTAAATTCACCCCTCAAATTCCAGAGAGGGAAACTGAGGTCTAGAGGAGAGTGACTTATCCAAGTCTGCAGTTAGATAATCCTGATGACATAGCTGTTTCAAAGGCCTCCTGGAACCTCCCTCCCCCAGTGTTGTGTCCCGTCTGCCCCAGCCTGCTCCTTGACCCTGACCGCCTGCAGGCTGTGGTGGTATGTATGTGTTCAGCGACGGGGGTAGGCTGGCAGGCCCCTGCATCCTCCCTCAGACATCTTCCGAAGGAGAGAAAGCTGAGTTGGCCCAGGAGCGGCAGTTGGCTTTGAGATCCAGGGACCCAGGACTGTGGAGACCTCCATCAAATATGGCTTTCTTTGTTCCCTTTCTTTTGGGAATAGGTGAGAAACCCTATCGCTGTAACATTTGTGGAGCCCAGTTCAACCGGCCAGCCAACCTGAAAACCCATACTCGAATTCACTCTGGAGAGAAACCCTACAAATGCGAAACGTGTGGAGCCAGATTCGTACAAGTGAGCAGGGCCACAGGGAAGAGACCCCTCAGCCTCCGTATGCTGATGAGGGGCTCCGTGGGGAGGGGAGGGGGGCCCACAGTCCACCCCAACAGAGCCTCTCATGCTTTGCTTTTCCATTCAGGTGGCCCACCTCCGTGCCCATGTCCTCATCCACACTGGAGAGAAGCCCTATCCCTGTGAAATCTGTGGCACCCGTTTCCGGCACCTTCAGACTCTGAAAAGCCACCTGCGAATCCACACAGGAGAGAAACCTTACCATGTATGTGAGCCTCCTGTGGCTGTTGGCTGGCCTGGGGTAGAGGGGAGGACTTGGGGGGAGGGACAGGCAACAAACAGAACTGTTTGCTCCAATCTCAAGCACACAGTGGGCTGACCACTGAACTAATGGCCATAAGACCTGGTTTAGGGCTGATTGTCAGGCACACTGCTGGACATTGGCTGTGTCTCAGTTTGCTCATCTGTAAAGTGGGGGTATTGGGCCAAGTGATCTGGGCCCTAGGAAAGAGGTCCAGACTATAGATACATCGATTTTGGAGTCATTCATTCATTCCACACTAAGCGGCTTCCTACAGTATGCTTCCGTGCTGGACCGGGTGTCTCCGTAAGAGGACCTAAGGTGTTTGAGAAGGGGCACCCATGAGAGTGGAGGAGAATCAGAAAAGTGTGGTGATATAAGAAAAAAAAAAAAGACAGGGGAAAGGCCATTATAAAAAGGAGCAGGGGACCAGCTACGTGACAGGGTACCATGAGTGGGCCATCGGAATCCTGGTGTTCTGGGGGAGGGTTTCAGCCAGCTATGGCTTGCAGGCTAAGTTTTCAACATTTCATGAGCTAAGAATGGTTTCATTGTTTTTAAATGGCTACAAGATAGAGAAATAATATTTTGTGACGTGCAAATTACAGAAAATTTAATTTTCAATGTCCATAAGCAAAGTTGTTTTGGGACACTGCCATGCTCGTTTGTTTATATATTATCCATAGGGACTTTCCCACCGCAGACAGAGTGGTCATTGTGATAGATTCACCGTCCGGCTCTTTCCCAGTTAAAAGTAGTTTGCCAATCTCTGCTACAGAGGGGAGAGATGCTGGCTGGGCAGCTGGGGTATCTGGCTCTTATTCTGACTCTGACAAGGACCCTTTTTAGGGCCATAGGCAAGCTGTGACCCTCTCTCAGGGGACCACCGTTTTCTTTATCTATAAAAGGACAAGGGTGCTGTAGATGAACAGTGTTCAGACTGTGCTCTTTCAGTCAACCCCACCACCTCTTTTACCTTTTGAGTTTCTGTTGAACTTGAAAAGAGAGTCCTGTGGTTTACAAGCGTGGAAACCACTATGATCAATGACACTAACGTTGGTGGATGTATGGCCTCACTGTAGATAGTGATGCACACAAGAACGAACCAATGACTGGTTAACCCATATCACAAATGGGAACCTGCAAAGTGTAGGTATTTTCATCCATTTGTTTATCAGTCCCTGAGTGAATATCTTCTCACTTGCCTTTTGTTCTTTGGCAAATGAATTCTCCTCTTGATACCCTTATTTCCTCATCTATAAAACGAGCCTAATAATAGTACCTACCCCATGGAGTTGTTGTGTTCAGTTAACAAATTCCCTCGAATGTCAGGATAATACTTGGCACACAGTAAGAATGCAATAAATATTTGCTAGAAGTTTAGATGCACCAATGTCGAGTGAAGAGTTACCTTCAGAGCTGGTCGACTCAGTCCTTTACTGAAGCGAAGGCACTCAGTCCTTTACTGAAGCGAAGGCCAAGGTCCATGGAGAGAAATGATGCACTTGGCTGGGGAAAAGCAGGAGCAACACTTCCCCACTTTAGAAAACAGGGAAGAGACATTTGCATGATGCTTCTTTATCACTTAGCTGGAGCCAGAATTCTCAACCTGGTCTTCCAGAGGGCAGAGCTGCCCAGATCGCTCAGAGGGAGAATCTCCTTCTCTGGGTCTTGGGGCAATGACCAGTTCCTGGGGTTGGTGACAGCTAACGGTTTGCCTCTGGTTTTCCTTCAGTGCGAGAAGTGCAACCTGCATTTCCGTCACAAAAGCCAGCTGCGTCTTCACTTGCGCCAAAAGCATGGCGCCATCACCAACACCAAGGTGCAGTACCGTGTGTCTGCCACCGACCTGCCCCCGGAGCTCCCCAAAGCCTGCTGAAGCATGGAGTGTTGATGCTTTCCATTCGAGTCCCTTCTCAGAATCTACCCAAAGGATACTGTAACACTTTACGATGTTCATCCCATGATGTAGTGCCTCTTTCATCCACTAGTGCAAATCATAGCTGGGGTGGGGGTGGGGGGAGGGGCGTGGGGACTGGGGGCCAAGGCAGCTTCCCTTCCCCCACTGCCATAAAACATTAAGAAAATAATATTGCTTCTTCTCCTATGTGTAAGGCAAACCATGTCAGCAAAAAGCAAAACCATTTTATATATCAAAGTGGGGGAGTATGCAGAAGTTCTGACTTGACTTGGTCTGCAAAATGAGGAATGTATATGTTTTGTGGGGACAGATGTTTCTTTTGTATGTAAATGTGCATTCTTTTAAAGAAGAGACTTCGGTATGTTATCAAAGAGAGGGCTTTAATTTTTTTAACCAAAGGTGAAGGAATATATGGCAGAGTTGTAAATATATAAATATATATATATATAAAATAAATATATATAAACCTAAAAAAGATATATTAAAAATATAAAACTGCGTTAAAGGCTCGATTTTGTATCTGCAGGCAGACACGGATCTGAGAATCTTTATTGAGAAAGAGCACTTAAGAGAATATTTTAAGTATTGCATCTGTATAAGTAAGAAAATATTTTGTCTAAAATGCCTCAGTGTATTTGTATTTTTTTGCAAGTGAAGGTTTACAATTTACAAAGTGTGTATTAAAAAAAAAACAAAAAGAACAAAAAAAAAGCTGCCGAAGGAAAAATGTGTAGTTTTGTTCTAGTTTTTGGTTTGTATATACCTGTACAACGTGTCCTACGGTGCCTTTTTTCATGGAAGTTTTCAGTGATGGACGAGCGCGCCATCCCTTCTGAAGTGTAGGCAGACACAGGGACTTGAAGTTGTCGCTCACTAAGCTCTCTTTGGGAATGTTTGTCTCATCACATTCTGCGTCATGCTTGTGTTAGAACTACTCCGGAGACAGGGTTTGGCTGTGTCTAAACTGCATTACCGCGTTGTAAAATATAGCTGTACAAATACAAGAATAAAATGTTGAAAAGTCAAGTGGGCTCGCTCTGGAGGTCTTTCCTTGTGTTGGGAGCAGAACTTGAGTGGGTCTGGCTTCCTCTGCTCTGAACCGAGAGAGGGGTGCTCGTGGAGAGGAGTGGCTGCCGGCTGCTGGGGTCTGGGGCAGGCCGAGACGGAGACCGAGACCGAGACCGAGACCTGGGCTGACTCCTGGAAGCTGGGCCGGGACCCAGTGTTGGCTCCCAGACCAGGACGGGATGCCGGCTCCATACCCGGTGGGACGTGGGATGGACCACCTCTCTCCTCTCTTTCTGGCTGCTTCTCGCTTCTGTCTGTCTGTCGCTTAGAGCTCTAGGCTGTGCTTCTGTGGCTTCCCTCCTAGCCCTTCTGACACAAAAGGTCTAGGCGTCCTTTCCTTCTTTTCCTGTGTCTTGGAGAATTCGCCCATTCTGTGAAGGCTCTTCTTGCCTCCTGGCTTCCTAAACAATTTCTCTCTGCTGGGGTTCAGGGGACAATATGAAGGCAGGTCTGGTCCCATCATACATTTCTCAACCTTGGTGCCTTCGGAGCATTTCTGGTACCCGCCGTGTCATTGACGATTGACAGGTATGTATAGACCCGCGACCAGCCAAGCAAACCTCCACCCCTGGAGAAGTGTTCTTTGTCCAGAGAACTCTGGTGGAAAGCAGCCACTTCCTCCTGTGTGACCTGGGACAACCATTTACCCTTTGTGTCCCTTTCCCAACCTGTCCATGAGAGGATTAGGTTAACCGGATCATTTATGAGTCCATGATTCAGACATGAGTTCACCCTAGCTTGCTTTGGCATCCAGCTTTGTTTCACCTCAAAAAGCCCCAAGGATCAAGTTTGATTGATGAGACCTAAGAGCAGACAAGTGCGGTCCTGGCCCCCGGGCCAGAGGAGAAAGTCCGCACTTGCCCTCTCTGGTTCCTGGGTGACCGTGGGGCAGGCTGGGGAGCGGAGCCCCTCCCTGGGCTCTCTGGCCAGTGGTTGGACAGAGGCAGCTCCTGGCAGGGCCTTTGCAGCAGGCTCTGGGCATGTGCTGAGAGGTCTGTGGGGGCTGAGCACCCAAAGCCCCAGAGAGAGCCTCACAAAGTCACACCACCCTCTGCAAGCCACATGGCCTTTTGGTTCAGGTTTCCTTTGAAAATGACTTTAGAGGACTTGCCAGCTCGAGGCCTCAGCTCACCCTGCTCTTTGAAAAGGGAGAAGATGATCTCTCTGCTCCCATAGAAACTTGGCAAAAGAACTTACAAAACAGACGGCTTCAGAAATGACAATTCACAGGCCTGAGGGAGACTGGCCCCGGCCCCCTCCGCTCCCAGAGGGCCTCCGAATTCTTTTATGTGTCATTACTGTTTAATAGAGAGACAATGGGCCCAGGGCAAACTGTGGGTGGCGTTCAAGTTCAAACAAAATGGAAGATCAAAGAGTAACTGGAGCCAATTGACAATCAATAATAAGTAAAAAGCAAACATCTCTAAACAGATAAGCTAGGCCAAGGGAATATGGAATTTTTATTACAAAAGCATGACATGAATGCCACATTTTACAAATACGTAACTTAGAGAACAGGAGGCTAATGATGTTCTTCTCTATGTTGTTGGAATTTTGGAGGAAACATTTCTGGAGACCAGGTTGGTGGTGGAGACCAGGTTGGGGGCTAACTCCAGAGAGGCAGGGCATTGGAATCAAGCAGAACTACTAAGAAGCTGGAATCCCCTTCTGTCAGCTCAAATCTCTCATTGCCCCATGAAGAGACTGAGGTGGGAGAGATGAGGAAAGTTGCCTACCGTCTCCTCTCTTTGCATGGGTGATTTTCAAAGCACTTTGTATCAATGATCACATTCGATTCTCACAACCACCCCTCAGAGTAAGGTCACAGGGGGATGGAAACCACACTCCCACCTCAGACACTCCCAGACAGTGCCCCCAGAGCTACAATTCAACCTAGAGGTCCATAGTAACACCTCAAGCTGAATTTTCCCAAAGAAACTGCTTTGTCCTCAGCCCTGAGAAGAGCCAGAACTTGGGCTACCTCCCTGACCACTGATTTGTCTGAGGGTGGACACTCGATCCAAGGCATCCAGACCCCGAGGGCCTACAGGCTTATTACAGCACCCAAAGTGTGATGTAAATAGGGGGTGCGAAGGAGTTGGGCCACCACCAAGGTTGTGTGTTCTGGGAATTTATAGTGAAATGTGGAGACAGGCAGACTCCAGGATTTCTCGGACTTTGGTCATTTGTGGTCCACCTTCATGACTTTGCTATGGCATCACACCCCGACTATTTATGTACTGTTTTCCTTTAAATCAGTATGTTTCTTAGGTATGCATTTTCCCCAAATATAAATTAAAATAAATGAAGTACTTAGTGCATAACAGGGAAGCATCAGCAATCACTAAGGGAGAGGCTGTACTGAAGAGACCTTAAGCACAGGCAGGTGCTGAAGTGGGAAGTGGGAAGCCCTAGAGTCTAGGAAGGGGACCCAGTGCGGCTGGGAGCGACTGCAGTACTATACTGACCCCTGGACCCTTGGGGGTCCAGCTGTCTCATTAAATGAGTCTGACACATTTAATCCCACAAGGCAGGCTTGTCAGCACATCTCAAGATGAATTTCCCGAGGCTCCCTTCCTTTTGCATCCCAAGCAACCAGGTTGGTTAAGTAACAAGGATGCTAAGAGTCAGAAGCATAGAATATTGTGGCTAGATGGGGCCTTGGAGATTATGCTCCTATCTGCCAGATGAAGACACTAGGTGCAGATGGGAGAAGGGACATCCCTAAGGTAACACCAAGAATTTCTTTTTAAGCTTTTATTTGAGAGAGGGAGAGAGAGAACACAAGCAGGGGAAGTAGCAGAGGGGAGGGAGAAGCAGGCTCCTCACTCGGGGCTCAATCCCAGAACCCCAGGATCATGACCTAACCTGAAGGCAGACACTTAACTGACTGAGCCATCCAGGTGCCCCACGCCAAGAATTTTTATCAGCGAGGGCCTCTGACTCTCACTTTGGTTTCTAGCATCATGCCAGCCTTCAGGAACTGTGTGGTCAAGTTGGGAAAACAAAACATGGACAAATATGAAGGTAACATCCCAAAGAAGCACAGAGATACAACATTAGGACTAATGAGTGACAGCCCTGAGCAGGGTGATGTTCAGAATGTCAAGTTGCTCCTTCAGAGTTGGAGGATGAGCTGGAGGCCAAGCAGCAGTGTTGTCAGGGCTTTCACACGTCTCCGTCCTGCCTGTGGGACTGCAGTGCCTCCTCCTGTCTAGAAAGAGCTGTCCTCCTTGACGTCACCAATAGGACCACCCTCTAGAGTTGGCTCAGTTTCTTACAGCTGCTGTCACCTAAACTAGTGGCCCAGACAGCAGAATGGTATTGTTTCACAGATCTGGAGGAAGTCTCAGATCAAGGTGTTGTCAAGGTTGTTTTCGTCTGAGAGCTTATTCCGTCCCGTCTTTCCCCTAGCTCCCGACAGTTTGCTGGCAATCCTCAACACTCCTTTGCTGGTAGAAGCATCACCTTGGTCTCTGTCTTCACCTTCACATTCTCCCTGCGTGTATGTTCTTGTGTCCCACCTTCCCATTTTTATGTGGACATCAATCAAATTGCTGTAGAGCCCACCCTAAGAACCTCATCTTAACTAATTACGACAGCAACAACCCTATTTCCAAATTGGGTCACATTCTGAGGTTCTCGGGGTTAGAATTTCAACATGTGAATTTTGAGGGGACACAATTCAACCCATGGCAGGGATTGTTGGTAGGAGACGGGATAGTGAGATGCTCTCAGAAGTGACACCATCTTCACCTTCCCTTCACACTTTCTCCCTGCTGCCAAAGGCAAAGGGAACTGAGATTTGGAGGATGTTCTCAATGGCAGGCACTGGGCTTCACACCCATGGTTTCAGTTACCTTCACCACAACCCACTGTGGGGGGCTCGAGTGACCTCTTACAGGTGAGCAGGATGAGATGCAGAGAAACCAAGTCACTTGGCTGAGGTCAGGCAATGCTTCTCCACTCTCCTGCACCCAACCATGTTCTTCATATCATTGGTGGGTCTCACATCAGAAAAAAATTAGAGGATAAAATAACTGTGCTCAGTAACCACACTTTGGTTAAGCATAAGGGAGAAAAATCCAGATCCATGTAGGTCCCTATGGAATAGGAGTTACCAAGAATGTGTATCCCAGACCATTACAGGTTTTATAAAGTCCCTTAACAAGAAGTGGAGACCAATAGTCCAATCCAGGAGCTCTCGCCATAAGGAGCATCTAAGTGTTCTGCTGACTGCTCCCCCGGCACACTCATGTGCAGCCAGGCCTGGGAATCTCTAATCTAATCCAATCCTTTCACCGCGCATAAAAGAAAGCCAAGCAACATTAAGGAAAGACATTCTATGAGGGAGAGGATCCACCTCCCCAAATACCTAAGCCAGTGTTCTTTCCACTAAAATCCCTTCCTTATGCTGCCATGATTTTCTATTACCAGTAACCTTAGTGCAGCCCCTAAATGATTGCCTTCCTCAAATATCTTCATATTTCTAATCACTTCCTTGGTATGACCCTAGGGGAGCAAAACTTGGACCCATGGGTAGGAATTATAAAAAGGCAGAATTCCACGGGGTAAAAGAAAGAATTTCTGAACAGTGTGTAAGAATGGAAGAGGCTTTGGGTGGGCTACCGCATACTGCTGAGGTGAGTACACAGAACAAGTTGACAGTGATGTTAATGTGGGGAAAAGTTTGGGCTAAATGAATCTAAGGTCCCTTTTCAAGCTCGAGATGCTCTCTGGTCCCATCCCACTTAAAAACTGGTTTTGATCATGAGAAGATGTCAGGAGTAGCGGTCTGCTATGACCCTCAAGAAAGAAGGGCATGATCACACAAGTCTGGGGCATTTTGTATAGAGCTGGACAGCTCCCGTGCCCCTGAACTGAGCTGCTTTCCAAGGGTGGCTTGTGTCCATCTTATTCCCAGCACACCCTGACTTGAGCTTCCAGACATATCGTTTCCTCATAGTGGAACTGTGCCTCACCTCCCACTACTTCTACCTGGGTCCCCTATCTTTCTGTCAGATGGAGAAATGCATCACCTCCCCGACAACCCAGGCTGCAGTCTGTGTATACACTATACCCTCTAAGTAGCATGTCCTTTTTCTCCCACTCTCCCCAGAACTCCACCCAGGGAACTCCTTCAGGACCAGCTATCCAGGAATTTCCCCAGCCGAAACCATCATGGGCATCTGTACAGGTTTGTTGAACAATGGAGCGAGAGTGAGGTACGATTAAGGTTCCAGTTGGTTTGATAGCTCTTCGGAACCTACATATTGAGGCAGTTTAGCGAACAGCCACAAGGTGGCAGGGTACACCACACACTGAAGGCTCAAGCCCACTTTGCGATCTTAGGGAAGGGGGAAGGTGTCTATGATGTTAGTGCTATTTCTTCTAGTCGGCTTCCTGGGCCTTTGTGCCTGCTCCCCTTCTATAAACCCCTTCTTCACCTCAGCGAAACCATCCCATGGGATCGGCTGGTGGCCTCTAGGATGTGATATGTGGTCCTGTGGCCCCCAAATCTCTCCTTTAGAGACCTATTCTGGTGTATGAATTTCCACTCCGAAAGCCATTGCTTTGTTTCAGGATTGCAGCTCTCCTGGGGGGAAAAGAGTTTGGGTCTCCAGTCTAGGGCAGAAGCAGGTGATCCCTAATAGAACGCTGGAGGGAGCAGGGGCTCACGGGATGACGCTAACAATAACTAGAACTGAACGTACAGATCTCCAGGGGCTGTCATTGCGAAGAGCTCTCTTAATCCTCGCCACGACCTTGCCTGTTAGGGAAGAAAAGATCCCATTTGGCAGACGAAGGAACTGGGATTCAGAGCAGACAGCCTAAGAACACATGCAGGGCTAGCGAGCGACAAGGGTGGGGACGTAACTCTTACCCGCCGACTTGCAGAGATGGCCTCAGCTAGCACAGCGGCTACCTCCGTGTGTCGACTGTTGACTTTACAAGAAGAGGCCCCTTTCTTCACGCACCCCTGCGCATGGCTTTTCCAATTGCACAGCACGGTTTAAGGAGAGAGTTTAGAATTTCAGAACCAGAGGGGTGCCTGGGAGGCTCAGTTAAACGTCTGCCATCAGCTGGGGTCATGATCTCGAGGTCTCGGGATGGAGCCTCAGGTCCAGCTCCATCTCCCTCTCCCTCTGCTCCACCCCTACTAGTGTGAGTGTGCTCACTCTCTCAAATAAATAAATAAAATCTTTAAAAAAAGAATTTCAGAGCTAGAATTCTCTTTGGGTCAAAATCCCAAATTCTGAATATTAGAGAGGAAGCCCCCAGGGCATGTCATGCAGCTCAACATCTGCATCTCAGTGTTGCTCCGAGCTCTGGATGCCTGGTACAGGTGTGGACTGGCTGTACCCTGAGCATCTTGCCACTCCCCTTCAATGCTGAGGACCTGGGGTTGCCCCTTCGGCTTTCCTCTCTGGGTCACATTTAGTGACCCTGGGTACATGAAGGTGGAGGGACATCATCCAAGCCCTGCTGGCCTGGGCCAGCAGCTCTGGCCTTGATTCAAGGTCACTTGGCTTGGTCAGCAAGCCACTTCTCCTTGGTCCTCAGTTTCTGACTATACATGAAAAGACTGCACAGGATAATCATCTCCAAGGCCCCTTCTAGAAATCATGACCCTGACCTTTCCAGCCTAAGTAACTGGGAGACAGTGATTGCTCTTGCTGGGGGCATCCTGGGAATAGAAATCACTCATGGAGACCACAGAGGGCAGTAATTGCCAGAGGACCACCCTTTCTCATCTGTTGTTTCCAGTGTTTTCTGAATCCACTGGACCAACATTCGCAGACCCAGGATTTGGGGCTTCCAACATGTCTCCCAACATTTTCACAGTTCAGATGGGGCTTATGATGTGACACTAGTTAATTATGACAAACTCTAACCTACTTAACAGTTCACAAAGGAATCTGAGTTCCAATATATTTAACATTTGTAACTAGCTAAGGCAAAATATTTTTGTTAAAAATAATATTATTTTATTTCAAAATTAATGTAAGTTAAATGCACAAAACTTGAAAAACTGCTGTGACAAAAATAATAATACTAAATAACATTTCTTGAACTTTCACAATGTTCCAAGAAGTTTGTTAAAATTTATTTTTAAATAATTATAGATTCACAGGAAGTTACAAAAATAGTACAGAGAAGTCTTGTGTACCCTCCCCGCTTCCCAGTTTCCCCCAGTGGTAACATCTTATGTAACCACAGCACAGTATCAAAGCCAGGAAGTCGACACAGTTGGTACAATCTACAGATCTTATTCAGATTTCACCAGTTTTGCATGTACTCCTGTGTGTGTGTGTGTGTGTGTGTGTGTGTGTGTGTGTGTGTTTGTGTGTGTGTAGTTCCTTTCATCCCTACCCCCTGGCAACCACTGTTCTTCATCTGTATAATTTTGTCATTTAAGAATGTTCTAAGTCGGTCAGAGAAAGACAAATACCATATGATTTCACTCATATGTGGAATTTAAGAAACAAAACAGCTGAACATGGGAAAGGGAAGGAAAAATAAAATAAGATGAAAATTGAGAGGGAGGTAAACCATAAGAGACACTGAACTCCAGGAAGCAGACTGAGGGTTGCTGAAGGGAAGGTAGGTGGGGTGATGGGGTAACTGGGTGATGGGCATTAGGGAGAGCATGTAATATAATGAGCACTGGGTCTTACATGCAACTGATGAATCACTACATTCTACCTCTGAAACTAATAGAAACAAACAAACAAACAAATAGAAATGCTGGAAAACACACTTTGGCAAAAACAACAACCACCACAACAAAAACATTATATACATAGAGGGGCGCCTGGGTGGCTCAGTAGGTTAAGCATCTGACTTTTGGTTTCAGTTCTGGTCATGATCTTGGGGTCCTGAGATTGAGCTCTGCATAGGGCTCCCCACTAGGTGGGGAGTCTGCTTCCTCTCTCTCTCTCCCTCTGCCCCTCCCCTGGCTCATGCACTCTTTCTCTCTCTCTAAAATAAATAAAGAAATCTTTAATAAAAAAGAATGTTATATACATGGAATATAATAATAGCAATATAATATAATAGCATAATAATAGTAAATAACATGTACTGATAAATGTGATACTATTGAATAGTAAATAACATTCACTATATGCTGGGAATTGTTTTTAGCTCTATACAATTATGAGTTCATTGACCCCCTCAAAAACCCATTCCCATGATTTCTATCAATACCTCTATTTTCAGATGTGGAAACTGATTTTATTCAGACAGTAACTGGCAGAGCTGAGATTAAACTCTGTATCTTTCTCTAGAATCTGAACCTTTATTTATAATATTATGCTACCTTTCTAAATAGACTCAATATAAAATTTTTAAAGACTAAACAGAAAAGTGTAATTCATTAGAAGCCTCAAAGTGTCGAATGATCGCTGCCATACAGACCACATTCTCTCAAGACAATGCAATTAAGGGGAAAATCAATAATAAAATGGGAAATGGAAAAATTTCATCTGTCTGTAAATTTTATGACTTCTACCTCTAAACAACTTCAACTTGTGGGTCAGAGAAGAAGACAGGAGTTTCTTCCAGCAAGGGAGCAAGGATTCATGGACAGGATGCCACGAGGTGAAGGCGTGATTTCTTCAAGGCTGTAAACAAAGGCAATATACTGGGCTGCCCTGACTGAGTCCAGGAGGGCAGCCAATGTGCTTTGGTCATCCCAATAGCCTCAGAGCCTCAACTGACACTCTGCACTCATGGACTCAATAACTGTTGAGTAATGGACGCCATTTAAAAATAGTCCCCATAGCGGACACTGCCTCGATTTTCCTGGATTCCAAGTCAGAAACTCAGAAATATTTGCAAAGGCTTTCTGGTTTTTACTGGAGTCACATCTAGAGAGCATCATGGGCTACCAAAGCATGGTCTCACATCACAAATTCACTGCTTTTTCAACTTTTAACAGTTTCCTCCTTCTTTTGATGAAGGATCGCTTTCACACACAGGCAAGGCGCTGCCTTGCAGTCGCATGGGTGAGCTCTGATGGGAGGCAGCTGGGGAGGTGTGCTTCTGGCCTCAGCTGGGCGCCCAGTACTAACGCAGGCTCACGGCAAGGCTCTATGTCTCATAAATCATCATGTACCACCCTGGAAAGACACTGATGCTATGTAGTCTTACAAATTATAGACACCAAGACATTATGATCCATTTTTAATCATATAATTATACTTATTTTGATACATGAATACATATTCAAATATATAAATTTATATTTGAATATATTCAAAAATATAAATTTATATATATATTTAAAATAAATATATGTATTATATTAATATATAAATAATATCATTATAATTTGATTGTATTCTACAATCAAATAAATTCTAAATTTTTATCCATACTAACTTGACACAAAAAATGAAAGGCAGGGAGAGGTGGAGTTAAGAGAATGTGGAATTTTTATGGGCGCCTGGGTGGCTCAGTGGGTTAAAGCCTCTGCCTTCGGCTCAGGTCATGATCTCAGGGTCCTGGGATCGAGGCCCGCATCGGGCTCTCTGCTCGGCAGGGAGCCTGCTTCCCCCTCTCTCTCTGCCTGCCTCTCTGCCTCCTTGTGATCTCTCTCTCTCTGTGTCAAATAAATAAATAAAATCTTTAAAAAAAAAAAAAGAGAATGTGGAATTTTTGTTTCTTTGTTACTGTATTTTTGTATTGCTTGAAATCGTACAATGAGTGTATTACTTTTAAAACTGGATCTAGGGAAAAGCTTAGTGGATAAACGCATCCAGTCAGTGAGACATGTTGTTTGGGTTCAAATCCTGGAACCATCACTTAGTAACTATGTGAACACCAGTAAATGACTTGGCCTTTCTGTGCTCAGTTTCCTCACATGTAAAATGGGGATAGTAATTACATAGGGTTCTTGTGTGCCAAGATGCATGAATGTATGTAAAGTACTCAGAAATACTCACGATGCAAAGTCAGCATTCTATCACTATTCACTTTTATTATAGTAAAATTTTATTAGGATTTTCTTCCCAATGAATTTTTAAGATGAGGAAATGACCTGCTTTTTCCTTGCCCAGTTCCTGGGCCCTCCAGAAGTGAGTTGCAGTTTCTGCTACTTCTTGCATCATATAGTCTCTTGGAAGAATGACCTGGACTCCCATGTGGAAACTGCAGCTACCTGTGAGCTTGGCTTCGTACTCTGACCAGTTTCCATCAGTAGGTCCCCTTGGACACTGAACTCATTCTGGACTGAATCTTAGAGTTTCTTAGCCCCCTTGGATTTTGCTTAATTGCCTTTGCAAGGAGTGAGACAGACTAAGTAACTGTTACGTGCCTGGAAACTCCTGTTTCTACTTTATCATAGAATGTACTCTTCAGTATATTATTAAGTTCGTTTTAAACTCCCTCTTTCCCCTGTCTACCAGCATGAATCTACATTAAGATTTTCCTGTGCTGGAGTGCCTGGGTGGCTCAGTTTTTAAGCGTCTGCCTTGGGCTTAGGTCATGATCCCAGGGTCCTGGGACTGAGCCCTGCATTGGGCTCCCTGCTCAGCAGGAACCCTGCTTCTCCCTCTCCCTCTGTGTGCCGCTCGGCCTACCTGTGCTCTCTCTATCTCTCTGTCAAGTAAATAAGTTTAAAAAAAAATCTTTGAAAGAAAAATATTTTCCGGTGCCTCTGTATCATCTTTTTAAAACTAAGTGGAAGTCTTAAGGCAATTTGATTTCTATCTCCTGAGAGTGTCTGTGTCCATTTGACAAATGCAGCCTTAGAAATAATAGTGTATTTATTTCTTGTTCATATGAACTTCATCCAGGAAAATGGTCTATAGAAGTTTCATTGACAAAATAAAGTCATTAAAGACATGTAACATTCAAATTTTGAGTATTAATTGCTTTCCAGTATAAGCAATATAGATTGTTTATTTCTCCATCCACTCAACGCTTAATCCAGTAGGTCTCAACTGGCTGGACACCACAGAACACTCTATGGAGTTGTTCGGTACGATGGAGTGAAGGTTCTTCCCACCCTCCTGCAGAGGGGTCTGGATTTGCAAGAAGCTAAGTAGATCAGAACCCAGAGCCAGAATGTCAGAGAACAGCACTGGTAACACCAGCCAATTTATGGGGGAAAAGGAGAGAGAGAGCGAGGTCTTGGAATACCCCATTACCAAGTGCAAATCTGATCACATACTTCAGTCTTAAAACAATTCAGTCATTCCATATCTCCACTAAAACAACATTTTAACTCTTCACATGGTGTTTAAGGATCTTTATTATAGACACTTAACTGGAAAAGATACCTGCATCCCTGTGTGTATAGCAGCATTATTTACAATAGCTAAGACATGGAGAACACCTAAGTGTCCATTGATGGATCAAGGGCTAAAGAAGTCACAGTGTATAAATATATTATTCAGCCATTAAAAAAAATAAGGAAATCCTGCCATTTGCAACAACACGGATGGACACTGAGGACATTAGGCTAAGTGAGATAAGCCGAACAGAGAAAAACAAGTATGGTATGATCTCACTTATATGTGGATCTTAAAAAAAATTAAAAAGCTCCCAACAGATACTGAAAAACAAACTCATGGAAAAAGGGATCATATCTGTGATTACCAGAGGCAGGGGAGGGGGAAGGAGACCAGGAGAAAAATGGACAAAAGGGGCGAACTTTCAGTTAGAAGAGAAATAAGTACCAGGAACGGAAGGGACAGCGTGTGACTACAGCTAACACTGCTGGAGAGTGCATAGGAAGGTTGTGAAGAGAATAAATACTAAGAGATCTCATTACAAGGAAAAGAATTTTTTTTCTTTTTTTTGCTTTGCCTTTTCATTGTATCTGTATGAGAGGATGGATGCTGACTCAACTTTCAGAGGTAATCATTTCGCACTATATGCAAGTCCAAGTATCATGCTGCACACCTAAACTTCTACAGTAATGGAGAGCAATTATATCTGGAAAAAAGAAAAATAATAAAAATTTTTAAAAAAGTCCTTCGCAATCCCTGACCCACACACCTGTCAGGCCTCAACCTTTATCAGTCCTCATATCACTCAGAGAGGAGTGATATGTTACGTCCTGTACATAGTACACCATGTACTGGATGATACAGAGTGTCCAGAATGATTCTAGACTATTTTATTCTTGAATTCCTCTCTGATCATTCCTGCTGCTTAGAATACACTTATTCCCCTCCTCTGTTTAACAGCAGTGGCTGATTCTTCAAGGCTTTATTCATGCAGCACTCCTTCTGGAAGCCTCTTCCAAATATGTGTGGTGCACATGTTTATCCAAATACATTCTGCACTCAAGGAAAACCCTTGTTAGTGCCGCAAAGGTGGAAAGATAAATGTAAAAACTTCAATATCAAGGCAAGATGAGGAAGGATTTCATAACTGTGAGGTCGAGTTGGATACATCCAAAAAGGGGTGTTCCGAGAACCCATGTCTTTGTCTTGCCTTTTCTTTGGCCTATAATGTTGTTGGTAGTTTGCCCCACATTTAAAACCAACAGCTCTGGGTGCTACATCTGCAAGATTCTCAATAGCAATGCTAGAAGGTCTATGTCCATTCTGGACAGTGAGAACCAGGTGGGGTTTGGGCAGTAAGGACTCCCGTAGATAAACCTCGAACCTGTCAGTGTGTGTTCAGTCATCACAGACGAGGAGTGGGAAAGGTTCTTTTACATCACTATGCGGACACACTGCATTTTCTGAGCATCTTTCCTTACCCTCCAGTAACTGAATGCTGTGACCAACCAAAAATCAGTAACTAGAAGTGTTTGCTATGTAAGAATTACAAGTTAACATTCTGAGGCCTTTATAGTACAATAAATTAAACAAACTACATGTGAATATCAACTTGACATATCAGCTTGGGTTTCTCAGATTTTTAACATCTTCCAAACTGTGCTCCTGATCTCCCCACAAGCAAGTTCTTCCCTCTTCCTACCTCCGTAATGGCCCCTCAGGTGCTCAGGTCATCCTTGACTCTTCCATCTCTCTCACATACTCCATATTCAATCTTTTGGTACGTCCTGTTATAATGTGTGTAGAATCTGGCCATATCACCAGAGTCTGACCCCACCACTCTGTTACCCTGGCTGTCACTCAATTTTCCCTTATTTTGCAGTCAAATGCTCTTCCACTGAGCTATACCCCCAATCTTCCCTTATTTTGAAAGAGCATCCTAATTTCTTCCCCTGCGTCTTTGCTTGTCTCCTGCAATCTACTCCTAGATTCACATATGGGTGATTCTACTCAAATCTAAGTGATGTCCTGTTACTCCGGGGCTCCGAATCTTCTTACCAGCTCTTTGTGAAAGGCCTAGCAGGTGGGGTGCGGTCTGGCTCTTGCCCAGTGTGTGGTGGTTCATCTCGCCTACTCCCACACTGGCTTGGGAGCGAGTCACTGGGCCACGCTGGCCTGCTCACTGTTCCCTGGACACACAGGGGCGCTTCCACTGAGGCGCTGTGAGGGGCTAAGACTTGGCCCCCGGAGACAGTCACATCATATCCCTGGAACCTGTGGATGTTACCTTACATAGCAAAATAGTCCTGAGGCAGAGGGAAGTTTTACTACACACAGGGAAGGCAATGTGAAGACACACCAGAGAGAGACTCCAGGATGCTGACCTCGAGGACCAGAGTGATAAGGCCACAAGTTAAGGATTAATTCTTCTCTGGGTCTTCTGGAGGGAGTGTGGCTCTGCACCTTGGTTTTGGCCCAGTGATACTGATTTTTGACTTTTGGTCTCTTGAACAGTGAGACAATAAGTTTCTGTTATTTTAAGCCATGAAGTCTGTGGTAATTTGTTCCAGTGGCCTCAGGAAACAAGCACAGGGACTTTGCACTTGCTGTTTGCCCTGCCTGGAATGCCTTTTCTCCTACTGGTAGGACTCCGTTTCTCATCCCTTTTGTGCTTTTCTCAAACACGGCTTTCATTTGAGACCTTTTCTTCCCGCAACGTCTACACTGTAATCCTCTGGAATCCCCTCCATCCATACATTCTCGATCTCCCTCTCCCGTTGATCTCTTTTAAATTCTGTCCTATTAGCATCCACCATAGTTTTATTTTATTGTTTATCTCTCTCAGTAGAATGTAGCACCATGAAGGAACGGATTTCTATTTTGCACTGCGTTATCCCCAACACCTAGAAAAAGTTGGAGACCTAGAAAGTACTCAATTAATAATTATGGAATATTGAGTGGATAAATAAAACTAAAACATACAATATGTCATAAAAGTGATTAAATCACCAGGGCATAAATAATTCATTATTCCTCACTTGAAATAAAGTGATTTGAATGATCAGTGGGACATACAAAAAACTAATGATCTAATCTAATTATTAATTATCTAGTGCTTTTATGGTCAGTGCTAATGGTAGTATCTAGTGCTAATGAACTTTTAGTTGACGGACAAAACAATTACTTATATTAGTTTAAGTAATTTATAGCATCATTTTATAAGAAGAAAAGGCTAAAATTATAGTTGGGATAAAAATACTTTTGCAACAATGTTGAAACCACATTGGAAAATATCAGTATGAACTTATGACTTAATGAAATATATCTTTTTAAGCTCATCTCCTTAAATGGTTTGTGAATAACATCACCCCCACCGCATGACTGGTCTGCATACAGATTACGGTTTCTGATATTTCTTAAAAGGGTGCCTGATATGTCTGATATGTCTGAGTGAAGTAAGATGCCTATTTAAAAATTAGATACCCTCCTTGAGGGTAGGTTTGAGTAGATTTAGGGTTTCCCTCCTCTTTTTGATAACTGGCATTATGTTGAGATAATAGTGCCAGAAAACATGATATGCTAGACCTATGACTATAAACCTAGTTCTAAGAAGCTAGAAGTGCTGGAATTCCCCTTCAGTCCCAGAATTTAAGGCCCAGAATTCATGGGCAGATCATGTATTACTGTGCCCCTCTCTGCACTAATGTTTGTCCTCGCACATAATGGATATTAAACAAATCTTTGCTGCTATGAACTGAATGAAATTCACAACACCTACTGTACTTCTATAACGTGCCTATCCATATGCTATGGGGTCTGTGGAGACTTATTCTATGGTTCTTGTGTTTTTAGAATTCACAGTCAGCCTCCATTGTAAATGATATACACAGTAAAATCTTGCCTCTATTCAATAATTAAACAAGATTTTACTGAGTACCTACTATGAGTTTCAGGTTTTGATACTCACTGGGGCAAACATACAAGAGAAATAAGACAGTCTTGTGGAGGGAAAGTAATGATGTTGTGGCAGGAGTATAAAAGAAGTCCATTCAAGATCCTCGGACATTTACCAAGAGCTTTACTATCATGAGATACTGTGTCTCATAATTTCTTTCGTTGACCTTCCTTTGCTCATCTACCTAATACCTTTCTCAGGGTAAGGGCATGATGGTTTCTCTAGGCCTCTTTAAGTTTTATGATCTATGTCCACGTTAATGAAAATGTTCAGAAGGGTCATTGCTAGATGCTGATACTTTGGGACCATCTGAGGAAAGGGGAGAGACAGAGGTGGTATCCATTTTCTTTTAAATTGTGTAACGGGTCATATACACAGAGGAGTACATAAAACATACACATACAATTTAAAGGATAATTATGCACCAAAAACTTAGATAACACACACCCAGGTCAGAGAAATCTTTGCCAGCCCCCTAGAAACCCTCCCATCCACAATACATAATAATCCCCTAGTACAGTCACCTCTGCCCTCCTGCACAGAGATAATTACTATCTTGACATAATGAGAATCACTTTCTTGGTTTTTAAAAAATATATGTCATGTCTGTAACTACCCTGCACCATAGAACCGGTTCAGCTCCATTGTTCAGGGGGGTCCTGGGGTGGCTTTTACTGTTGTTCATATTGTGCAGGACCACTCCATAGAGCGACCTCCACACCTCACCTTTGGCAAGAGATAGCTCCCTGTGCCATTGCAGGCTTGGCTGTGTCACTTGCTTTGGCCAATGGAATGTGAGGGAAAGTGACGAATATCATTTTAGAAGGGAAGCTTTAACAACGGCCATATGCTTCCCTAGACTTCCTTATCACTGTCATGATGCCTGGAATTGTCCCAGAGAGGCGCTCTCGTGTGTGTGTGTGTGTGTGTGTGTGTGTGTGTGTGTGTGTGTGTGTGTGTATTGAGCCCCAGCTCTTCAGAAACCAGCAGGTTTTCTGAGAATAGCTAAGGAACTCTGATGGAGGCCTTCAACCTCTTGGACAGAATTCAGCATAGGCTCTATCTACTGAAAGTCTCTCTAGACCCTCTGAGTTCGATGGTCTCTTTGCAGCAGAGAATTCTGTATTCTTCCTTCCTAACCACTAACTCACTTAGCCAACCCCATCCTCTCTTCTTTTCCCTGGCAGGGAGCACTCTTCTTGTTGATGGACTTCCCTTACATAGGGTGACAATTCTTCATGAAATTTTTGCCTAGGATAATAAGGTCCTGAAAAAAGTGACAGTAGATGTGGTTGCCTACAATACAGACTTCAGGGTATCTAAAGCACGGCCCATAAAATTTGGACCCTTGATACCAGCAGGGAAAGGATCTAGGCTGCCTGCAGTTGTTCTGATTACAGCCGACTGACAAAAGTGTGGCATGAAATATTTCCTGGAAGTAGAATCTGGGCCATGCTGCCTCCAAGTGCTGCATCCTGGGGATGGAGAGGCCTTCTTAATCACCCTTGAAAAAGATTCCCTGGGAAACTTGGGTGTGTCCTCTAGCTGCTTCCATGGATCTTTGAATTGTGGAGAGATAGGGGAAGACTGGACGTAGTTTTCATTTCTTCTGGACTTGTTTCTTAGTTAAGAAATATCTCGAACCACTAACTCACTTTTTTTTTCTTCATTATGTTCAATTAGCCAACATAATGGCACTAACTCACTTTTATCTCACTTTCTTTTTTTTCTTCCTGGGCCCTCAAATATTCCCATGAATAAAAATGGCTGGCCACATCAGGGTTCTCCTCCGGGCCCGGAGTGGGCAGAGGGGATATAGTCCCCCCTCAGGACCATGCACTGAAACCTGTGGGGTAAGGTTTTACACACAGTTTCCAAAAACCTTCAGGTGATACCTACTCACCTCCCCACCTCTTTATTACCTTCATATTCTAGACTCTACATTGCCATCCCTTGTATTATTTGAATAAGTAACATTTGAGTAATGAACATTTTACAAAAAGTATTTATTAAAATTTATTAACCCATATTCCAAATTGGAGAGGAGACTAGTTTTTTCCTCCCTCTCCTTTTTGTTGATTTTGTTTGCACAATACAGGTGCATAGTGATTTATTTTATAAAGGAATAAAATTTCCTTTATTAAAAAATACCTACATTAAAAAGACAGCAGCGATATATGATGAAACGGCCAGTATGTGATGTGGCCACAGCTGCACACATTTTTACATTAGTGAGCTCTTAATTTGTGGCTTCTGGAGCAACCCAGTGCTATCATAGAAAACTGAAGTAGTCACTTTGTTCATTGGTTGGATCATAAGCGCATTTTTTTCTTCAGAGAAAACAGGGCTGTTGCACAAAAAGATGAACTATATTGGTCTCTGCCTTAGAAGGTTCCCACTCTAAATTACACCTGATGCTAGGCCTAAGGGGATTGCATCATTTGGATAAAAACGAACAGATAAACCCTGACAATTTTCACCCTCTATCTTTTTGGTTTTTCTTCTTTGTCATTTGTTCTCAGGTTCATTCTGACATGTGGCTCCAGCCTGGGCCATAAGTTCCTCAAGTCATTCAGTTCCCAGGAACCCATGTGTCCCCTATCTCACCTCAGCTGGTAGCTGACCCCAGGGAAGTGTGAGCAACCCAGTCCTGAGTGATTTCCCATTTCTGAACTTCAGGTGTCTTTATTCAATGTCAAGAGATAAAGAAGTCAATAAAGAAATCAGATTTTTAAGAAGCATCTCTTTTAGAGTTCTTGGTCAAGGGCTCCAAGACATAGTTTTGTCCTTTCTGAGGTCCTCAGTTCAAAGCTAGTGGAGAACATTTCCCCATTCTAAGAGATAATGCAATGGTGTTGTTGTCCCCAACCTCACCATTACAGAAACCACTTGGAGACAAATGCCAAAACTGGAACTCAACACTGAAAAGTCTCTGCCAGATCCCAGCAACATTTTCCATGCTGCATGCTGTTCCCTCTGTGTGCCTCCATCTTTCCAGGGATCTGGTTTCCAGGTTAAAGAATCAGGGCAGATTATGGCTGGAAGAGGCCCTAGATACTCTCTGACCAGCCTCCCCTGTGCATGTGGGAAGATGGAAGTCCACTGAGGGAAACTACTGGGTTCTGAGGCCAAGCAGATTTGCTGCAGAGCTGGGACAAAGTGCCAAAGCACCTGGTCTTTTCCCTGCCTTGGCCACCTCCCTCTGCTATCTGTGCCTCCATCTGGATTATGCAAATCTGGAGTCAGGTTCCCTCCTAGTCACCAAGGTATTTAAATTGAGCATCAGGGAACTGTGGATACTCCATTGCCTGGCTTCTCTCAGCAGCTGCTGAGATAGTGGAAGCCTGTAGCACAGAACAAACTTGTTCTTCCAGCAACTTCTTCCATGTGGCCTGGGACCAGAAACCAAGTGCCCTAACAGTTATAAGACTCTAAGAATCTGAAATGTTATCATTGTGCTTTTTACAGCATGTCAGATTGCATTTTATCTTGCGACTGGCTTGAGATCTTTCTGAGCAAAGGGCATCTTACTTCTATCTCAATCCTTACGTGTTAAGAGCTCAGTACTACTCTGATAAATGAACAAATGAGCTTGATTTTGGAAGGCCTGGATCTGAGTCTTAGGTGAGGCTCTTAGAGCTGTGTAAACTCCAGTTTCAGGATCTGAATGAAGGGGGAGTTAATTCCCACCTTGGCCAGCACATAGGTGAACTGTGAATAGTGAATGAGGGTCCCCACACATCAGAGGGCGTGTGAGCTGCAGGCTCTGCATTTCCTCAGCCCTTGTTTCTCCTTGGTTCCCTAGGGTGTCATAGTTACTATAGCATACAATGTGCAGGATACTTGGAAGAGCAATTGGGTGAAGCGGTAGGGGACATGGGGTAGGGGAGATCCCTGAAGGCCTGGGTGGCTGTGATCTGGGCCTAAGCCTCCCAGCCTGCCCTTTCCACCCAGCCCTGCCTCCCAGCCTAGCTCCCAGTGTTAGAACTCTCTCTGGGGACCTCCCTCCTCCCCAGGCCTGGCTCTTGGCTCCCAGCCCAGCTACCACGGAAACAGGTGCCAGGGTGACAAAGGATAGTGCTGGGTCCTGTTTCCTCCTAGTCCTATTGTTGAGGATTTTCAGATCACAGACACTGAACTGCTCTGCGTTGACTTGGGCTCTTCCTGTGTGCTCACTCAGGCTGAATTCAAGCTTCCATCCCTGCCAGCAGGACCATGTCTACCAGCCTGACCACTTGTGAGTGGAAGAAAGTCTTCTATGAGAAGATGGAGGTGGCCAAGCCAGCTGACAGCTGGGAACTCATCATAGATCCCAACCTCAAGCCCAACGAGCTGGCCCCAGGCTGGAAGCAGTACCTGGAGCAGCATGCCTCGGGCAGGTGAGCAGCCCATGTGGGAGGGGCCTGCAGGCAGCCTTGGGGGCATCTTCCAAGGGGAGGCAGAGAGATCCATGGAGCCTGGTCCTGGGGTCAGCTCAGATTAGGGGGCAGAGAAGGAACTTCCAAGCAGGTCAAAGAGGCCTGGGTTCTAATCCCAGCTGTACCACTGTCTCCCTCGGTGACCTTGGCAGGTTGTGTTCTGACTTTGGGTCTTGCTTTTCTAGTAAATGAAGAGCTAAAATGTCCCTATGATCTCTGACATTTTAGATGTTTTCACATTTTCATAACCTCTTAAAAATGGTGGGAACTGAGGGGAGGAGGCCATGAGGTCCACTGAGAAAACCTTTAGCTTAGGGTTAGAGCCTGTGCTCTGGTCCTAGGTCTGTTGAGTCAACTTAGTCCAATTTGATCTGAATACGAAAACATTTATTGTCCATCTGCTATGTTCTGGAAACTGCCTTTATGGCTAACTAATTCTGTGAACTTGCGAAAAGTCCCTTTCCCTTTCCTGGCCTCAGTTTTCATATTTGCAAAACCAGAAAGTCGGCTTTAGGTGATTGGTTGAGACCCTTCCAGCTCTATTGTCTATGGGTCTGTGACAAAAAGACTTAGCTTGGGACACAATTTCCCTTAGGTCCTTAAAGCCCACCATCCTATACCTTATAGGAACCTCATACCTTCCATAGTGCAAGAAGTCCTTGAGGCTAAGGGGACATATCCGCCTGAAGCCCACAAGCCTCTCCTTCTTCTAGACTGTGATTTGGGATCTGGACCACAAAATTCCCTCCCCAAGCTGCTTCAAACTCACCTTCAGGGCCTATGCAGGCATCTTCCCTGAGTCCACTGATTCAAAGACAGATGGTACCCCTAGGCCCCCAGGGAGGCCAACAGGTGTCTATATTTTGGGGGTGTGGACACGCAGAACTTGGACACACAGAGTGGGTTGTTCATGCATGTTTTTATGGTGAGGCATGCTGCTGGGGTAGCAATAGAGGGCAGGCTGTGGGTAGGGACTTTCTGTTTGTACCCTTGTTCTAAGACCTGTAAATATTAGAATGAACTTGTCTTTGGGACAAAAGACAGAGAGGTAGAGGTTGGTTGGTTTATTTCAATTTGCATCAGTTCTGGAAACATTATTGTGCACTGTTATATGCCGGGTGCTGGCTTGGTCTCTGGCTAGCTATGTGTACATGGATGGCTCTTTTTCTCTCTGCTTCTGTTTCATCCCAATAAAATGAGGTTGACTAGATGATCCTTAATGTCCCCTTGCACTAGATCTGCTATTTTGAAATTTAAGATCGGAGATATAGCTTGAGGGAGAGGAAACAGCTCTGCACTGACTTGATTAAAAAGATGTAGGAGAAGGAGACAGAACACACGAAGCTCCTGAGCTGGATGTTGAGAGAAGTGCAAAGGGCTGGGAACTTGGACCCAGGAGCCCAGGGGCCTGGGGGATTAGGGGCTGAGCTCCACAGGCTCATGGCTGCTCCTTGCCTCAGGTCTCCGCTGGTCCTGCTCCTGGCTGGTGACCTGTGGCTCCCAGCTGGCCTCAGGTAGGCCTTAAGAACTGTGGCTCTTGTATTATTCTGTGGACAGGCTCACTCTCCTTGTGAGTCATAGGATGCATTGATCCTGTTGCCCCACAACTCTGGCCCAGCACGAGTGGGGACCAATCGGCTGCTCTGCTGGCTAGCCTGGGCTTGGGCCATGCTGGGTACAGTTCTGTGCTTATGTTGTCCAAGAAATCCAGGGCTCAGGGTCAGGTTTGTCTTCATCTCTACCCCACAGCCTGGACTGTGTTTGTTGGCATAAAGTAGGTGCTAAGTGGTATCTGTTGCACTAAATTGAGTTTCTCATCAGAGGTCCTTTGGGCCATTGTACAGGGGACCCAGAGAAAGTCAGCAGTGAGGGCAGACCCAGTAGACCATCAACTGTAAAGCTGTTTTAACAGGCTTTGGAAGAGGTTCCTCTCAGGATGGAAGGAACTGTCCTAGAGGTAATGAGTGCTCCATCACTAAAGGTATGCAAGGGACAGTTGAGGGAGTGGGGCTTGGCTATGAGTCCCAAACCACTTCCTCCCACTATCCTTAAGGCTGGGACTCTAGGGGGCCCACTTTGTCTCAAGTGTGGTCTGTGTGTATGTGAGTGTGCATGTGTGTGGAAGAGGCTGAAGACAAGGATCCACTTTTCCAGTCTCTATGGCAGGGCTAGAGTGGGGCCTAGGGATGACTTGTCAAGGGGTAAGAGGATGTTCTTTGTGAAGGTACAGGGACCAAACTTTGTAGTCCTCCCCCTGTTGGCCCATCTCCCATCCACCAGTCCATCTGGTGGATTCTTGGCGGTTATTCTCTGAATTATTCTTGGTGGTCTGTGCTCAGTAGTTAGAGGCACCTCCTTTTCATCCCAGAGCAGGCAGGATGCATGAGTTAGACAGGTAGAGGCAGGGGAGGTCTAAGGGAAAGGAGCCTTATTGGACACTCATCCTGTAATCCACAGATGAAAAATAAGGCCTAGATTTGGGGGGTGAGCCCCATGCAGGTACAGGTGCATGTCCTGAGTTCATTAGGCTCAGGGCGAGCTGAGGCCATGGGAAGGTGTGCAGGAGGCAGGCTGGAGAGACTGCTAGAAGCCAGATGGCTCCAATGCCAGGCTCCTGAGGACACTGCTCCAGGCCCAGGGGAGCTCACTGGGAGGAGGCAGAGCATGTGGAGAGCTAAGGAACCCAAGAGACAGCGAACAAGCAGCCTTTACCTCCAGGCCACGCACACAGGACCCATTCTTTCTGGGCTCCTCCAGGGCAGGCTGTCGCTGGGAGGGAGGCCGACCCTCTCCATCCTTCCCTCCCCTCCCCGCAGGTTCCACTGCTCCTGGTGCTGGCACACCTGGCAGTCGGCCCATGTGGTCATCCTCTTCCACATGTACCTGGACCGCGCCCAGCGGGCGGGCTCAGTGCGCATGCGCGTCTTCAAGCAGCTGTGCCACCAGTGCGGAACCGCGCGACTGGACGAGTCGAGCATGCTGGAGGAGAACATCGAGGGCCTGGTGGACAACCTCATCACCAGCCTGCGCGAGCAGTGCTACGATGAAGACGGCGGCCAGTACCGCATCCACGTAGCCAGCCGCCCCGATGGGGGGCCACACCGCAGCGAGTTCTGTGAGGCCTGCCAGGAGGGCATCGTGCACTGGAAGCCCAGTGAGAAGCTGCTGGAGGAGGAGGCCACCACCTACACCTTCTCAGGGGCCTCCAAGCCAAGAGCCCAGGAGGGTTCGGGCTACAACTTCTTCTCCCTTCGCTGGTGCCTCATCGGGGCCTCCGTCTGCCTGCTCATCGTCTATCTGCAGTTCTCCTTTCGCGGCTCTACCTTCCTTTAGTGGAACCATGCATGTGGGCTGGGAGTGGGGGAAACCATTCTGGTTTCTACAGCGTCAACATATGCTCTGGACAGCTGTCTCTGGACCTCAGTTTATTCCTCTGCAGAATGGGAGGTTTGCTCTCCGGGATATATAATGGTCCTTCCATTAAAATTTACAGAGGAGTCTACGAAGGCTTTAGGCTTGCCGGTAGTAGTAAACCCACGGGGAGCTCTCTTCTCCCTCCACTTCGTCCGCCTCCAACCCTACCCCACCTTCTGCTCCATTTCCATCTCCCACAGCCCATTAGGACCCTAGTAGGTCCTGTCGTGCCCTGGCCTCAGCTCAGGTTTGTGTCCAGCTGCCTCTGACCTGCCACGGCTCCTGCTGGAGTAGGCAATGATCCACACCCCGCTCCCGCCATCCCCAGCCGCCATGCATCAATACTCAATGCATCTTGATTTAGTCCCTCTTTTGGAGAGTCTGCTCCCACCATTCTGAAAGTTTCAGATTTCGACTTTGGTGCTAGAGCTGCACTGTCCACTTTGGTAGTCACTAGTCATATGGGACTATTTAAATTTAAATTAATTAAAATGAAATAAAATTAAAAATTCAGTTCCTCAGTTGCACCAGCCACATACCAAGTGCTCAGTAGCCATATGTGGCTAGTGGCTACCATACTGTGCTATGCAGATATAGAACATCATCACGGAAATTTCTACCAGACACCACTAGTCTAAAGCTTGAAATTCCTACTTAAATATATGTGAACTCATAAAAATCAGAGGGAGACACAGGTTTAAAGGGGTGCATCATGGAGCCGTCTGGGGGCAGGGACAGGTAGGGATGTGGTGTATTAGAGATACACAAATAAATCTATAATCTCTGTGTTTCTGGCTGTCAGTGGATTGGAATTTGTGGGTCCCAGTGTTGTCCAAACTTATTTTCTGCGAAGAAGGACCTATTGAAATCCACTACAAGGTGATGGCACTCAATCTCTCTTGCTTTCACTGTGTGTGTGCGGGAGGAGGGGGGGGGTCTTGGAGAATATATTCCTGTGTGAAGCCCTCATTTGCAGCCCCAGGCAGCCTTAGGGTCTCACCCCCCGCCCCGGGGCTGCCTCTCCTACTGTGCTTGTCATGTTGTGCTGTCACTGCTGCTTCCATGTGTGCCTGCTCACCACTGTTACTTGTTTTTCACTTACCTCTCCCCAGTACCCGACACACAGTAACTGCTTAATCAGAAGGCTGATGGACTAATTTCTTGTCTTGGATGCAATAAAATCTCCCACACCTTCCCTCCCACCAAGAATCATCCTGTGTTTGTTTCTTGGACTGAGGTACCCCCAAGCTGGGAGGGAAGGACATACTGACTTTTGCCAGCTAATATGCATAATTTCCCCTTACTCACAACTCTTCAGATGGACATTATAATCATCCACACCTACAGAGGGGGAACTTGAGTTTTAGCAAGATGTTTAGTTTTGCAAGAGTTGGAGCTGGTTAGTGGAAATCTGGTATAGGAGCCTAGATGGGTAAGAAACAAAGAATTAAATAAGACTGTATGGCTTAAAACATTACAGGTGTTGAGACCCCAGCACTTCGCCCAGAGGGCACAGCTACCCACTAACACCTGGATGACATCTGGACTTCAGACCAGTAGCTGAAGACACAGGGAAGCTGGATTTCTAGAAACATGGAAACAGAGAAGTCTGAAAAATGTACAAAACTTGTCTACTGGAATAGATGACAAGAAGTTTAGGAGAAATCTTGTAGACATTCAGTGTAAGATTAGCCCCATGCTCATGTACCTCTGATGCTGTTATGTGGAATGAGTATTTGTATCCCACCTTTCATGTAGCCTTTGTGACCTGCAAGAGATGCTTCTTCTTCTTATTAGTTTTTGGTGCCTGTGTATATCCTACAACTACATCTGTATTATAGGAGTTATAGGAAGACAATGCTCTGTAACCCCCATGTGCATCTTTGTGCTGACTTAACACCATTGAATAAGCACAGATAGCTTGCATTTGTTGCTGGTTGGCAGTCTTCAGACTCCCTGATGCAAAGTACAGTAAGGCATGCAAAAGAATGTGATGCCAAGACTCGAGATCTGGGTACCAGTCCAAGGATACAGTGGAATGAATCGGTGTAAACCCATTACCACCCCTGGAAAAAATGGTGTGAGGTATATTCTATGTTTACACAGTTACATTCTTTCTCAACCATAAGTCAATATACATCAACTCTATTTGATTCCTTGCCTGTCCTATGTTCCAGGATCACAAAGGTAATCAGACATAGTCTCTGACTTAGAGGGCCCATATTGTGTGCTAATCAATGCTATGCTAGGAGAGAGGACAACCTAATCATACCTCAGGGGCAAGGGGCTAGAAATGGTTGCTTAGAAGAGTAATGCAGCAGGTATGTCTTGAAGGATGTATGGAAGTGGTTGGGAGGTCAAGTCAAGCCTGGCAGGGAGCCAAGTTCATCCCAGCTGGAGTGAAAAAGGAAGACCCAAAGGCAAAGTCATTGCATATCCAGGAAGCGTAAGCAATCAAGTACCAGGAAGAAGTCAGGAGGATGGAGCATAAGAGGAATCTGGGAGCATTGCTAGTAATAAGGTGGAAAACAGGGTAGGCTGGTATTGGATGAAAATGTTTTTCTCGGCTCAAATAAGGAGTGAGGAAGGAATATTTTGATTTATGGTAAACATTTTATTGTTAGTTCTAGAACTTGTCTTCATTTTTTAAAAGATTTTATTTATTTATTTGAGAGTGTGAGTGAGAGAGAGCATGAGCAGGGGGCAGAGGTTGAGGGAGAGACAGAAACAGACTCCCCACTGAGCACGACTTGATTCCAGGACTCTGGGATCATGACCTGAGCTGAAGGCAGACGCTTAGCTGACTGAGCCACACAGGTGCCCCAAGAACTTATCTTTAAAAGAAAATGAAAAGGTAATACTGAACAGCAATCCTACCCTAGTGCCTCCTAGAAGCAATTAGAATGGCTGTAGATGTACCTGGCACCACCTGTGAATGAGAGGAAGCGTTCAGTTTCCCCTCACTGCAGTCTCCATCCAACCTTCTCTCTCTCCCCAGCAGCTGGGAAGAGTCTCAGCCTCCACTTTAGGGTAGACATGAACGATCTTTTCAAGAGCTCTGTGGGCAATGAGAATCTAGGCTGCAAATCATACAACTATTTAGTCAAGTAACACAGAAAATGTTGTTTATTCAATACAGAAATAAGGTCAATTAACTATTTTAATAAACAGTGAAAATAGCAAATTGTTTCACGTCCCAATTGTTCACATATGTTGAATTCAGCTGAGAACAGTTACGGTACAAATGTTTTTTCCATTTTGCTTTTTTTTCCCTTTTTATATCTACGATTCAAATAAATTACTTCCTTAAAGATTTAAATATACATATGTCCATATCCATTATAGATGCATTAAACAAGAATAGATGTTTCTAACAGAATAAAATATGCAAAAATTTTGATAATGTGTATGTGTTCATACATCAGTAAGTGCTTATATAAAAGATGAGAAAGAGAAATGCAGTCTCTGGCATCTGGGAGGTGCCCTTACCCTCACAGTTATGTTGTGGTGTTCACCTGTTGAACACAAACAATTCATAAAACACAAACCTCGACCAGATCACTCTAGAGTGATGCTGGACCAAGGTAAGCATAGGACCACTCTATATATCTGAATACAAGAGGAAGCGTGCACATTGCTCAAATCACAAAAAATGACCAAACAACCCCCTATCGTGGCCAATATGAATGGCTGCTATTTCTTTACCAGTCATACCTTCTGGCCTTCTAGATAAGTGTAATTAAGATACCCCACCATAGAATTATCCCTACTTTCCAATAATATCCATTCCAGAGCACGGCCCACTTACACGAACCTTACCCCACCTGGGACATGTCCCAATGCCATAGTGTGTCTTTTTTTTTTTTTTTTATTCATTTGACGCAGAGAGAGAGATTACAAGTTTTATTTATTCATTTGACACAGAGAGAGAGATTACAAGTAGGCAGAGAGGCAGGCAGAGAGAGAGGAGAGAGGAGGAAGCAGGCTCCCTGCTGAGCAGAGAGCCCGATGTGGGCCTCGATCCCAGGACCCTGAGATCATGACCTGAGCCGAAGGCAGCGGCTTTAACCCACTGAGCCACCCAGGCGCCCCATAGTGTGTCTTTTCTAGATGCTTCGAGATGCTTCAAGTTTGCTAAGTTCATCCTTGCTCTTTGCAATTAATCAAAAAACCCAACTTGGTTTAGTAACACGTGCGTTCCTGGTGGTCTTTGGCTGAAGGAAATTGACAAGGAAGTTATATATCACTTCTAGTATCCATGGGGGTGTTCGGATTTCTCCATGAACTTAAAAACTAAAATATGTAGAAAGATTTTTTTCTGACTGTGAGATTTTTAACTGAGAAAATCAAACAATTAACCAAGTAAAATAAAATTCAAGAATTTTGAAGTTTTAAAAGGGTGTTCCTAAATCCTAGGATAAAAATGAAATATATATATTTGCCTTTATTTAGAAATTAGAAGATGTGCAACTTCATGTAAAAATTATTTCTGTTTTCATGCTTCGTGATCCTTTCACAACTTACTTTATAGTATTGGTAGGCTTTTAAAAATTATATTTCTCATAAAAGGTTGAACAAGGGACACCTTGGTGGTTCAGTCTGTTAAGCGTCCAACTCTTGATTTCAGTTCAGGTCGCGATCACATGGTCGTGAGATCGAGCCCACCTCTGGCTCCAGGCTGGGTGTGGAACCTGCTTAAGAGTCTCTCTCTCCATCCCCCTCTGCCCTCTACCCCTGCTCATGCTCTCTCTCTCTCTCTCTCCTCCTCCTCTAAAGAAAAAAATGTTAAAAAACAAATGTCTATTCTAGTACTGATTATCTTCATATTTTTGGAAAATGTATTTTTACCCATATTCTTAAATCTATTTCAAGAATGTTACATAAGCTATTAATTCTTTTGGTAGAATGGGGAGAAATTTCATATGCCCTCTTCCCTGCCAACTTGGATTTCCAGTTTTGTTAGAATGATCTAGTATTTTATAACTAAATTAAGAAAATCCTTTATGGCTTATATGGTTTCTTTCAAGAACTATATTAGACAAATGCATTATGTTTCATAATATTAATTTAGGAACTGCCTTTAAATTTTACAGTTTTATTTCTCCTCTCCATTCTTTATGCCAGCCCACTCCACTTTTGAGGTCTTTATTTTGATTTATTTTCTTTCTTTCTTTTGAAGTACTTTTGTGAGAAGTATTTTCAGAGAGAGGCTGTGGTTGGTTTGGCTCTCTGAGATTTCTATTGCTCGTATTCCCCCAGAATAGCTTGGATACATATTATATTCTGTGATCACAATCCTCTAGTTTTTTCTCTCAAAACTTGGTGGCATCATTTCATTGTCTTCTGGAACTTACTGACACAAAAATATTTCATTATTAATCTAATGTTTCTCTTCTTTTACATTGCCTGATGTAATGTAAAATATGTGTGTGTGTGTGTGTGTGTGTACAATAGCCTCACAAATCTTGTATCAAATACAGTCTAGAGGGTTTTTAAGGTTTTGCTTGTTTTGTTTTATTTCTTGTAGTAACGTTGTCCACAGAGGAGAGGGAGGCATTTATTCTGATTCTTTAGATAGTTTTCATGTGTTTGAACTATAGTTTTTCATACACTTAATGACTTTTCTCTGTTGATGCTTGCAGCAGGGAGATGGGGGGAGTGTTCTGTTAGAGACTGTGTCATGCCTCTTCAAATTATTTGGTCTCTGATAAAAGGAGAAGAAAAATGCCTTATTTCCTGGAAGTTTTGTTGCCTGGGAGAAAGGTCATGTTACCAAGGGAGTGGCATGGAGGATCCTCCCTTAGGCGCAGCCACCCTGCATGGCCATAGGAGTGAGGCAAAACAGTCCTTTTCTGTATTTTGTTGTAGATCAAGTCATAGGATCATTGCTTCTCTCACTGACTGCCATGAATACCTTATTAAGAGTTGACTTTATTAGGTGATATCCCATTGCTTTACATTTCTACAAATTTAATCCAAAATTAGTGCAGTGACTAGATGCTTCCTGTGTAGGGACCTGGTGTAAGGTGACTGTCCTTCCACTCCCCTTGCCACTTCAAGCCTGGAAAGATGAGTAGGTACTCTTTCTGCTAGGGGAGGTGGTCTTTTCCTCTTAGTCCTGAGGTGAACTTTTTTTTTTGCATATGGAGATCCACAGATTGGTCCACAGTTGGTGGCATTGGGCTTACCATGGTATCATATATGTATCTGTCAGCATTTCGGGAATGTAACATTTGTGGTTCCCGATGAATACAGATCTCTCTCTACTTTGTATTTGATTAATCCAGTAGGGAATTTGGAAAATTTAGATTTGGAGAATAGGTGCATTGGCTGACATGTACCACCTTGAACCTGAAGGTACAACTTCTAATTTGGATTTTAATAATCTACTAATTTTAAAAAATCTAAACTAAAATCTTCACTAGATCAAGATAGTTGTAAATAAATAATCTATATAGATTTAGATAAATATTAGGTCATATTTAAGTAACTATTTAAAAAAATTTTTTTTAATTTTTTAAAAAATTAGTTCATTGTATTTATGCATCTCTGGTCCTTCAAAGAGTTCATTTCTCAGCTGTGGCTGACCACTAGTTCTCTCCTAAAATCCTTTGTCCCATTTCCACAGTAATAAGATCTTAGCTGGATACATGGCCTTGTAGAATAAAGCCTGCTTATCCCAGACCCTTTGCAGGTAAGTATGGTTTTGTGACTAAGTTCTGTCCAATAGGACATAAATTACACAGAAGTTACAGATGAAAAACATTGGGAAAACTTCCTTAAAAGACAGTGTTTAGGTTATAGACGGCTGTTCAACAGAAACTTAGTGGCATAAAACAGCAATAACCACTTTGTTATCTTTCATGGCTGCTGAGGGCAGAAAGAATTCAACTGAGGGCCTCTGATTGGCTGCCTCTCATGCGCTTGCAGTCAGTTACTGGAACTGAAGCATCTAGGGCTGGCTGGGTACCTTTTATTCATGTAGTCCTGAGTGTCCTCCATGTGGGCTATTGGGCTTCCTCACAGCAGGGCCACAGTCAGACTGCCTGGTGGCTGAAGGTGTCAAGAATGACTATCCCAATGAGGAAAGCAAAGTTTAAAATTTCTTTTATGACTTAGCTTGGCAATCAAGTAGTGTCAGTGTACCATGTTCTAATCAGAACAATCACAAAATCTGCCCAATTTCAGAGAGAGAGGGCAAAGAACTCACCTTTCAATAGGAGTGTGTCAAAGGCACATCAAAAGAAAAACAGATGGATTGGGATCTGTTATTCCCACAGATAATGACCATGTGTCCTTTGCTCTCCTCACCTTTAACTTCTTCTTTTTTTTTTTTTCTAAGCCAGCTGCCTCAACACAGATCTGCCATCTTTGGTCATGAGGCCAAAACCACACGTGGCAGAAGGACAGATAGAAGTTACCTGGTACCCAATACCACCAAGTACCTTATTAGCTGTGGATCATCAACCTGGAATTTTATGCACGAGAGAAATAAACTTCTTAGCTCTTAAAGCCACCCCTAGTATTTTGAATTTTGGGTCACTTGGAGCTTAGCCAGGCCACCGGGAACACATCAGGGTCCCAGTTCATCAGTCTGTACATTGGAGCCTGAGTCACATAGCACCATGTGCTGCTCCCCAAACACACCATGCATTTCTGCTGTTCTTGTCTCCAAGGCTGCAATTCTGTGGTCCTCATTCTTCACCAATGACTAGCTTATTCTCTTCTTTAAGTCCAAGAAAAAATTGCTTATCTTTTAGGAAGCTGTCTCAGATGCCTAGGGACAGAATTAAGGACATCATCCAGCACATTCTCACAACCTGTTTCGTGAACCGGTACTTAACAAATCCATACTGTCTTGGATTACAGCTATTAGCATATCTCAGAATCTCCCATTGCCTTATAAATTTCTTGAGCATGAGGAGCATTTTACATTTATCTTTATTGTCCTCCTGCTTGGCAGTTTTACAGGGCACCCACCTCAGTTTCCCTCATGCTCGATAAGGCTCAAAAATTTTGTTCTATGGATCCCTTTTTCATTCATAATTTTATACTATTTTTTTTAAAGAGGCCACTGCCTCTGGATTCACTTTTTTCCTGGAAAATATGAAATAAGAAATGTTCTATGTGGACCAAGTAGACATTGATGAAAGGAAATGTGCACGCATGTACTGCAGACACTTGGAACAGGAGGAGCAGTTCAAGAGAGACTAAAGTGCGGCCAATTTAAGGACTGGTGAGCCCATGTATTTTCTGAAGGGTGAAGCATCAATGGAACCAAACTTGAAGAAGTTGAAACCACATTCCTGACAGCCTCAAAAACCTGAATAAGGAGCATGGTCTTTTTTTTAGAAGACAGTAATTCGCTTTTGGAGGTTTGAAGGGAGACAATGATATCATCAGATATGTATTCAGAAGTTGAATCAGGCCAAGTATGTAGAATATATTTGAAGGAATGTGTTGGGGGTTGGAGAAGAGAGCCAACAATGGGAGGCCAGTCAGGAAGATTTTAAAATAGTTCACCAGAGACATAATATGGTCCTGAATTAGAGTGGTGGCCCCCTATGACAGCAATGGAGAGAAACAGAAAAGGAACACATATCTATAGAATTCACAAGATGTGATTATTTAAACGTGCCATCAAAAAGGAGAGGGAGAGAAATATGATATGACAAGAGGTAAATTGAGGCATTATTGGGGGTAAATGTGATAGTTAAAGACACTAGGGTCAACATTTATTCAATATTTGACCAGCATTTTGTGAACACTTCATATGTTCCAGGCCGTCTTTACATAGACTAAGATGGGAGGCCATAGTCTCTGCTGTTGAGGAAAACCCTTTTGCAAGGAGCCAGACATGCAAACAAACTATTGCTAGACAATAAGGTAATTGCTACAATGAAACAAAACAAAGCAACACACAGATAGTCCTCTTGTTTCAGAATTATTTAAATGTAGGGGTCTGCTCCTTTGGGTTATGGGTTTTAGAAGGACAAAGCCATATGTGGTTTGCATCGGTCTTCTGGAGTTGCCAAGAGTAAATCGATGCAGAAATGCCCAGCCTCTTTTAAAGAAGGAAATGGGACTCTGGAAGGATCTGGAAGACATAGCTCTGGGTGGGCATGGAATCTGAGGACTGAAGGGGACTAGAAGGTTGTTGCTGGTTGCAGGAATCTTTACTTACTAGAGCTCATCTCACCTCTTCTTGGATGTAAGAATGCAGTTTTCCTGGTACACTAGTCCTCTTGTTAGGAACCCCAGACTGACTCTGTTCCCTTTGACCCCTACTGTCACATTTTGCTTAGCCAAGGGTTTATTTTTTCCCAGGCCATGGCATTGGCTCATCAGTTTACCAGAATAGCTTTATGACTAGGAAGTGCAGAAGTAGGGTAAGAGGAAAATAGCAAAAGCAGCAGATGGTGGTGTAAAAAGGTTGAAAGCTGAGTGGAGTTCCCATAATGCTGTAGGAAGAAGAAAACCCCCAAACCCTCCATGTTTGTGTTGTCAGCATTCAGATAAGTACCCACCTGCTACCAATTCACTGTGTGGTTTGGGCAAATCGTTGTACTTCTCCAGGCTTTTATCAGCACACCCACCCACCACTCCCACGGCCATACTAGGCCTGGTTTCCAATTTGACCAACTGACATATACAGACGTTGAGGAACTTCCCAGGGAAAAAATACCAATGTAAGTGGGATTCAGTTGATTCAGATCTGTCTGTCTGAAGTGGGGATGGGTGGGGTATTGCAATAGCAGCTAAATGGCAAGAGGAGATTCTAGAGCCTCTCAGTAGAACCCACTCTCTGGAAGAGAACATCTGGAAGGATGAGCCTGAGTCTGTGATGGGGCCTGAGGTGTGGCGGGGGAGGAGGGTTGCAGGTAGAAAGGGTAACATGACTTGAATCCTGCTCTGTCTGGTCCCCTCAGGAGGAGACCTGGTTAGAAGGAAAGGAGAGGCTTGGTTAGTCTACTAGTTTCTTATGGTCATCAAATGACCACAAACAAGTGGTTTCAAATAACAGAAATGTATTCTCTAGCATTCTGGAGGGGCAGAGGTCTGGAAGCCAGGTATCAGGCCACGATTCCTCCAAAAGCTCTAGGATCCTGTTCTTTCTTGCCTCTTCCAGCTTCTGGTAGCTGCTGGGGCTCCTGGGCTGTGACTCCAACCCTCCAGTCAGTGCTTCTGTTTCACACAGCCTTCTTCTCTGTATCTTCTCCTCTTCAGTCTCTCACTGTCTTTGGATTTAGGGTCACCCAGATAATCCAAGATGATCTCATATTGACGTTCTTAATTATACCTGCAAAGATCCCTTTTTCAAATAAGGTCACATTCACAGGTATGGGGGTTAGGGTATAGATATATGCTTGTAGGGGCCACCATTCAACCCACTGTTGTTAGTAAACACTGCTGTTTCTACAGCCAGGAGCTAAGTTGCTCAACAGAGTAGACTCCTGGTGATTAATAGAGCAGTGAGACCCTCTGAAAGGATGAAAGGCAGAGAGGAGAAAGGAGATGAAAAGGGCGCACCAGCTCCCAGAGCAGCAGGCCCTGGTATCTCATGCTCCAGGAGGCTGTGGGGAGAGAAGCAACCTGGAATTTCCAAGGGTCCCAGTGTACAGAATTTAGTGCACGTGGGCCATGATCCAAGGTAGTGTGTTTCAAACCAAGGTTTATGACTCGGAGTGAGTCACATGGTTAATTTAATGGAGCCTGACCAGCATTAAAGACAAAAGGACAGGAATAGAAAATGCCAGAGTTTATTACAAGTAATAAAAGTAAGTATTGTTCTGGGAAACATGTGCAAAAGTGTGTGTGTGCACTGGATTATGATGTAAAATGTTTTTCTTGTGTTGGTTGTGGTCAACAGTTTAAGAGTCACTGGTTTAAGAGCCCTGACATTGCAGTTGGGGTCATCATGGAGAGAGTGATGATCCAGGGAAGTGTCCTTGGTTCTGGGCATCACATTGAGAAAGATGGGTCTGGCCAGACACAGCAGTGAGCAAGAGTGGGAACAGCTACAAAAGGGAGCTCCTGACATGCCTGCTATGAGATACCCTTGGTGGGCCTCCCCTTTAAAAAGGGACCTTCTAAATGTACTGACAAGTGGGTGAAAAGGGAGATTATGTAAGTCAATGATTCTGAGACCAACTGTAAATGGGAAATTGATTGTGAGTACAGTTCATGAGGCTGGAGGGCATTCGGATAACATGCAGGAAGGTGGTTTGTATTAGATCTTCAGTTTTCAAACTTAGTTTTCCCTTTAGCCTTTTGTAGCTATGAAACTCTGTGGCAGAATCCTGTGCAGAGGCCCAGAAAGAATCTCTGCAACATGCCTTTGCCTGTCCTGGCTGTCTCTGAGTCCCATGTGCAGCAAGCCCTAGGCCTAATTTGGGAAGCCTGTAATGACTAACACTGGCTCAGAAGGTGTCTGTGGTCTCTTCTAGTGCAAATTCTTTGATTCCATGGCTCAGACAAAATTCTGTGTCATTTATCAGATTGCGACTTCTTTTCGAAGCCAAGATTGAATTTTGGTCATCTCTGAATCCCTAGCACAGCACCTGCCATAAAGTGTCCTATAATTGAGTGTTTGATGAAAGTGAGTCTTTTTTGCCTACTTCTTTACAGCTCTGGGACCAACACAGTGCTCTCTGCAAAGTGGGTGCTTTTAAAAATTTGGAGGAATTAAATGAATAAAATCCGGCCCTTAAATTGTGGATGAAGCTGTCATGTACAAATTCAGCCAGCAGAGGGAAGACGAGTTCCTTTTAACAACACCTGACTCCGAGAACCAAAGCAGCCATGCTCAGCCATGGCTGGGAGAACGGGTCTGTTTGTTTTGTGGGATTAGGAAATGCACAACCGGAAAACGATGGAGACACAAAGCATGAAGGCCTGACACATTAATCCCCAAGCTTTCTCTATAGGATAAAACTCTTATCAGAAAATGGGGTTTTGCTTTATTCAGGCCAACTGCAAGATACAGGGAGAACAGGGCAGGAGGTGCCGATCTTTATAACATAACTTCAACCACTTAGGTAAAAGAGATTCAAAGAACTTCACGGAGCACTTGTTATCACAGAAAGAGCATAGAACTAAGAGATCAGAGGTTGTGACTCTGATACCACTCATGTGGCCTTGAGAGGGACCTCTTCCTTCTCTTGACTTTACTTTTTCCATATGTAAACAGACTGGATGATTTTGAAGGCCCTGGTCTGTGGACGGGTCCCATTTTGGCGCATTCTGCCTCTGCCCTCAGCTCGGGGTGAGGTCAGGAAAGTCAATGAAGCAGGTTCTTTGCACGCACACCTGTCCCCGCAAGGCAAACCCAGACCTACTGTGCTCAGGTTCTGTTCAGTCAAAGCAGGCACAGGAGATGAAAAAGATTGTTGGGGATGACTGAGTTAAGAGGATGAGAGAGAAAGTAGACAGGGGCAAGAGCAAGAAGGGGAGAAAAGAAAAGGAAGAAAACACAGGAGAGAGAGAGAAAGGGAGAAGGGACAGAGCAGAGTGAGAGGAGAGAGGGAGAGTGGTGGGCGGTGGTTTGTGACTTCAGCATTTTCTAGAATTAAGCTCCTCAAAGACACAGCCTCTACAACAGAATCTTCGCAGATGGGACCCCAGCGTCTATGCTTTAAAAGTGTTTCTTAGGCAATCATGGTGTGAACCCAGGCTTAAGAATCATCAGTCTAGACTAATAGTTGTAATTTCGAGCGTGAGGAAATTGGAACAGCTGCAGGGCTACTTTCTCTGCATAGGACATCTCTGTGTTTGTATAGCCCCTACCACATGCTTCAAAGTGCAGGTCTTAGGATCAGCCTGAAGAGGAGCTTCACCATCTGTTCTGCACTATTCCGGGGGACACGGCTCCAGCTTTTCACCTCACTTCTCAGACCCAGCTCTTCCGCGGATGTTGATCACAAGTAGGCAGAGGGAGGCAGGCAGAGGGAGAGGGGGAAGCAGGCTCCCTGCTGAGCAGAGAGCCTGATGCGGGGCTCGATCCCAGGACCCTGAGATCATGACCTGAGCCAAAGGCAGAGGCTTAACCCACTGAGCCACCCAGGTGCCCAATATCCCATATTTAAAACCTTAGTTTTAAAGGCAGATAGGTAAAGAGAACTGAGAGATGTTCTCTGGGTGGCACAGTGGGGCGGAGCTCAGTTCGATGTCACTTCACTGGGGACCCCTGAAAAGAAGTCATAGATCAACAAGTGGGAGGCTTCTGGAAAGAATGATATGAGAAACGGAAACTGAGAGGAGAATTAGGGACAAAGTTTCCTTACCTACATCTAGTGGGACATGAAATATTGGAGTGGCAGAAAGAGTGGTGATATCAGCCCAGCTGCACACTGTGTAACCTAGGCCCTCCACTGATTTGTCTGCTTGATACTAGCACACTCCATCAAATGTGATACACTACACAGACATGGGCTCACATTGTTATTCACTCCTATGGTGTACCATGGACATATGCCCATGTCAGTGAACGTGGATGTATCCTCCTTAGGTTTTTCAAGAAATGTAAAAACTCTTAAATTTGCAGTAACTATATTAAGATTTTTGTTTTATGCCTTCACTGTTAGCATATAGGAACAATTATACTGAGCAGTGTTTAAAAGTTTCTCTTTCTGAAGCTCAGGCATGACTATGGGCTCCATGGATATATGTTCCTGAGAGTATCAGCAGTCTAGGGTAGGGTAGGGTAGGGTTTCTATACAAAAGAAAACAGACTTTATTTTCTAATAGTCCTCAGTTATGTGAGGTTCGTGATGTTTATCCTACCTACAGAATCCATAGAGACCTCACATATAACGAGAGAGAAGTTTATCTTCACCCCAACCATTATTTTTTATGGACTACTCTGTCCTTCACATTTTTATGGTCTCCGAGGAGGATACAAACACAGCTGAGTCAAGGTTTCTGCTCTTCTTACGGACTCCCAAGGAATGAAAATATAAAGGGAACTGTGAGAGTCTCTACTAGGGGCACAGGAGAAGGCCACATTGATTCTGAAAGGCTCTTGTAAACGTCTTAGAGTAAGTTGTTCTATGTTAACAGAAATGTGTTCCAGGTGGAGGGGGTTCATGCACATAAATATGGATGCAAGAGACTTCAGGGTGTGTAGAGGGATGAGGAGGTGGCTGGGGATACCAGGAGGCCTGGGATACAGGGAGCAACACAGAGTGACACTGACCAGGAAATTCTGGGGCTGAGGAAACATGACTGTCAGGTCGATCTGCTTGAATTTAAAGTGCTTGGCACTGGGCAGTCATTGAAACCTTTTGAGCTGGAAAGTGACAGGATAGAGACCAGATAAAAGAATTCTGCAAGAAACCAGTCTGAGATGTCACCACCCACTCCTTCTCACGGAAAAAGTTAACCTTACAGGGTTCATTCATTAACCCACTCACGCTTCATTATCTAATGCAGTCACATTAGGCCAGGCTTTGTAGAAGTTGGTGAAAGCCAATTTGGCAAGAAAGTCTGACTCCTCTACCATCAGCATCTATAAAGGCATGAGCTGGGACACTTCCAGATGAAATCCAGCCCAACAGAAGCCCTTAAAGGATGGCAAGTTTTCATTCTAGGGCTCCATGGTTGCAGGGTTGCTATAGAAGGAAGGGTCCCTGTGGAATTCTCCTGTACTCTGCCATTTGGCAAGAAGCCTGCATGCTCACCGTAGACTGCCCCATCCCCAATACCACAAGCCACCAAATTTGCCCTCTACTGGGTGGGTCACTTACTCCAAATAGGTCTCCTCCCAATATGAGTCAAAACTTGAGCCAGCTATAAATCTAAAAGACAATTTGATAAATGAATTCACACTAAAGTGTTAATAGCTATGTAGTTTTAATGTCTATGTCTCCAAGGAAAAGTATATAAAAGAAAAGAATCTATTTTCTAATGGGTGAAATCCAGTATCCATGTGCTGCATTTCTATGGAAGAGATCTTCCTAGGCCTACAAATCACATGTCCCTGTTGTGAGGCAGGCCTGCTTCCCTTGTCAGGTCAGAGCATCAGCAGGGACACTCAGCTCCCAAAGCCTGGCTCATTATTATCACCTCTTGGCTTTCAACTGTCTGTGTTCATCTGAGTAACAACAACAAAAATAGGCCTTTATTTTTCATCATGTGTTATGGGTTATCAAGCACTTTCCCTTACACGGTCTGAGCTGATTCTTAAATCCTATTTTAGCAAAGGCAAGGATTATCACGCCCATTTGAAGCAGGAGAAAACTGAGAGCTTAGGTCTAGGGGCTTCAGACATCCAAATCTGGGCTCTTTCCTGATTCCATGTTGCTTCTCCCACTGCCTGAAATTCTCTCCCTTTTCCCCTCCTCCTCCTCCTCGTTCTTCTCCTTTTTTCTTAACACTTATTTATTTATTTGAGAGAGAGAGAGAGCACACACAAGCAGGAAGGGCAGAGGGAGAGGAAGAGAATCTCAAACAGACTCCACACTGAGCATAGAGCCAACACAGGGCTCCATCTCACAACCCTGAGATCACGACCTGAGCCCAAACCAAGAAAGTTGGACCCACAACCGATCAAGCCACCCAGGTGCCCCTTTTACCCTCTTCTGATTGGGAAATAAAATGGCTTTCCATTTGCAAAATATCCATAAATCTTTGTCAGAAATCCATTTCCTGTACTCTCAGGAATTTGTGGAATTCGAAGACATTTTAGAGAATGTCTGGATCAGTCTTTTGGGATTTCCAATGATTCTTCTCATTTCCTAAATTTGATATCCAAACAAACCATCAGCATGTCCTTCAAACCTAATCAGTCCCCATTTCCTTCATGGCTATTACTTCAGCCCTGAATACCATCTTCTTTTGCCTGAATTAGTCTGGGGAATATGGTCCCCAATAAAAAGCACAAACCACCTCCTCTTCCAAGGAGACAGGCCCTGAGAGTTGATTGTAGGACGCCTGGGTTGGGGAGGTATGAAATGCCTTTATGCTAAGCCAATCTGTTGGGCCGCTATTGTTTAAAGGAGAATGTGTCCCTTCCATTCTGACTCTGTCTCTGCTTCTACACCTGCCCTACTACAATTAATTCTTTGCTTAGCAGAAGGCATTACTTTTAAAATATCAAATCAGGTCAATCCCTTACTCAAACCCACCCTTCCCAGGAAAGGTTTCCTTAACACAGCCTTCAAGGCTCTATGTGATCTGGCTCCCGACTGCCTGGCTGGCCTCATCTGCTAGCCCTCTCTGATTCACCTACTTTGTTCTAGTACGCTTGCCTTGTTGCTGATATTTGAATGTACTAAGCATACTTCCACCGCATGGCCTTTGCACTGACTGTCCTTCCACCTGACAAGAAAGTGGCTTATTGCAGATACTTGCATGGCTAGCTCCTTCACCTCATTCAGGTATCCGCTTAAATACTTCCGCCTCAGAAAGATATTCCCTAACCATCACACTCTATATCTTGTCTCAATCCTTATCAATTTGGACATATATTAATTAATTATTTGATGTGGTTGTTTTGTCTCCCTTAGTAGTACTTTGTCTATCTAGTTCTTGTCTCCCTTAGTAGTACTTTGTCTATCTAGTTCACTGCTAAATCATTGACCTCTCAAGCAGTGCAGATTCTTAGTACTTATTTATAGAAAGAATTTGAGTGAATCAGTTTTACAGAGCGGGAAACTGAGGTCCAGAGTGGGGGGGGGCAGGTCAGTAATGGAAGCAAGACTCAAGAGCAAGTGTTCTTTCTAACAGGTCTGTGAAATATTCACTGCACTGGCCTCCATCTTCAAACTTCATAGAGATTCTTTTTCCACATAAAGTCCTCATTTTGAGAAAGAAACAGCATTTTTATATTATAATGCAGTCTAGTTTGTCCCTTTATTTCTTCAAACTTAAACTCTTTGATTTTTAAGTCTGGAAGGAACCACAAAAATTACCTATCAAGCCTCTTATCTTACAGACGAGGAAAGCAATGACCAGCTGGATCATGGCAGATCCAGAACTGGAACCCAGGTCTCTCAACTTCCAGTACGGACACTGGCTACTTCCCTGCATTGCTGAAGGTCGAGCATCTATATCTGCTCACAATTTACTGTTTCGCATTCAAATGGGTTTCTATGCTTCATATTGCCAGGTAGTCACCCCCAAATAAATGTACATTTCACAGGGTGGTGGAAAACTGTTTCCACATATCTATCATGAAAGGTATCTATCATCTAACATGAAAGAGGCCTGGATGCCTTTTATAGACACTTGGTTCCTGGCTGCAGGCTGCTCAGCCAGGTATCTCTGGCATCCTAAGAATAGGCGGGAGGGTGAAAGGCTCTAACATGGAGTAACACCCTCCCTCTGATCTTGCCACTTCCTGGCTGCATGCCTCTGTGCAAGGCACTTATGCTCTCAGGCCCTCAATTTTCTTCTTTGGGAGATTGGGCTAGCTTGCCCTAGTATGCAGATGAGGAAGTGCTTTGTGAACCACAGAGGGCTGCATAAGGATGGGGGGAGGTGATTCCTGGTGACAAAGGCCTGAAATAGCTCCCCAGCACAACCACAAACCTCTCCCCCTCCCAGCCTTTGGAACTTGGAAGAGAAGCCTTGGGGGTTGGCTGCAGAAGGCTTAGGTTGGGGACCTTTGAGGTTCCTTTAGACTACATCAACATTTATGCAAAGTTGACCATGGGAGCTTTTAAGGAAGAATTCCTCTCCCATTTTGCCCTGGCTTGTCTTCTCTGTGGTTCATAGATGCTTAACAATGCAAGAATTATAAAACAAAACCAAACAAAAACAAATCCCAAGAAGTCAATCATCCACAGCCCTAGGCAGGTGTGTGAAGGAAGCAACCAGACCCAACTACGCCAAGATAAGTATTCACAAAGCTACGGATCTTGAGAATTTTCCCTGAGAAGCAGCCAAGGAAGAAACTGAGGGAGGAAGAGGCTAGAAGCAGAGGTTGGGGTAGGTATCAGCCAGGTTGAATGGGAAGGGAAGTGCAGAGAAGGAGAGAAAGAGCCAGACCAAAACAGCCCAAAGTCAGAAAATGATGACAGAGAGCGGGAGCTGCAAAGAGGAATGAGGAGAGGGGGTGTAGAGAGAAGACAAAAAGATAGAATAAGAAATATCCTGGGAGGGAAAGTCAGAGAAAAGTTAGGGAAGAAAGAGGAATGAGAAGCAAGGATGGAGGAAGAGATTAAGGACATGGGAGGAGAGGAGCAGGAATCTGGGGAGGAAAGAGCAAGGGTGTGGGTCTGCAATTTGTTCCTGGGCTGGCTGCTGTTATAGGAAAACTCTCTTTCTCTACTCAGTGGGGCTGCCAAGGGCCAAGCCTTGGCCAGAGGAGATGTGAGATTATGGGGGGGGGGTTGTTGCACACGGTGCCTGTGGACAACTGGGCTGATATAACTAGGTTCTGAGTCTCCTGTCAGGGGCCAAAGAGGTTCCAGGATATATAGGGAAAATAACATATAGTTCCTAGGTTGGGTTCCTCCATCCAAGATTCATTGCCCTCCCAGACTATTCCAATACATGTGAGTGACTGTTTAATGCCTCAGTTGTGGTTAGCCTTGTCTAGACCTGCCAAGCCCTGGAAACTTTAGCACTCCTTGCTGTGCATTCTTTCATAGCCTTGGCTTACAGACACAAAAGGAAATGGTAACAATTCTCCAAGCCTTTCAGGACACCTCCCAAACCCTCCTGCCTTTTAACATTGTGGTTTTGGTCTAAATACTGAGAATATATACAAGATGCATAGATGTGGACAGAATTGGCCAAGTTCTTTGATTCACTTTGTTTCTGGAGACACAGAATATCTTGTTAGCTTTTTATGAGCTTGAAGGACACACAATGTCAGCCCTGGAAGAGCCTGCAAAGATCGTCTAGTCCACACCGGGACATTAGCTTGTCCTTCCTTGATAACAAATTATTTTAGGGGGAAAAAGAAAAGCTGTTGAAACTCAGATCTAGACACCAAACATCCAACCAGACTACAACCACAATTCTAGGACAGCATTTCTTAACCTTCCTTTTATGTGTGTGGGAAGCAGGGGAGTTCTGGATCTAACCAAGAATCTACTGATTCTTTCCCCATATAGACACAGAATAGTAGTCACATATTTTCAGGAGGTTCTTGGATTTTGCATGTCCAGAGTTGGGGGGCCCCAACCTAAAACTGATCCTACTGGCCAGGGATTTGATAGATACCTTAGAGCTGAGTGAAAAGAACCCTAGTCTTGAAATGTGGAGATGTTGCCCTTGCTGAAGCAGTGCAATATATGAGCCAGACCATTTCATTACCCATCACTAGACTCAGCAACTCAAACTCTGAGGTTTATTTTTTAAATTATTTTTTAAGATTTTATTTATTTATTTGACACAGACAGATCAGATCACAAGTAGGCAGAGGTAGGCAGAGAGAGAGAGAGGAGGAAGCAGGATCCCCGCTGAGCAGGGACCCTGATGTGGGGCTTGATCCCAGGACCCTGAGATCATGACCTGAGCCGAAGGCAGAGGCTTTAACCCACTGAGCCACCCAGGCACCCCAAACTCTGAGGTTTAGTAGATGGTTTTTGGAACCAGATCACTTTCCAGCTCCAGGTTTCTAGGCACCAAAATGAATTCAATCTCACTTTTTAAATATTTGATACATTTTGTCGCAGTACAAAGGCAGGCAGACCAGAAATCTTGCAGCTGGTGAGAAAGAGGGATGAAGGGTGAGGCTAAGGTACTTTCTCCTCCAGTGTAGGGATAACTGAAGTTCTTTTAGAATCCATCACATCTTAATCTCCGAGACTTTTTCCAGAAATAATGGAGAAAGAAATGATTCACCCTTAACATCCACATTCCGTTCTCTTCCGTATCTGTTTTTAGAAGAATGATTCTGAATCCCCCTTTCTCCCACACAAATACTTTTGCATTTGTCTGACCCTCTTAAAATGTTTGTGTATGAGGAGAGACAGAGTTGTCTGGGTACATTATGTATCTGCAGGGGTGAGATTTGCTTCCTCCAAGGCTGGGTGTTTGAGTGTATGTGTAATTGAGCGTGTGCATGTGCATATGTATGAGTGAAATCACGGAATGTGTGTGTGCACAGCAGTGACTGAGTATAAAAGATTGTATAGATACTGCGGTATGTGTAAAATCATGTGGGCCTATGTGGGTGCAGAATTATGATTTTTTTTTTAAAGTAAACCACTTTGGATTGTGCAACCTCCTCTTACTTCTGTGATTGATTTCACGAGGGTAATGGTGCGTAAAAGCGCTGGTGAGATCTGGGGGCGCCTCCTAGTCTGACGTCAGAGAGAGAGTTTAAAAAGCGGGGAGCCGGTGGAAAGCACACAAGCCGCTTTAGGAGTCGCGAGTTTCAGAGCTATCGCTGCTGCCTGCGGATCCTCTCCTAGAGTTTGACCAACCGTCCTCTCGCTCGGCTTCCCCGGCGCGGCGATGCTGTCCTGCCGCCTCCAGTGCGCGCTGGCCGCGCTGTCCATCGTCCTGGCTCTGGGCGGTGTCACCGGCGCGCCCTCGGATCCCCGACTCCGTCAGTTTCTGCAGAAGTCCCTGGCTGCTGCTGCGGGGAAGCAGGTAAGGAGAGTTGCTCGATGTCTTCTTTTCCCTCTCCCGAATCCCTCAATCTCTCTTAGCCTTTACCCTACCTCTTTGGATGGACTTAGGAGGTGCTCTTGAAGAGTTTCGGTGCTTTTCTGCGTCCCTCAGCTCCCAAAGCCCTCAGGAAAACTTTCAAAGACCAGAATCTCCTCTTATCTCTTTTTTTTCCTGGTCAGCGCAGTCGGTCACAGTTCAGGTAAGTTCTTTGGCATTCAAGAAAATCCCCAAGACCCGGGTAGCTGAGCAGGAAAGGATGAGGCATCCAGCCCCCGGTGCTGAACGCGGAGGTGCTGGCCCAGGTGCTGAAAGCGCGGACCTCTGAAAACTCCCTTCCAGAGAAGTTCCTCCCTCCCATGCTGCTAAAGTGCACTCTACAGACAGAACACAGTATGTTTAAGATTGTGAAAGGTCTCGTTCCCTACAGTTAACTTAGCAAAAACGGTAAGAACAATTCCAGTTTGTAGCTCATGAGCTGGAAATTGAAATTGAATTAAACAAACTGTTGGCACTGCTTTATCCTTGCAAAACTGTATTAACAATCTATTTCTGTGTGTATGTGTGTGTGTTAAGTCTATAGAGGCAGGAAACATGCAGAAACATTTGAGTTTTTTGAGCCTGTCTGTGTAACTTGGTGATTATAGCAACTACACTTATTTTTATATCCTCAACTGATTTTAAGTGTGACAAAAGTGCACAGCTGTGAAAATTGGGTTTTGGGTGTAGCTGAATCTGCTTTCCAAATTAGGCTTTTCCATTTCTTTTTCTCCACCATCATCATCCTCATCCCTTCTCTCTCTATCCTTTTTACCTTATATAGGAACTGGCCAAGTACTTCTTGGCGGAGCTGCTGTCTGAACCCAACCAGACAGAGAACGATGCCCTGGAACCTGAAGATTTGTCTCAGGCTGCTGAGCAGGATGAAATGAGGCTGGAACTGCAGAGATCTGCTAACTCAAACCCTGCCATGGCACCCCGAGAACGCAAAGCTGGCTGCAAGAATTTCTTCTGGAAGACTTTCACATCCTGTTAGCTTTATTAATTATTGTTGTCCATATAAGACCTCTGATTCCTTTCCTCCAAACCTCATCCCTCTTCCCTAATCCCCTAATCCTCAGAAAGACCCTTGCATTAGAAATTGAAGACTGTAAATACAAAATAAAATGATGGTGAAATTATGAAAAACAAGAACTTGATTTCTCATTGTGTATCTTTTTGTTCAATAACAAAACATTGTGTATCTTTTTGGTCAATGGGATTAGCTTCAGTTGTGACTTCAGTCAAATTACTTGAGATAGGCACTCCAAATCTCACAGACACACTATTTAAAATTCACTGTGGTAATAAAGGCTCTGTCCTAAATGGAAAATCTTACAGTTTGGGTCATTTCAAACTGAAATAATTTCAAATAACTCTATGAATTCTAACTTTAACCCAGTGGTAATTATTGGGTAAGGCTGCCACAAATATCAATTACATATTAAATACACTTAAAATTAGATATTAAAATGAGTATTTATGAGTAAATGGATAAACAGGCTGAAATAGCCAATGATCACCAGGTTAATATGTAAAATATATGAAAAATGGAATGGAAAAATCATTTAGAAGCTGAAGGAAAGAAGCTGGCTTAAATAGCTGAAATGAAGTTCTGAGCCTTCAAAAATTGTTTCTTATTTGTGGACATTTATCTACAGAAACACCACTGTTTTTATATCTTCTTTGGCAATCCTCTCCATAACTGAATAAGACTAGAAGACTGCCCATATTTTAAAAGTAATCTCTTAATTTTTCTTCTCAGAGAAAAATATTACTTTTGCTTTAAGTTTGCAGGTGAGAGTGGTATGGGTTTCAAAAAACATGTGTATTAGTTTTCTCAGTGAATGCTATACTATTGAAGGTATTGGAGCACAATATCATAATTGCAAAATAACTAAAGAAGAGATCTCAAGCCTTCTTCTTTTGATTTGATCAGAGAAAGCATCAGATAAAAATGCAAACTATAATAAAAAAACACTAAAGGGGTGCCTGGGTGGCTCAGTGGGTTAAAGCCTCTGCCTTCAGCTCAGGTCATGATCTCAGGGTCCTAGGATCAAACCCCATATCAGGCTCTCTGCTAGGCGGGGAGCCTGCTTCCCCCTCTCTCTCTGCCTCCCTCTCTGCCTACTTGTGATCTCTCTCTCTCTCTCTCTCTCTGTCAAATAAATAAATAAATAAATATAAAAACAAAACAAAACACTAATTACATGCTAGCTATTATTATTAACATTATAATGACATACTGAATGGTACCACTCAAGCTAGAGATTAAAACATTGCTAATTTAACTCACAGAGACTCTAAATAGATGTCCCTTTGGGGATGTATGTTTTAACTATCAAATGTATTTCTGAATAGCTGCAATAGAACAATAAACCCAATATAAATACCTAAACTCAATATAGATCCCCATAGTGTGAGCTTGCTGATGGCAGCATGCAAACATCTAAGAGGGACTTTATATTTTATAGAAAATACTTGTGTAGATAATATACATTTTAATATGAATGTGGCTTAGTAGAATTAATTCCTGAACAGCTGATCAAACAAGAGAAAATCCAAGCCACTTTACTAATCTCTGTGAAAATAGAAGACACTTTGAGGTTCTGGTGCATCTTTTATTTACAAGACATTTAGGAGGGAATTAATGTGTATCCACTTAGGAGATCTGTCTGCGTTAAATGCCTTATGTACATCTGGTTACCAATCAACTCAGTGAAGTAATAGAATCACATTATTATGATTAAAGCACGGAAGAGAACACAACTTAATTGTTTTCTTTCAGTGCATAGATTGTATGAGTGCCTAGGGATCTTAACTTTCTAGTATCATCTTTAGTTGTCAATTCCCAATAGCAGTATGAAAATAATTGGCAAGAATTATACAGTCGTGAGCTTACATATATATTTATTCTTTATTTAAAGCCTAAACTGGGGCGCCTGGGTGGCTCAGTGGGTTAAAGCCTCTGCCTTCGGCTCAGGTCATGATCTCAGGGTCCTGGGATCGAGCCCCGCATCGGGCTCCCTGCTCGGCAGGGAGCCTGCTTCCTCCTCTCTCTCTGCCTGCCTCCTTGCCTACTTGTGATCTCTCTCTATCTGTCAAATAAATAAATAAAATCTTTAAAAAAAACACTTAAAAAATAAAGCCTAAACTGAATGGAGCATTTGATCAAGGTTAATTAATTTTCAGCCTCAGTTTTCCCACCTTCACAAGTAGAGGGTTGTTCTGGGAAAGAGAGTCATATCCCTTCCAGAAGTAACTGACATTCTGTACTTCAACACTGACAAAGGTGTCAGAGAGAAACTGAGTTTTTACATTTTAATTAATATATGGAGTATAGCTCTTTTTTTTAATATATGGAAGTTTTTATTTTTTACTTCCTGTTTAGTTCACTTACATTCTCCCTAAGTTTGATTCACTGAGTCTAGCATTCCAGCCTGTTTATCAGCTAGCCACAATGAACATTTAGAGTCTATTTTCCTTCCTCCCTGCCACAGCCACAGACTTCAGCAATCCTCAACAACCTGCTACTTCTAATAATGGGAGGGCTTGAGGAAGGTCCTCTTTTCTGAACTTTATTTCCCCCATCTAAAAATAGGCATACTAATGGAACCTATTCCTTAGAGTTATGAGGATTCAATAGACCACTTACTGAAAGTTCATAGTACATAGTAAGTAGTTGGTAAGCATTGAATGATAATGGTGCTAATTTTGTTGTCACTGTGCTATGCTTCCTAGCTCCTCTTTCTTTGCCTTTCCTGTGTCTTGTCATTTCCACAGGTTCAAATGTAACCCAACCATCAAGATTTACTTTATATTCTTCTTGCTTCATAAAATCTTTCCTTATACCCTCAATTGGGATAGCTCCCTTCTCTGAGTACTTAATCTGTGTCTCTTCCATGGCACTTATTTATCTTTTCCTACCCTTTGTCATAGCTACATGAAAGTATGTAGGGGAATAAGTATTTGTGTGTAAACTTTCAGTGAGTAGATGTATATCTGATTCAAAGGTACAGTTCACTCATATCTCATAGAGTATTTTGTACATAGTAGCTTCTCAGTGTTCATTAAAGAATAAATGGTCCATACGTAGTCTTTAGCGACACAAATCTCTATTTACTAGGTGACAACATTCTTTCTTAATGCTTTAGTTGGCAAGGGAAAGTGACATTAGTAGCTATTCTATGTGATGCTGGTATGACACCAGAAAGATATAGCATATGGTTTCGATTTTTATAGCCATGGCGGCATGTGATTAGCAGACTCGCCCATTTTGGAAGCTTCAATCAGTTCAGCTTTCTTTAACCATCTTACAAAGTTCCCCAGTTAGGCTGCTTTACCATCAGCCAACCATGCGGCTTACATTTACCAAGAAAAGATTCACTAACACTTCTTTCACATTTGTGATTTCAAGATCATACACATTCATTTTTGATCCTAATGCAAGACCAATTTTCCTGGCCTTGACTCAAACTATTCTCAATATACAGACAATTCTATTTTATGGTAACATGAAATAAACCTTTAATTCCCAATGTCAGACATGCAAGAGGGCTCAAAGATCATCTGGTCCTCACTATTCATTTTATTGAAGGCTGACATAAGGAGAGGTGAAGCTATGTGGCCCATATACCTAGGGAGTATCAAAGATGCAGAGGTGGGGCAAAACCTAAATTCCCCCTCTCTTACCTCTTATTCTACTATACTGCCCCTAAGTAATCTGCACTTCTAGATAATTGGTGTGCTTCTGATGTGAATGCTAATCTTGTCCCTGAAATTTCTTCACCTTCCACTGTACAGCAGGTCTGCATTTGAGAGAGAACAAGGCAATTGATACAAAATAGCTTTTCCTATAATTATAGAAAGATATCGGAAGAAACAGTTAAAGGTATTGATTAAGCGGAAAGAAAACTCAAAGGAGAGAGTCTTTCACTTAATTAGACCCAAGAAGCAAACAATGATTCTGTCTTGGAATGGAGATGCCAAGGCTGTCCCAACAAACGGCAGGACTCTCACACCAAGAAAATGGAACTGTGCCTGGGGAGGCCGTCTTCAGAGAAGTCAGGAGCCACACCCACAAGACTAGGCAGCATATACCTCAGTGACCATCCCAAATTCTTTAGGAGTAAAAATGAGTGCTTTGACTCTAGAAGTGCAGTTGTTCATCACCTAGAATGTACCTCGATGTCAAGGGCTTACTAGAGACTGGGAGAGAATTTGTATGATGAGGTCCCTGCTTTCAGGGAATTGAGTCTAGCAGGTAAGACAGTCATTAAAAATGACCAAATGCTATAAAGGGAATTCAACCAGAGTACTAGGAAAGAAGAGAGGTATCAGCAACTCCCTTTTTCCTTTCTTTAAGTTACTCTTATTAGTTTTTAAATTATGTTTTGAAAGTCTAAATGCTTTTATTCTTGATGGAATAAATAAATTATAAGTCTAATGACTTAAGATACACTTTTGCAACATGATCTCAGCTTTGAAAGTGTTAATACTACTTTATGTATGAAGAAGCTGAGATTCAGAGAGTTTAAGTAACTTGCTCAAAGATGTCACCGGCTAGTGTGTGGTGGAGTTGGAACCAGGTTGTCTGATTTCCAATCCAGGGTTCTCCCCAGTGTATCATAGGGAAAAGAAGTGAATTACAGGGAAATTGTGACTTGCTGGGCAAATTAAGAGCAAATCAGCTCCCGACCATCTTAATTTAGCTCTACTGTATTTAACACACATGGGTATTACTTCTTTGTTATTGTCAGAGGAGAAATGGATTTAGGTTCTGGGGTTGAGGTTTGGTTTTGTGACCTGATTAGGGGCACTATTTCCAAGGAACTGTCTAGAATCTTTCCCTTCACATCTTTAATATCATCATTGTAGTTTTGCTAAGTGAATGAATAAACAAACAAATGAAATTCACAACCTCAGCTTTAAGGACTCCTTTCTCTACTCAATTCCTCACACACAGGTTTCACAACAACTCAGGCTTGGACATTTTTCGCCTGAAGCAATTACAAACCTATTAGTCTCGGTCTTTATTCTACAAGCCGTGGAACCTGCCTCACTTATGACTGGGTAGTGGCCATACCTTCCTGCCTCTGCTTTTGTATGTGTATCTTGTGAAAAGTGGTCTTGAGGCTGGGATTTGCAGACCTGAGAAATTTCATTGAAATGTACAAATGAGGTCAACTTTTGCTAAGTAGGCTTTTATGCCACTGAAGCTGATACAGCCCTCAAGGTCTCAGTTAAATATTCTAGGTCATGTAAGTACTCTCTTTCCTATGTTTCACACGTCCCTGGAATAGGGTCCATTAAGATGCTGAAATTGTTACCCAGATATGAAATAGTTCTATTAAAATAAGCAATATTTCAAAGAAATTCAGGCTTTTAAAGTAGAGTTCAAATAGTTAAGAAAGATAATGCATTCCTAGTTAATTGCTGGTTAATTATATCTTTCTTGTATAAAAATATAAAAGTACATTTTCAGTTCCAATGCTACATGAAGGTCAGATGGCACACTTTAGGAAGGAATGCATTAAACTACCCTAGATTTGCTGTCCCTGGCAAAAATTTATTGACTACAAAATACACATTAAGAAAATCAAGATTTACAAATTTAACTAGAACATAACTCTTCCTTCCCTTTTTCCCATCAACATTCTCCCACTCACGCCCCAAAACAAGGACGGCAGGCAATGATTTTACCAGACTTCACCCAACATCTTCTTCATCATCATTTTTGTTTTGTTATTAAACATGGAATAGCATGATGTACTCAGAAGACCACTTGAGGTCTGTAAACCTCAGTGTTTTCTGGAGCTTCCTGGATCTCATGCTTTTCTTTTCATGTGATTCGCCAAAACACGTATTTATGGATCACCTGTACGTCACTGCAGGGGGCAGATTCCTGATGTTGCTGCTGCCGCCCTTCTTCTCCTTTCTCTTTCCAGTCCTTCTCCGATACCTATTCCCTCCCTGACAGCAGCATCCTGAATTGTTTTGGTAGACTGTCTCCTGTGCATTCTCAGTCAAACTGGACAAGATCAACCCCACTTCCAGCCCAGTATTGATACTAGAATGGATTAAGTCTTTTGGTATGTACCATCTCCTGGTCCTAGGCAGTAGTTCATGGCTGGGCACATGGCCAATCACAGTAAACCTTAAGACTCTTGGGCACTGCTGGGACATCTCTTTCCTGCTGATTGTAGATAAAGAAGGGTGAAAGCTTATGTCAATCATATTGAGACTGACAGTGCTGTCTGAGGGTCTGGGCTGCAGAAGGCACAGTGGAGTGAGGTAAGGACACAGGGTCATTGGTGTCTTTGTCAAAGTATAGTATTAAGGTTATCCCAAACAATAACCACAAATGCATTTTTACTGTACTTATCATATGTATTATCTAATAAATTCACTTAATTTTTAAAAAGGAGTTTGGTCTTCTTTTACTTTAACCAAGAGCTTTCTTATAGATGCATTAGTGCTACCTCATCTTGTTAGCAGTGTGTGTGTGTGTGTGCACACACATGCACGCATGCACACTTGTATGATTCCATGGTTATGTCTTTGTTTATATATCTGTAGCTATTTATGCATTTATGTTTATCTTAACTTTCCTATTAAAATAAAAATTCTGAGAGGAAAAAGGTTAGACTCTACTAGACTATGTCTTCTTAAAACCCCATTTTGTCACAGGCCTATACCAGCTTCTTTACAAATACTATTGATAATAAAGATGACAGTTGCTTACATTTGTTTAATACTTTTCAATTTATTAAAGTATTCCACAAATATTATCTCATTAAATTTTCACACATTTTACAGTTCATAACCTAAGCATTAGGGCAAGGATTTATACCTCTGCTTTTTTTTTACAAATATAAAAACTGATGTTCAAACTATTTGAATAACTTGCCCAAAGCCATGGATAACTTACATGACAGAGATTAAAATTAAACCTAGCTCCTCGGGGCGCCTGGGTGGCTCAGTGGGTTAAAGCCTCTGCCTTTGGCTCAGGTCATGATCTCAGCAGGGAGCCTGCTTCCTCCTCTCTCTCTGCCTGCCTCTCTGTCTGCCTGTAATCTCTCTATCTGTGTCAAATAAATAAATAAAATCTTAATAAATAAATAAATAAATAAATAAATAAATAAATAAATAAACCTAGCTTCTCTGAAGAATCAAGTAAAGCTGCCCATCCATTTCAGTTTCCGAGATACTCTGATCAATTAAACAATGCTAAAGATCTCTGTAGATCAAACTTTCTTGGTTTCTGCTCTCACTCTGCTGCTTGTTGTGGTAAGCATAGCTCCACTGCTTGGTCCCTCACATCCCAGGATCTCATCCCACCCACTGGATTCAGGGAGTCCATTTACGGCTAGAGTTCTCACTGTCATTGCTGGCCTACAGAGAAGAGCCTTCATGAGCTTCACGGAGCTCTTTGTGAGGCTTCCCATTCAGTCTTGCTGGAGAGAGCCTCTGGCTCTTCTCATGGACCACAAGTAGGAGGTGAATGTGTGGCTATTACATGACAAAATCACTGCAGTATTCTGATCCAGTGTCCTTATTTTTTCCACTCTCTTGACTTTGGGCCTCCCTAGGAACTCCTCATGTCCTCTGACTTAAGAAGTATAACCTGCTGGGGTGAGAACACTGTTGACCACACCTTGAGACCTTCCCCGAGGAGGATCTACCATCCTAGGTAACATTTTATTTGCTTTTCTAAAATTGCCAAGTTATTACCATTAATGTATTGTTTATTTTGCATGCTATTGAGTGGTTATCATACTGCAGAATGTGTGTGTGTGTGTGTGTGTGTGTGTGCATGTGTTTAAATGATGAGTTCTTTCAATTTACAAATATTTATTGGTGGTCTATTTGCTAGATGAAAGCTATAAAGATTAAGCTAAAGATCTCCATCCTTAGGCCATTTCAAGTCTGAATGAATATTCACTGGTAAGTAACTATATGATGAGACATTTGTTCTCAAAATGTGGCCCTGGACCAACAACATTAGAATTACCTGATAACTTGTCCGAAATGCAAACTCTCGGACTCAGCCCCAGACACACTGAGTCAGAAATCTGGGGAGTGGGTCCAAAAATCTGTATTTTAACAAGTCCTCCAGGCAATTCTGATGGATAATAAATTTTGAGAACCAATAGGGGAAAAAGGGGCTTGAATGTGTTAGGCAAGTCATCATGATGAAGATACTTAATTTTTTAATTTTTAAATTTCATTCCAACGGTTTTATCAAATAAATTCACAATAAAGTTGAAGTTCCTTTTTATTTCTTTCCCAGTTATGTTCTCCTTCCTCTCTCTCCTTTTATAAGTAAACACTATCATCAATTCAGTGTTTACTCTTCCTGCCCATGGTTTTATATTTTTACCCTATATGCAGGCAATCATAAATAATATGTTGTGTTGCTTTGTGCTTTAAGCATCTTTTCGAATAATAGCTTATGTATTTTTGAAATCTTACCATTTGTATTTTTCAGTCATTTTAACTTCTGCATAGTATTTCATTGTACAAATGAAATGTGTCTGTGCATGTGATTAATCCTAGCAGATTAATCAGAATTATTTGTGCATTTCCCTACTGATAAACATTTAAGTTTTTTTAAATTTGTGCGGCGGAGGGAAGCTGTTGTTGTCTTTCGATCTTTCTCAGTGCTATGAGACTGGGTGATTTCTCTTTACCAAAGAAAAAAATTAAAAGCGAAATAATTCTGTTGGTCTCCTAATCCCTTTCATTTAGCTATAAGAATTCCATGGTTCTGGGAAGCTTTTATATTATAATTTGTTACATTTAAAAATTTGTATGTATAATGAAGTCCATCTACTCTACTTATTTCCTCTCTGTCCTTATTCATCCCATCAAGATTTGGCCACACTGAAATTGCTTCTTTGGAAATTGCCTGTAAAGAGAATACTGTGGATCTCAGCAGGTGTTTTAAACTCCCTTGATTCCTATTTGTGTAAGTTCCCATTACGTAGCCCTAGGGAGACAGACAACTGAACAAAACAGACGCTAGTTTTAAAAAGCTAAAATATGCTATATAATATTCTACCTGGAAGGAGATAAATCAAGAGACTGACCTAGGGGATTAAATAACAAAGGCTTTACCTGTCAGGGTTGCTCACTGGGGCTAGGCCATGGCCACTATAGCCCAAGGCTATTTTACTACCTGCTATCCCACTTTGGGAGTCTGGTAAACTTCTATCTGGTGTATTTCATGACTGTAACAATCCTGACGGCATCCTAGTGGTTCACCAATGCCCTTCTGATTCTGGCCTGAGAGCTGCCCCAGAGCCACTTGTGATTGGGACGAAGACAGAGGTATTCTCTGGGTATGGGCTAATTCATCATTCAGAACTTGAACCTGTTCTAGAGGCTGTGTGCTAACCCATCATTCAGTGCTTGAACTAGCTCTACTATATACCAATCCACAAGTCATCCAGAGTCTGTTTAAGTGCTTCTAGTGATGAAGGACTTACTGCTTCCCGAGGAACTCGGGCTAGACAGAGCAAATCTAATCACTGCTTCAAAGAAAGCCTTCTAAATTTTTGCAAGGAAGCCCATGCTTTGGTCCCCTCACTATATCCACATACTCTCTTCTCTCTCCTAGCTACCTCAATTCTTCCTCCTTTTTCTCTTTTGCATGCGACATGTATTCCAATTCTTTTACGCATCTGCACATACTTGAGTGTAGTCTATTTTTTGTTTTTGTTTCCTGAGAGTAAGAAAGTATTCTAAAGGGGTGTTTGGGTGGCTCAGTCAGTTGATCATCTGCCTTTGGCTCAGGTCATGATCCCAGGGTCTTGGGATCGGGCCCACGCAGGCTCCCTGCTCAGCCGGCTGTCTGCTTCTCCCTCTCCCTCTGCCCCTTCCCCTGCCTTGTGCTCTTTCTCTTTCTCTCAAACAAATAAATAAAATCTTTCTTTTAATTCTTTTTTTTTAATTGTGTTCAGCTAGCCAATATATAGTATATCAATAGTCTTTTTAAAAGTATTCTAAAGGTCTAGGAAAGAAGGATTTTAACTACAGGGATAAATGAATCAATTTCTTTTATTTTTTCAATGGACTCTGCCTCATGGTACATTGCTTACATTGATTAGCTGTTGTTTGAAATGAAAGGGAATCTTCACTGGTTTTTGGTTCCATTACTGTCACCAAATCATGGGAAGACATTTCCTCAAACGGTGAGGACTTTTTTTTTTTCTTTTTTTTAAATAAATGACAAGGGCGCCTGGGTGGCTCAGTGGGTTAATGCCTCTGCTTTCGGCTCAGGTCATGATCTCAGGGTCCTGGGATCGAGGCCCGCATCAGGCTCCCTGCTCAGCGGGGAGCCTGCTTCCCCCTCTCTCTCTCTGCCTGCCTCTCTGCCTCCTTGTGATCTCTCTCCCTCTGTGAAATAAATAAATAAAATCTTTAAAAAAAAAATTAAAAAAAATAAAATAAAATAAATGACAAAAGTGAGGTTTAGGGAGGAAAAATGTCATATCCAATGTTACATTCAGGATTAAAGCTAAGTTTTCCTGATTTTTTTTACTGGTACTCACTGCACCATCTTTCCAAAACTACTTATAGGTATCAGTTAACAATAGTATACCTTAAGTATAGGATTAATTACAGGAGCTGAGTTTCTCATAAATGGTGGAACGGAGACACATGAGTGCTATTCCAAGTCGAGGGGATGGGTAGCAGAAACACAAAGACAGGAAAATGAAGAATATGTTTCGAGAATGATAAATCAGTTCCAAGATGTATTACTCTGATCTAGAATTTTCTTTGGCCTGCAAAGAACATTTTAGGCTACTGCTTGTTCATACTTTTTTGAGGCGGTTGATGCAGGGAGACAAGTCTTTCTCTGAGATGGATGGAGGATAAATGAGTTCTGTTTTGAGACAGTATGTGAGAATCTTTCAATTTTGTTCTTAAACTAACAACATTTTTAGGGGTGAAAATAAAGGTTTTTGCCATACCCTGCAACTCTAAAATGAAAATGAAATGTTGAAGTAGGCTGTCAAAATATTTTTTGACAAGTCAACCTTAAAGTTACTTCAAATAAAAGACAGAGAGCTGTTTAGAAAGCTGATCTATTAGCATGTAGCCTCTTATTTCTCTAAATTGCTAGCTATTTCAATCCCTTTCCTTCCTCTTGTATTTGTCTTAATTTTTATGGAAAGTTGATCACTTGATATATATATGACGAATATAAAATTAAGGACAAAGCATTAATCAGAAGTTTAGGACTGAGGGGATGACCTATGGGATCATCTAATGATTACATTAAAAGAAAGCCTTTGTTTTATACAGGAAGAAAATAACTGTCTTTTGAAATTTCCATCTAATTGTGGCATAAACCTTAAGAGTTTACAAGCACCTTTCTTAAGTATCAGTTCACTGATTAAAGATAAATGTAGTGAGTGTCTTCCATGTGAGAAGCTCTCCCTTAGAGATATACCTATGAATATGACACAGTTCCTGCTATCAGGATCTCATGAGCTTATGGGCAAAACAGTCTTAAAAACATAGTTTTGAATAAATGTGGTAGCAAATACAGGGACAGCTCACAAACAGGAGTATGTAAATTTGTCTATAAGAGAGGGAGTAGTGAAGACTTTGCAAAGGAGCTAGGTCCTGAGAATGAGTAAAAATTCGTAAGATGAAAAGAATTGAAGGGTGATTCAGTCAGAGGAAAAGCAGATGTTCATGGGTGCCTGGGTGGCTCAGTGGGTTAAGCCTCCGCCTTCGGCTCAGGTCATGATCTCAGGGTCCTGGGATCAAGTCCAGCATTGCTCTCTTTGCTCAGCAGGGAGCCTGCTTCCTCCTCTCTCTCTGCCTGCCTCTTTGCCTACTTGTGATCTCTCTCTCTGTGTCAAATAAATAAAATATTAAAAAAAAAAGAAAAGCGGATGTTCAATACATTGATGACTGACTTAGACTCATTTAGTGACAAGTAAAAGAAATTCATTTCATCTTGCTGAAACAAGAATGGAAATGTCTGATTGGGAACCATGGGCATCCCACGATGTCCCAGGTTACTGCCAAGCACATAACAGGGTTGAAAAAGAACAGAAAAGGAAACTGCTGAACCCTCAATCTAAATTCTAAAATTTTAGTGAAGAATAAAAACCTGTCCAAGCTTGGATTCAGAATCTATGCCAGCCCTATCAACATGACCAGAATGGGAAGATCAATTGGTACAATGATGTCTCCACTATAAGTGAAAGCATCAAAGAAAAGGGCTTGAAGACTGCAAAGAGAATCTAAAAGGGGTCTGCTACAAGCCAATCTGAGAGTTCTTTTTTTTTTTTTTTTTGCCCCAGGGGTACAAGTCTGTGAATCATCAGGCTTACAACTTTCATAGTACTCACCATAGCACAAACCCTCCCCAATGTCCATAACCCATCCACCCTAACCCTACTCTCCCACCCCCCAGTAACTCTCAGTTTGTTTTGTGAGATTAGGAGTCTCTTATGGTTTGTCTCCTTCCCCACCTCATCTTGCAATCTAAGAGTTCTAATGAGAGTTAAGAATTTTGGTAATGCCAAGGAGTGGTATAGTGTGGAGTGGGGGGTGTGTGTGTGTGTGTGTGTGTGTGTGTGTGTGTGTTAGTGGAGAAGGGGAGATAAAGGAGCTTGGACAGTTGGTATGAAGAACATTGTGGAAGAGTTTCACCCTTTTTGTGTTTTTTTTTTTTTAGTTAATGAGGGACTCTTACATATTCTGAGAGTATGATCAAAACTGTGTTTGGAATAGTTAAGTGTGGTGGTGATGTAGAAGATGAATTGGTAAGGGATAAATTGAAAGAAGAGAAAACAAGTTAGAGGTAGTGGAAATAGTCTAGGTAAGAGACAATCCGAGTCTTGATTAGACAACAAGGGATGGATAAAATGATATGAAAGAAAGAAATTCAGGAGAAAGGAAGAAGAGAGTATTGCAACCTACTCAGTGTGGCTGGGGATTTAGGAGGAAGATAACATGATTACTACTTTTTTGATGGAAGCAACAGTGTAGCAGAGGTGCCATTCACCAAGACAAACAACAGAGGAGGAGAAGCTTGGGGGAAGCATAATAGGTTGCAGTGGTCATGTTAAGTTAAGGAAGGTGCTGAGGACCACCTGAGGGGGAATAGCAAACAAGAAGACAATCCCCTCGGGAGGGAGTTCTGGGTTGGAGATAAGATTTGGGAGTCATAACTCATGGATGGTAATTGATGCCAAGGGTTAAAATTTTCCTAGAAAAGTGTGCAGAGTCAGCAGAGAAGTGGGGCCAGCCTAGCCAGCCTTCTGAGGGAAGCCACAGTAGGAGGTACATGAAAGGAAAAGACCTCAGAGAGGAGGTTGAAAGGAATGGCCATGGAGGTGAGGAAACCAGAAAAGTTGTGTATCTTGGAAGCAAGAATAAAGACTTTCTAGGGAGGGAATTTATCACCACCCTGTGCTGTAGGCCAGGTAGATTTGTTTTTGTTGATTTAGTATAGTTGACACACAATGTTAATTTCATTTCAGGTGTACAGCTTAGTGATTTGACAAGCTTGTACATTATGCTGTGTTCACTGCAAGTGTAGCTGCCAGCTGTCCAGTTACATCACTATGACAAGTCATTGACTGTATTCCTTATGCTGTTAGGCCAGGTAGATTTTATTTCCATTTCACAAAAAGGAAACTGAAATTTGGAGACTGAAATGACTCATCCAAATTTATACAGCTGATCAGTGTCAAAGGGCAGACTAGAACTGATTTTTTTTTCCTTTTTTGGGTCATTTTTTTAATTTTATTTTTTCAGTGATCCAAGATTCAGATTCATTGTCTTTACACCACACCCAGTGCTCCATGCAATACGTGCCCTCCTTAATATGTACCAACAGGCTCGCCCATCCCCTTCCCCCCTCCCCTCCATAACCCTTAGTTTGTTTCTCAGAGTCCACAGTCTCTCATGGTTCGTCTCCCCCTCCTATTTACCCCAATTCACTTTTCCTTTCCTTCTCCTAAAGTCCTCCATTTTATTCCTTATATTCCACAAGTAAGTGAAACCGTATGATAATTGACTTTCTCTGCTTGACTTATTTTGCTCAACATAATCTCCAGACCCGTCCATGTTGATACAAAAGTTGGGTATTCATCCTTTCTGTAGAACTGACATTTTTTCACTGTCAAGCTTGCCCGTTTTCAACTGCAGAACACCACAATAGAGCCGTGGCAGAGAAATTCCAGAGCTGCCACTAAACTCTCCTGGAAGGAGATGACCCAAGCTGCAGAGCAGGTACGTGACCACCTCTGCCCTGCCCCTGTCAGCAGGGAAGCCCTGGGTGGCTGGGGGGGCAGCCCTGCTGGCCTTGCCTGGCAGGCACCCCCTAGAGCCCAGCTCAGATATGAAGTGTGCCTGTGATTCCAGCCGGGCTGGGCCTCAGTTTCCTCCCCGGTAAAATTGCGGAGAGGCTAAAATGTTTAGTCTTCTACGTCTAATTTTATGATTTTTTTTTGTAACACAGCATATTGGGCTTTTCCTCACTACAGAAAAGACACTTCCTTATAAACTTTCGATTCTGTTCTTAAGCATGAGGATGAGAGGTGATGAGAGGCCCTGAGGAAAAACCGGAGATCTTATCTTTAGAGAAGCAAACAATGCAGAGTTTTACCAGCTTCTATAGAACCCTGAGTGGATATGATGGGGAGACAGACGAGTTAGGTGAGGAGGCAGGGACTGGTGGAGTGTGAAGATGGAAAACAAATCAACTAGACTGATAACAATAAAGAAAAGAAAGAAAGAAAGGGAAAAAAGACAAAAGAAAAGGAAGCCTCACTAATTAAAAATAGCTGAAACCCTGGAGATGCATTTAAAAGCAATCACGTTGGAATGTTCAAATTGAGAACAACAAAGAAATGGCTATGCAGACTCACACCATACTCTGAATGCCTTTTATAAAAAATAAATAAACTGATATTAGAAAAAAGCTTTTCCGTTTGCAAATTCTCCCCTTGTTGCAGAACAAGAAAAACTTTCACATCATTTTCCTCTAGTCTTTGGGTGCTAGAATAAAAGGAGAATGAAATTAAATTCACTTTAAATGTTTTCCTTCCAGGCTGTAAAGCTGCTGGCATCATTTATCCCGGCCCCAGCACTTACATAATCTGGGTGCCACGGGAGCCCTTGGAAGTCATTAAATAAAAAGAAGCCATCAAATAATAGAAAAGGAAGGCAATTAAAATGCTGGACCCAATAAGCCAGTCAGAAATCTTGATTTAAATGCAACCCCAGGACCCAGAATATTAGACATCCAGGAGTGAGAAGATTCAAATAAGAAAGATAAAGAGAATTTAAAAAAAAAAAAAAAGTGTCTTTAGGAGTGGGGAGGGGACCACAGCTCCCCAGGGGCAAGATCATCTCTCTTTGTAAAGAGGAGGGATACTATTGCCAACCACTGACTCTAGTTCTCAGGCTCCCTGAGCGTTGGAGGGAACATGGGTATTGGGCAGGGTGAACGTAGAGAGTCCAGATCTCAAATGTAGAGAGCCCCCAGAAATGGGATCTACTAGGCAAGAAGAATGCATCTCAGCCTGGGAACTGAGACTTAAGGGTGTGCCCTCTTTTGCCTTTCCTTTGTGTCTGGACTACCTGGTTCTGGGCATGGGCTCTGGAGATCTTGTGGCTAAGGGTCTCTATTGGAAAAGGCTCTAGCTCAGACAAGTGGCTCTGTATTGAAGTTACCCGGGAAACACAAGAACCTCCAAACATGTTCCAGAAGGTCATCTTCATGGCTCCAACACTAAGACAGTATCCACCTGCTTCAGGATCTGATAGATTCCATGGAACCCCTGATTACCCCTGTGTCTGCCCTTGGTTGTCCCTGAGGTATCGGGTCAAATCCAGGCACAGAAGCAGAGCGTCTAGCATGTTACAGCACCATGCTCACTATTTTCCACTCTTTCTAGCATAGCTTCAGAGGCAGGAAAGCCCAGAAATTGTCACTGGGTTTAGAAGGGGGCTTTAAAGTCAAACCTGGGCTTTCCAAGAAGGGCACAAACTCTCTGATATGGGAGCGAGAGGTCCCACTGCACAGAGCTTTGGAGTGCTAACACCTGCTCATTGCCATGGTCCAAGGAATGTGTCTGTTTGCCAACTGGCTGTGCTGGATCTCCACGAGAATCTTACCCACTGCTGGAGTAGCCTTTGGAGAAGCTCTGAGAAAGAGGGCTTGCTGGCTTTCTGACCTAGAATCACATTGGTGAGCCCTCAGATTAATTTTACTTTGGAAGATGTCAGATTCATCATCCTTTCCAACTTCTTAGCATGCTTCCTGAAGAAATCCAAGTCCTAATCCTTGGAATCCATGACTTTTTTCTTGTATAGCAAAAGGGACTCTGCAGACTTAATTAACTTAAGAATATTGAGATGGGAAGAGTATCCTGAATTTTCTGGGCGGGCCCTAAATGTAATTACAAGTGTCCTTGTAAGGGGGAGGCAGAGAAAGATTTGACAGAGTAGAAGGCAAGGGGATACAGAGGTAAGATGACAAAGTGCTGGCTTTGCAGAGGAAGGAAGGAGCCATGAGCCAAGGAATGCAGGTCTGAAAGCTGGAAAGGCTGAGACACAGGGTATAGCTACTGTAAGGAGCACTACCTCTCTGAGAACTTGATTTGACCCAGTGATCTTGGATTTCTGATTTCCAGAACTATAAGAGAATAAAATTGTGTTTTCTTAAGCCTTCAAGTTGGTGGTAATTATTCAGCAGACACAGGAAACAAATACAGGACACTCCTGCCACTCTTGGTATTTTTTTAGGCTGAAGGACAAACAGAAAAAAAAATTTTTTTTTCAGCCCTGGGAGTGAGGCACACAGATTCTGTTGTTTGGGTTTTTGTTTCTTTCTCAATCTACACCAAATACACAATTACTTTTTTTTGCTTAAATACAAGGAACATATTCACTGACATCCATGCCAGTCTGATTTAGAATGAACTTATTAGTAATAACACCCTGATGCATTTTCTTAATTTCTGATGGCAGCATTAAAGAGAAAGGCCTGAGCCACAGGCTGCTCATTTCTTTCCTTCTAGATGGCAGAAAAGACTGCCATTCTTTCTGAATGGATGGCAGGAATGACTGGAAAAGACAGAACTTGCAGGGAGACTGGGCGCTCTGCTGAGCTCTTCTTTTGTGGGATATAAGTCCCCAGAATGATCATAAGGTATCTTAAATCCTTAGGCTTCACTAGAGAAGGACTAGACATGCCACAAACCTGCTCTTCTGCCTGCCCTCTGCTCCCTTTCTCTAGGCTGCCCACATGGAGCTCAGTCTCCTTGGCTGACCATGCCTTATGCTGGAGAGAACCTCAGTTCTGGAGGCTCAATACCAAGAATAAAGGACTAGGTTCTAGCTCAGACTTTAAGGGATGGATTTCAAAGGTTCTTATGTCATCAGGCACATCTTTCATCAAGGAAAGAAAGTGGATGTTGAAGGGAAGAACAAGGTCTGGATGAGAAGCAAGCCTTCAGCCTGAGTGTTCTCTGTGACTTGGATAAGAAATGATTCCTGCAGAACTAGGCTAAAAACCTGTCAGCTTAAGGCTGTTTCTTGGAGTAGAGAGACTTTGGCCTTCCTCAAGTATTTTTGATTCAGAGGAGCACAAGGCTCCTTCTTCTAGCCTCTAGGGATTGTGAAAACTATAGATTCAGTTTTGGCTCCCAGCCTTTTGATTCAAGTAAGGCAGATTGGCTCAAGGTTGGAGTCAGGGACCCTGCCTGGAGCTTCATATTTTGACACAAAGAAGACATCCCAGAGCTTGGCATTTCCTAGAGTTTTCCAGAGCCACCTCTCTCGTGAGGCAGCCCCAAAGCATGTGGTAACCGAATCTTATAAGGTGAGTGGTCATTGGAGACAGAAGTCATGATTTAACGTCCTGACTGACGTTAAAGGAGCTCTAAGAGATGACTAGGAAGATCATTCTACACATGTCATTGCTATCCTCACCTAATTAAATAAAGCTTAGCCTTCAATTCAATCTTGTACATGGTTTTTAACTCTAAGCCAACCTATCTCTCTGTTCCCCCCCACTTTCTCCTTCTCCCTTGTTCCTTCTTTTTCTCGCTCATAGTTTTTGCAGCATTGGAAGCCTAAAGAAACTTAAATTGAAGAATCCATTGGACAGAGGACCTTGTCTTCTATCCTTCAGATCTTGAAACTAAGGTCAAAGATTAGTTAGTGACAGAGTTAATTACTAGATTTTAGTACGAGATAATCTTTCTTTTGCATTATGTGGTGACACACTGCAGAGACTATCATTAAAGTGACTTTTATTTTAATATCAGAATGACCCTGTTATGCTCCAAGAATTTGTTGTTATAAAATCACTGGCTGCCCTACTTTGCTGTCATGAAACTCACAAGATAACCATCCATCTTTGGGTTCTGTTTATTCTAGCCTTGTATGTGCTTGCAGAGAGGTGGCTTCTTGTTGATTCTGTGGATTCAATAATGAACCAGCAAGGAAAAAAAAAATAGGAACCAATCAGGAATTTAACATTACCTGAATCTAAGAGGTTCTTTAGTGTCAGCAACTTGGATAAGTTTCGGAGTCCTGAGAGTTTTTATTGCTGTTGTGTGCTTGTTTTTTCTTTTTCTATTTAAGAATCCACATGATACAGTTAAAAGAGTTCTGGACTTTAAACAACAACAGCACATATTCTCTCATTTAATCCTTTCAACCTTATGAAATAAGTATTATTATTATCCCTACTTTACACTGAGGCTCAGGGAGGTTATGATGGAGCTGGAACAAGAGTCCAGCTATATTTGACCTCAGAGCACTATACTTTGTCATCAGCTCTGCATTAGATAAGAGTTGTTACCCTCAGGCATCTCTTCCTATTGAACTTAGGTGGGTCTAGGAGTGATATCCAGCACAGGCAAATTTCTAGGGGTTCTTGTTGGATAGGATCTGTAAGAAAGCAATTTGATTGGCATACTTATTGTAAATAATGGAAAATAAAGTTTAAGAGTTGGAGAACCAATTGGAAGCCAGCTGGATACATTGGTTTTGGTGTGAAATTAGTGCCACCTCTTAAATGGTCATGGGTAGATGAGTGAGTACATAGGTGTGGAACTAGGCAAAGGTCCCAGCAGATGGGGAGGCCACTTCCAAAGCCCATCATAGCATTTACTGGTTGAATTCAAGGTGACCTGATAGCAGGGATATCCAAAATGACTGTTGGATTGTGTAAGAATTGGAAGCCTGACCTCATGAGGAAATAAATCAAGAGACATTTTGGAGTAAAAAATGATAGGATTTGATGACAAATTAGACATAAGACCTTAAGGAGATGAAAGAGTCTGAGATTTCTTACTGAAGTGTATACAAACAGGTTTCTTTTATATTTCAAAACTATACTGAGACAACAGCTCCATAAGAACCAAGCAAGGCATAGCTCAAGGATTTGGGGAGAATGTCAGAAAAATATTGCTCTCTGGAATTGAATTTAAAAGAAATGTATGACATTCACGATACATGGAATGTTCCTAGGACATAATCACTTGGAAATGACTTCTGAATGTTTCTAGTGAAACTATAACTTTTTTCAATATTTCTCTAAGATATTTCAAAGATTCTAGTTTCAAACATATATAAGCTATGTGGTAGCCTAGAGCTTCTAATTGGTCCTGTCTTTCAGGAAGATATGTTTAGGTGTGACTGACACAAGGTGAAGGGTGCTTTTGTGACTGACTAGGGCAAACAATAAAGGAAAAGTAGAGAAGGAAATTTGACTAATGATTAGAGTACTTTCTAAATGAGAGAGAATCTGTTCTCCAGACCTAAGCAGCAACAGGCCAGAGAAATTTGTTAAGTTTTGCCATACCAGAAAAAAATATCTGAAAAGATAATCTAATGTCCTTTGCTCTGATTCTTCCATCACTAGACAACCTTCTGATGATTAATTCCATTTTCAGGGATCCTGATCCTAGAAATGGGGCATCTCGGGTGAAACAATGTCAATACATCATAATTAAGAAAATTAGTGTCAGGTTGTACTCTCAGACTCTTGTGAATTTGGATAGCTTGGGTCAGTTCCATAGAACATGATCTACCTCTAGGTGAACTCATCCAATTAGGGCATAAATTGATTTTATTATTATTAGTGTATTAGTTTCTTAATGCTGCTATAACAAATTGCCACAATTTTTTGGCTAAAAGTAACACAAATATATTATCTTAGTTCTGGAGGTCAGAAGTCTGAAATCAGTCTCAAGGTAACAATAGGGCCATTTCCTTCTGGAGGCCCTAGGGAAGAATCCATTTTTTTTTTTTACTTTTTCCATCTTCTAGAGACTTCTCATATTTGTTGATTCATGGCCCCACATCACTCTAATTGTCATATCTCCTTCTCTGACTTTGACCTTCCTGCATCTTTCTTATAAGGACTTTTGTCCTTTGGACCCATCTAGATAATCCAGGATAATTGCCTCATCTCAAGATTCTTAACATAATCATATCTACAAAGTCTCTTTTGCCATGTAAGACAACATATTCACAGCTTCTAGGAACTAGGACATAAACATCTTTGGAGAGAGCAGTTATTCTGCTTACCAGGAGTATTGTTATGTTTTGCCCAACAGACTAAAAGCAAGCAATCATAACTAAAACACAGGTGCACTCTCAAGGTCTTCCTCTCCAAGACTGGGCTTAACACAAGCAGGTCAATGGCAACTTTAAGATGGGTCATAGGGAAAAACATTGGTCATGGCTAACTGGGAACCATGAATACAAATAGGACTGTGCCCAAATGAAGGTAAGTAGAATGGTGACATCTTGGATATTTGTCACATGATGAGCACTTGAAAAAAGTTTGCTCTCAGCCTTTGGATCTGTTCAGGCAAAGACTAGACTACTACTTGGTATGAATGTTGAAAGGAGATTCAAACAATGACAGGACTCAATGACCTTTGTGATTCTTCTATTCATTAACATCTATTAGCTTATTAAGTGAATTAGATGGAGATGTTCCATTTTATTCAGGAGCCACTGTCCCTTAGTAGTCACTACCTAATGTATATTTATAATGATGAGTCCAATAAAGCTCCAAAACTTACCAGTAAGAAGCAAAAGTCCCAGATAACTAAATGGACTTCATCTCCCCACAGCTTCCATTAAAGTTAATGAGAAGTTAATAATGTCAATAGAAGTGACATAGTCAAATCTTGAGAAACTTGGGGAACACAAGAACTCCAAATGGTATTGGCTGAATACTAATTCAAATAACTCAACTTCACATGGAGTGGATAGGATAAAGGACAGTGAGAGGTTGTGTTAATGCTTTGCAGAGCACTCCAATTCTAGCTGTGGCAACATTGCCTCTTAGCCTGAAGTGTTTGTCCAAAGAACCACTTCATTAATAAAAGAGTGGTTTGAGCTACTTAATAGCTTCACTATCAAGTCATAAAGGCCCTGAAAAGGTGGCCTTGCCATAAAATTGTTCCCATCCTGTCTACACAAATGTCTGGTCTTCAACTTCAATCTCTACCTCCGCTTTTCATACTTTTAACTCTTTGCTGATGATTTCACTTTGGGGTTATTTCTTGGCATGTTGTTATTTGTGTCCTATCTACCTGTGTACAAATGAAGGAACTGAAGGGGTAGGAAAGATATGTGAGTGGGCAACGAGGAAGGGAAGAGAGGGAGGCACCTCAGCTCTTAGCAAAATTGCAGAGCCCTAGAATGTCAAAGCTGGAAGCATTTTTAGAGATTATCTAATCCCAATCTCTTGTTTTAACGTCAGCATGAGTGGAGTCCAGAAAAGCATAGAGAACTGCCCAACGTCTCCCCAGGACTAGTAAGAGGAAAAGAAGTAGATCTCATTTCCTTTAGCTGTCAGGCAGTGTGCGCTTTCTACTGATGATCACATTCTATCTTCTGGGGATGGTCTGTGGCTTCCCTACCTGCTTTGGTCTTACAGAGTGCTTCCAGGCACCATCCAGCATTGTGAACTTAAGAAGTCCCATCAAATTTTGTCTACCCACTGATCCCCATTCCCCCAACTTGATTTCTCTTCCCCGCTTAGTTTTAAAAGTCAGTTTACTAACGCTTTGCATCACTTTTCTTGGCGGAAACCCTCTACACTTTCCTTCTTCTAGGCATTTGTTCACAACTTTCCTCCTCATAGAATGTCCTCCTGATTTAGAAAGCACCCCTCATCCTCCCTGCTGGAAGATGTTCTTACTCCCTCTGAATTTCATAGCTTTTGTTAAGTTCCTCTCTGAGACTTTTGTTGTTTTCCAAATTGTATGTTTATTTGTGCAAATATCTAAAAGCACATGGTAATGAATTTCATGAGGACAATGCCCACATCCAATGACCTTATCTCCCCCACAGTAGGGCCTGCACCTAGAGAAAATAATGATCACAGAAACAGGAAATACTAGCAAAGCACTTACACCACAAACTGTTTTAACCATGTTACATTTATTCACTCATTTAATCTCACAACGATCACATGAGGTCATTTTTTAAATCCCCATTTTACAGATGAGGAAACTAAGACATAGAAGCTTTAGGTATATTGTTCGTTGTCCGGTAGAAAGTAATGATGTCAGAATCTGAACCAGGGAATCTGGCATCAAGGTCTAAACCTTAAGTGCTGTACAGAAGAGCCTGTATGTGTTTATTGAAATATCTATACATCTGCATCTCTGCCTATGTCCATATTGGTGTCTATCTATTTATTTCTATACCTACACATATATCTATAATTATAAAAGTGCTAGTGAGTGGTATTTACTCAGATGACCACCCATCCCAATTCATTAAAGCTTGGATTTCATTATGGACAATAGATGGCATGTTATTGAAGCATCAGAACAGGTTCAGAGAGAACAGTTCAAGATCAAAAGTAGAACCTCTCGGGTGCCTGGCTGGCTCAGTCGTTAAGCAACTGCCTTCAGCTCAGGTCATGATCCCAGAGTCCTGGGATCGAGTCCCACATCAGGCTCCCTGCTCCACAGGGAGTCTGCTTCTCCCTCTGACCTTCTCCCCTCTAATGCTCTCTTTCACTCTCTCTCTCAAATAAATAAAATCTTTAAAAAAAAAAGTAGAACCTCTCTCTCTAAACTGTCTCAACTAAGATATGTCCTGGATTTTCTAGGGAGTTCAAGTGAGAACAGTACTTTATTGTTAATTATCTTTAAATGCTCTGGTTTTCCTATTTATATGGGGAGAATCAAGACAAACACCAAAAGGTGTAGGTAAACAGAGTCTATAACCAGGCTGTGTTTTTACATGAATAAATAGTAACATTATTTGGTTTTCCTGTTGCCCTGTCGAGATAGGTTCCAGAAGCTTTAATAATTAATCAAATCAAGACCTAAAAATCAGGCCCCTTTGAGGAAGTTTGTTTCTGTTAGCTATCAATTAACACTGGTGACTCCAGCTCCCTTCTCAGCGTGCTGGGAAACATGGAGGATGGAAAAGCGCTGCAGTGTGTTAATGGAGCCATAATACACATTGCCTAATGAAGCATGAAGGCCTTGTTTACTCTGAATGCTGTAATTATTTAAGAGCTTTTAAAACCCAATGTCAAACCTTGACTCTTGCCTACCTCCTTCTTACAACTGGAGTGATGCACTTAATGTTTTATCTCAACTCATGGAGGTGACCTGAAAATAAATGGCCACTTATGCATTTCCATTTGCCAAATTCTTTCATTGCCATGAAAATCTTTTGCCAGTCTGGACTCTATCATTGAGAGATGCTTCATAACAATGTTCAGAGCTCCCATTTACTGAAGGTCTACCACGTGCAGAGCCTCGCATGGGGCATCCTGCATCATTTACCCCACGAATCCTCACCACCACCCCATGAGCCACAGATGAGTTATGTGAGACCCATCTATGGCTGAGGATACCCAGGACTCAGAAGCCAGGCCTGGTGGCTTTTGAGATGACAGAGCACAGTGCATACATTCATGGGTCTTTGTGTTTAAACCCTGACTCCACTACTTTCTGACTGTGTGACCTCAGGCAAGTAGTTGAACCTCTCTGTGACTTGTTTCTTCCTTTATAAAACAGGGGTGATGATAAACATGAACCTCACCTCAAAGGATTGTTTTTTGGAGTAAACAATAAGCCTGTGGAGTGTTCAGAACAGCACCTAGCATACTGCAAGAGTTCAACAATATCAGTTCTCACCATTAATGAAGTCTCTGCACCTTACTGTGTGGCCTCTGAAAAATGTCAACACACATTCACTGCACACCTGGAAGAGGCCGGGAGCCAAACATTCATGGAGAAGAAAGACCGGGAGGTGAGGAATGGGAACAGTTGTCATCTGCTTGTCTATGCAATTACCTCTTTGACTGGTGACTGTGAACAAATCTATTCTCTTTCTGGGCTTTAGATCCCTCATCTGTAAAAGGGGTTGACCAGCCCTTGCATCGCTGAAAATTAAAGGCTAAGTCAATGAGAGAGAAGGATTCAGAATCTGCTAGTACCTAAGCCCCTGGTGTGAGACAGTCCGAGTGCAGGATGCTCTCCAGGATACTCTAGGAGGTATTGGCCAAATAATACTTGTTCCTGTCTTCAAAGGGTTTGCCACCTTATGGAGTATCCAGGCAGGCATATACAACCTAATAAAAAGGCACAAGGGGCCATGGGCGGAGCAGGAGGGGCTGGGATCAACAGGAGGAGCTTCTTGAAGGAGGTTACACCGGGGTTAGGCCTCAAAGGATGAAAGATATCTAGACAGGTATAGAGTAAGGACAGGGCGTGCCAGGGGAAGTGACAGCACCAGTAAAGGCATAGAGTTGGTGACCTATAAGATGTGAACATTGGAGGGATAATGTGTGGCATTGTGTCATTCAAACGCAGGGACTACCTAGAAGGGAAATAGTTCTCACCTAATGCAAAAGATTTGGCTTTGGTTTTGAATCTCAGCATTACTTTAATGAATGTGCGATTCGTGATAAGTCACTTGCCTTTCTCAAACTCATTCTCCACATCTTTAAAATAGAAATTACAGTCATACACAAATCCCGTTTATAAGGATTTATGAAGTGATGTACATAAAGTATTAAAAGAGAAGGAAGCAAAATGTCAAGAGAGAAGAGTGATGTGATATGATAATTAATTGTGCACATGCCATATATTTCCTGAGTATATGGTCATATATTTATGGGAGGCAGGGTGGTATAAAGAGAATACCTGTCGAAAGATAATACCTGGTGTTTTTTGCCACCAGGACACAAGAAGTAAAGCTAGATTGGGACCAATCTGTGAAGCAAGGGCTTGACCCTGAAGGTGTTAGGGAGCCACAGAAAATTCACCAACAGATCCATGAGATGATGTCCACTCAAAGGCGGGGAAGCTATTCTCAAAAGCTGCCAAGAAGATGGCCAGGTGTGGGAGCTCCTAGGCTGGGTGAGCCCTGCTCGTCGGTAAGTTTATCTGCCCAGTAGAATCTCAGGTTGCACTGTGCTTTCACATTGTGACATGAAGAAGAGGAACATCATTTCCATTGCCCATCAGAGGAAACGAAGTCCTAGAGAATCTGAACAATTCGCCTAAGTTAGTATTGTCCATTCATGGCGGAGGTTGGATTAGAATCCAAATTTTTGGACTTCTGGTCCAGTGCTTCACACCATAGATGAATCCATGAGTGTGGGAACAATCTGGGGGAGCAGGGAAGTCTCCAGTATCACAGAGAAGGTCTCTGGCACTGGTCATTAATGCCAAAATGAGCCACTACTCCTGGCATTCAATCGTTGTTAAAATGCAAATGTCACTGTAGCGGGGTGGAGGGGCATGGTAGGCCACCGCTCATTTCAGCCAGTTAGACCCCAGTGTCAGAGAGCAGAATACTTGAATGAGGAAAGAGCCCAAGGTCTCTGGCACTCCATAAAGTATGAAGTGGCCAGTGGGCAGGGCACACTTAGAGAAAAGCCAACCATTAATTTCTTCAGTGTCACCTGCACTCTGCAGGCCTTGGCTAGTGTCATGTCTCTGTCACCTTCCTGCTGTCATCAGGACAACAGGTTTCTGTTCAGGACTGCTGAGTCAGTATCCTGTCCTTCTTCTGTCCTCCTCCACCACAGCACATGGGAAGACCACATCCTGGCAGGTTTTGAAAGTCTGGTGTGACCAGTGCCCCTGGTCACAGAGGTGAGGGCAGAGGTCTGAGGAAGAATCTGATACTGGACATTCCCTAGGGACAGATTCCTTCTACTGTCCTGCCATCTTCTACCCCCAAGGGCGCTTAAGGAGCAGAGGGTCATGACAGTGTTTGTACCTGGCCACAGGCCATGGGCAGTAAGTACTTGTTGTTATGTTAGGGCCCCTTGCAGCCCACTGGAACAATGAAATGTGAGGAGGTGATGTTTCTGTTTTGTAAACAGTTGCTCAAGAATCTTCCACTGAGATGAGGAGGTTTATACAACACTTCCCTGACAAGGCCTCTAGGGCTCTTCAGCCCAAGAGCACAGGTTCACAGGGCTCCCTGCAGCTGGGGAGAGAGCAGTGTGATAACTTTTTGGAAAACATTTTATTCTGCCTTGAATTGTGCAATTCTTGTCATCTTCTTCAGCTGAAGCTGAGGGCTGATGGTGAGAACTTTTGACTAGATGTCAGCATCCAGAGTGAATTCTATGATTTATTTGTGAAGATCTAAAGTTGTTGCCTCCCTCTCTGTCCTGCCTGCGTCATATTCCATCTCCTCCGATATGACCTCTGATTCTTCTTGCTCCTAAGAAGGAGTCCCAACATCCACTCCCTTCTGTCAATGGAGTCAGTCTTTCTGCCACTTCATCTCCTGTTGACTACCCCTGTGTGCCTTACTTACTCAGTCTCATTTACCCAATCCCCTGTCCTCTACCCCAGCTCTGTCCACCTCCTTATCTTTCTCACACCCTTCTCTACTGGAAAGCCCTTTGCCAACATTGGCTATCTATGAAAACCGCCCCCCTTGCCAAAGATCTCATTCTCTCTAACACCTTCTCAGGTCACTTTCCCACTTACCTTCAATGCTCCCAGAGCTCATTGCTTGGACTAGCTTATCAACTTCTTTTTATTCATTTATTCATTCAGCCATTTCAGTATCTATTTTCTCAAAAGCTACTGTATTTATGGCCCTTTTCTGTACCTTGTTCAGAGGTATGGAGCTGAGTAATAAGAGAGAGGGAAGCCGAATGTCAAGAGGGAAGCATGATGTGATATGATAATTAGTTGTGTGTGCCATATTTTTCCTGAGTAGACCATGTATTATTGGGGGGGAGAAAAGTCTTGGTCATTGTGGACAAACGAGGCTGGGCACCCCTCATATTAATGGGCTGTGGAATTGGACTTCAAGTTTCTATTCTATAAATGAATATAATAATATCTTCTTGGGAGTATCTTGTGAAATTGAACTGAACAATGAACATAACTTGCCGAGCTCATGACATAAGCAAAAAGAACACAATTTCATGTCCAACCTGGCTAAAGAGTAAATGTTTGAGTAATCTGAATTTAGTCTACAGAAAAACAATCCACAGTTGTCTTTGAACCTGAAATGAAGATGCTAAAAACCTTACCCATAATAAAAACAAATGAAAACAAGAAAAGTGTTATGTACTAGATGAATTTTCAGGGCACATTCTTGATTATTACTATTTACTACAATCTAAAATATGTTGACCCACCAGTATTTACTGGGCTATCGTGTGACTAAACTGGGCACAAATGAAAAACAAAGAAACGAAATTGGCATCATCTGGAAAGAAGAATTATTGACCCAGGAAAGCAGATTCTGAGGATAGAAGAGCACTGGGTTTCTAAGGGGAAGGAAGCAAGTGTTTATGGACTGGAAGAAAAATGATTAAAGAAAAATATAAATGAATTTTATAGTGTAAAATACAACCAAACTTAAGCTAGAAAAAGGGAGACAAATTCTATGGTATCAGTCATATGTGGAATCTAAAATGAAGAAATGAAGGGTCAGACTCAGAGAAACAGAGAGCAGAAAAGTGGTTGCCACTGATAGGGATTTGGGGGAAATGGGGGAGAAGTTGGCAAAAGGTACCATCTTTCAGCTATAAGATGAATAATTCTGGGGCGCCTGGGTGGCTCAGTGGGTTAAAGCCTCTGCCTTCAGCTCAGGTCATGATCTCAGGGTCCTGGGATCCAGGCCCGCATCAGGCTCCCCATTCAGCGGGGAACCTGCTTCCTNAGGGAGCCTGCTTCCTCCTCTCTCTCTCTGCCTGCCTTTCAGCCTACTTGTGATCTCTCTCTAGGTCAAATAAATAAATTTTAAAGATCTTTAAAAAAAAGATGAATAATTCTGAGGATCTAACAGATAACATGGTGACTGTAGTTGATAACACGATATCATGTCATTGAAATTTACTAAGGAAGTAGAACTTAAATGTTCTCACCCAACCACCCCCCAAAAAAGATAAGCATGTGAAGGGATGGATGTGTTAATTAAGTAGTTAGTGAAAATCCTTTCACAATGTATATGTATATCAAATCAGCACAAGACACACTTCAAATATCTTACAATTTTGTTCACCACACCTCAGTAAAGCTGAAAAAAAAAATGTAACAGAACTCTTCACTTCAGTTCCTTTGACCTTTGACATTTCTAGGATAGTATGTAAAGGCCAGAAACCCAACACAAAGTGGTAACCACTTTCTTTACTCTGGTAAGTTGTGGAAGTGACTGAGTGATCCAAGTGACTAAGGTAAGTGATCCTAGCTTATTTTGGCTCTAGAGTTTATTACATTTGAATGTAAATTACCGTTTCCTTTCTTTTGTTGGACTGTGAAATGCCTGGGGCAGAGGACAAGATTTCCTTTATGTCTGTTCTCCCAGGCCTTGTCCTGAGCCAGCAACTATAAATAACCCTGGCAGGAGGAGGAGAAGGAGAGGAGACAGAGAGCAGGGAGAAGTGATTAAAGGAAAGTGGAGAGAAACAGGAGGATTTCCTTTATTCCTCTTTTTATAGAAATCATAAAAACAATTTAACCAGAAGTTAATTTAATTAAATTGTCAAATTTGAGCTGAGTTTACAGATATTTGCATAATGTGGTTCAGTAGCTCCCAAACAATGAAGAGAAGTCACTCTGAGGGGTGCCTGGGTGGCTCAGTGGGTTAAAGCCTCTGCCTTCAGCTCAGGTCATGATCTCAGGGTCCTGGGATCCAGGCCCGCATCAGGCTCCCCACTCAGCGGGGAACCTGCTTCCTCCTGCCTCTCTGCCTACTTGTGATCTCTCTCTGTCAAATAAATAAAATCAAAAAAAAAAAAAAGAAGAAGAAGAAGTCACTCTGAGCTCAGGAACCTGCACACAAGCTCTGCAGATAACCCTGGAGCAGGTAGTCTCTGAGCCACTCTTTGAGAAACACTGGATTATCTCCTCAGCCATCCTACCATTCATTCAGCTGATGAGCCTGGGCCTAGGATCAGGGCCTAGGATGTGCCCAGTCCTGTGTTAGAATTTGAGACACAGAGATGAACAGGCTAGGTACAATCTCCACTTTTGTGGAGCTTATAACTGAGTGGGGAACCCATATGAATGTGTTCTGAGATAAGCAGAACACGTAAAAGCCCCTTGTACTCATGAGGAAACAGATGCAGGGGAAACAGAGATGCCCTACTTTCATTCAGGGGTGTTCTAGAAAAAAAAAAACAAAAAACAAAACAACAAATATGTAAACATAAAATATGCTCCAAGAATTTGCTTCTTTTGTTCATTCCAGCCATTTCCCTTTGAAAAAAAGTGGGTGGACAGGCAGAAGGCTTGTGTGTGTGTGTGGGGGGGCTTACAAAAAGTGCCCTGATTGCATCACGTTGCCCTTTCCTTCCTCAGCAGCTAGCTCCAAATAGGAGGTGGCTAGCAACCTTCCTTTACTGATTACTAGTGGTTAAGGTCATGAAGCCGAGCCCTAGATTCTATCACTGACACCCTCTTTGATCTAGTGCTTCTTAGCTGTGTGATCTTGAATAGATCACATAACCTTCATACATGGTCTTCTTGTTGGTCAAGTGGAGATAAAATAGTACCTGCCTCCTAAGGTTAAGTTGGTGAAATTATGTAGAATGTTAAACACAGATTCTGGTACAATAAGTATCCAGTAAGACTTAACATTTGTTGTTGTTGTTGCTATGATGTCAGCCTCAAAGTCCTTTCAAATGCTGAGCTCCCTGTGGAACAATGCTCACTGTATCTGGGAGGCATCTCCCAGGAGCTGATTCTTCGATTCTTCGAAGGAACATCCCTTTCTTCCCAGTCAACATCCCTGCCCTGGAGTGAGCTTTGTACCTCACGAGGTGCGGGTGCTGTGGATGACTTGCCTTTAGGAAGCTCACAAACTGATGGTGGAGGTAGGCACCTACACAACACACTATTTTCCGCAGCAAAATGGAGCCAGCACTGAGAAAAGGCATCAACACGTTGCTGCGAGGTGATAGGTAGATTGGACTTGGAAGGCTTCACAGGGAAATGGGGCTAGATAGCGAACAGGAGAATGATGACAGAAAAGCAAGCGACAGATAGTCCACGCTAGAAATTTAGGACTTGGTTCTCCAGGCCAGAGACCAAGGGGAGTTTTTAGAAACAGCCCCAAATGATTAACACTGTGCGTTCAAGCGATAATGCCAGTGGCATTGAGGGATGGCTTGGATTTGGTTTCAGTTTTCTCTACTATTCTATCCTTATTGATCATAAGTGTCAGAAACCAGGGAGAGGCGAAAGAACATAACCTCTTCAGAAATGACTAATGCCTTGTGAAAAGAGGTAATAGGAAGTAAGGCTGGGGGGACTGGACAGGCCCACAGAAGGAGATGAACTTCCTTCTGACGACAGGGGAAGACATTGGTGGTGTGTGCAGGGTTGGGGACATGGAGGGGCAGAGGGTAGTTCCTGGAACCCCTCTCTGACGCTATGTTCTACATACAAATTGATATTTGAACAAATATACCAGTAGGTTGAGCGTTTTAGAAAATCTATTTCAGAATCGTGAGGTTGAAGCCAACACGCAGAAAGTGTCCAATCTTATGTTGAAAAGTTTGGACTTATTCTGCAGAATGACAGAAAAGTTTTGTAAGGAGAGCAATGAGTACCATAGTGGAGACTTCCGTGCCCTATCCAGATGCCTTTGCCACCCACACCCACAGTCTCAGCTGCTGTATGTTTGCTACAACACACAGTGTGTCACTTCTCTGAAGAATGGGAGCCTTCTTAGACCAGAGCCTACTGAGCTTTTCCCCCTCCGCCTTGCCCTGCTTTTCTCACTCTCTTTACTTGGAGAGCGCTCCCCTCAGTAAATCACTGGCACTAGAATCCTGACCCCAGCCTCAGCCTCTAAGAAACTTGACCTCAGACATGCGCTAACCTGCTTTAGCAGCAGCGTGTAGGGAAAATTGAAGACAGACTGAAAGCCTCATTTTCTTCCAACTCTAATCAGCAGTTACAGCAATGATTTTATCCATCAGCATGTGCTACTCTGAACTGTTATTTATATTTTCATGTTTATTTTTGTTTCTCCTACTAAGCTTACCATTCATTTTATCATAGGCAGCACCCTTTACAATGCCTGCGAAGGGCTAGGAGACAGAAATTCCCTGGCTGTCTTTGGATAATGCTTCTGAGGTTTGAGCGTTTCTTTGAGAAATAAATGAACAAAAAACCCCTTTGCCTGTAGGTGGGTATCTGAAGGCCATAGTTTCTTCAGTAAGCCATCTTGTACTCCTTGAAAAACTGAATTTTATTATGCACAAACACAAACACCCACAATCACACAACCTTCGTCAGCCTAACGTTCTAGCACAGCATTGATAAATATTTGTGTTTAATGGCACTTAAGGGGAGCATTTTGATTTCTAAACATTGGCTGGTGAGTAATGATTTTGCCAAGAGCACAGCAAGAATTTTGCAATCTTGACTATTCCTAGTCTTTTGATGACATACAATTACTCCGCACTGCAGAAAGGAGTGGAGAAAAAGTTCTTTAAAGAGCTTGTCACCAGGGAATCATTTCATTGGGAATAAGGGTGGGAGCACCAAATGAATCCAAAAGAAGTGCAATTTTACATTTTAAACACCATTCTTGCTTGTATCTGAATATTTTTACCTTCTGAAGGGCTTGCATTCTGCACTGGGGCAAAAGGAACGATGATGGGCTTTGCTCTCATTCATCTCCGCCAGACTTTATAAGAGCACCCGTGTGGCACTCAAATAGACCTAGAAACGAATTCCCAACTGGTGTGTGACCTTGAGCAAGTTGCCAGCCTGCTCAAGGAGGCAGATGTGTGAACCAGGAAGGGCATAGGAGTCTACACAGGTGGATACCTCAGGCTCCATTGGTTGTGAAAGACTTCCGATGCCAGTGTTTCAATTTTTATAGATCTAAAATGAGAATTATGATACCTCTGCATCAAGGTTGCTGTGAGGATAACTGAGATGGTCTGTATAAACTAGCATAGTGCCCTTCACAGAGAGAGTATTTGACCAATGTGAGCTCTTCTCCAGGTGCCAGGTTGTGAGTCAAAGTCTCCAACACCAGGTCTTACAGTCATGGAGGCACTAAGGATGTCCTGTCATGCAGCTGAAGGGCCCTGGCTGGTGAGACAGGGAGAATGCAGTCCTGTCTCTCTGTTGCTTGTGTTCCATGGATATCTGACAGGTATGGCCCTTCTTTGGACCTTTCTGCATATCTTCTTTCCTCTACGTGTATCCAGCTTTCAATACTTCTACTTTCAGCACGCTGTGTGTCCTTGAGGACTAGCTGCATTGTCTCACTTATATTTTCAAATGTGTGTGTCTTAACTCCCCAACCAGGGGATAAACTTCTTACTCTATGGAACTAATTATGTGAATCTCTGCAGCCACATCCTTACCTCCAGTTTACAAAATGGGCCCAGCACACATCAAATGTCAACTAAGTGTTGATGGGTTGATGGGCTTGGGCCAGTTTCTGTGAATTAGAAGTAATTTGCAGTATGAGGTTCTCATTGATCTTATTTACATTCATTTGGCAGTTAATTCTTGTGTCCCTATCGTGTGCTAGGCCCAGTTCTGGCACTGAGAAAATAGTGATGAACACGATAGAGAGACTTGCTCATTGTTCACTGAGCTTCTATTTTTTTGTGAGGAAGAGACAACGAACAAATAAGCAACTCTGGAAGAAAGTAGTGATAAGCATTGTGATGAAAAGAATACAAGATGTTTTGCTGGAGTGCTGGGAGGGAGGTGGTTAGTGGCCAGAGAAGGCTTCACTGAGGAGGTGGAATTTAAGCTGAGCTGTGAATGACCAGGGAGAACCAGCCAGCAGGAGTGTTTCAGGCTGATGGGACAGCTAGGGTTAAGGGCTTCAGACAAGGGCTCATGCAAAGGTCCTAGCTCATCGAGTTACAGGATCAGAAAGAATGAGAACATGGGGAAAGCCTAGTAACAGCAAAGGTTGGGGACCTGGTTTTTAAGTACTTAAGTAGATGAAGTGACCTATTCTTAGTACACTGCCAACCCATTGTAGTGCCTTGGTGCTTGCGTTTTTCCCGTTGGGCATGCAGCACTATTTGAGACATCGTCTTGTCTACGTGGAGAAGTAATAGCCCCAAATTTCTCCTTATCCTCTCCTCCCTTTGAAAAAACCATCTATAAGCCATAATCCCTGCTAGATTTTCTTCCCTTTCTTGCACTTACATTCTTCAGAATTTGTAAGAAGAAAAGCAAATGTCAGTAGAAAGTGTGCTAAAATCTGCAGTTATCTACTTACTTATGGACTTATTTATTCTTTATATATTCCACCTGTCTCCCCAAAGGGATTTTAGTTTCCTATGTTAGAAAGCACAGATACGATTTTAAAAAGTACAAATATCAGACAAGACAAGCCATATCAGTCTGCATTGGTGGGATGGCGTGGAGCCAGTCACTATGTCAGGGAAGTAATTGAGGGGCACAATGGGGCTGTCCCGGCAACCAAGGCAAGAAGGGTGTCTTAAGAATTTCCATGGACCTAGTCCTGAGTCTTGTGTCAAGGTCCAGCTGTGAGGCCTCAGGTAGCTCACTCCCACTCTGGGCTCCATCTGAAAAATGAATGAGTTATTAGGTGAGAGGAATTCTCTAGGCTTGTCCAATGTCAACATTTTGTGAGATTCCAAGTGGGGTTTGTGCTACAGAGGGCCAGGATGGAGTCTGCAAGTGAGAGAAGGCAACTGGGAAGGGTCAAGCCCTGCTCTGGGAGAGACGAGGGCTTCCTGATGGGACCTTGGTGCTGCTGAGGTGGCATAGTGTGGTGGCCAGGAGCCTTCACTCTGCCAAGTAGACTCCCTGGATTTGCATCCTGGGTTGGTTACTGAGTCTCTCTTTACCTTAGTGTTCTCTCTCATCTGTAAAAGGGAATAAAGGCAGTCCTTACACAATAGGGTGTTGACAGTATGAATGGCAGCCCTCCATCGAGTATACGTACAACAACTCTGGGCCCAGAGCAAATGTTCAGGAAATGGGAGTGACTTCTGATGTTGTTGCTGCTGCCATTCTGCTACTGGAACTCCTCAGAGGAGAGGATGTCATTGCTAACCTGGATCTTCATGCAAAAATGACTGGTTGAGGCATCAGGATAATTATGTTAAGCAAGATAACTCAGCCTGGATACCAGCTTCACAGATGTGACACAGAAGTGAACAAGGCAATGAACAGTAACTGCTCACATGTGGTGAACCTTTACTGTGTACCATGCACTGTGATAGAAACCATACTTGCCTTTTCATATAACTTTGTCAATGACCCTATGGGCAGGTGAGGACCTTGACGTTCAGAGTCATCCATTCTTGCTGAAACCCACATCTGTGACTCCAAAGCCCATCCTTTGGAGGCAAGTCAAATGCTTGTGGAATTAAGTCTTATTTCTGAACACTTCATTGGAGACAGCCAGTTTGGGGACTGCCAGAGTATCTGCTCTCTGATAGATGAGAGTGCTCTCTGGGGACAGGGGAGCTAGGAGGAGTGCATGGCAAGACAATTTGGCAGGTGTGGGGCTGGTGGAGTAAGAATCAATCTTTCTCTCTGCCCACACAACTCCATGTGCGCACACACATGTGCATACACGTGCACACAGCACATACGTGCTCTTACCACATCAGGGTCATAAAGCATTTCATTGAGAGTCATAAAGCATGGGTTTAGTGTTTGCTTTTCACTCATCAGGGTGTGGCCTTGGGCAAGTCATGAGCCTCTTTTTTCTGTCTTATGTAAAATGGTGAGTCAGATACTCCCCTGCTTCCTCAGCAGAGTGTGAAGCTTAAATCCTATAGATGATGTATGTGAATGTTCTTTGTACGCCACAGAGCAGTACAAAGGGCATTTTCCTTTTATCATATATAACCAATATTACCAAGATTTTGGATTGCCTCCCTCCCTCAAGACTTCCTTCTCTTCTCAGAAAAATAGAATTATCCTCTTACCAATGATTCTGTCTCTTGGGACCCTAGTGTGGCACAATAGAATGACAAATTGCCTTAGTTTAACTCTAAAAATATTTGAGCAGATCAATTTTCAGAGTGTTGTCAAGTATTGAGTGTGTGGACAATGAATTTTAGTGCAGAGTAATGGCCCAAGTCTGTCAATAAAGGCAATAAGGGAGGGTAGGGGAGTAGGAAAGCTGCCAACGCAGGTATCTACTCTGCAGCTAACTGGGAAAAGACTTTCCATTAGACAGAGACAAGAGCTATGTGGTAATACCTAGTCCCCGTGTTTTCCTTCATGTTGAGAAGAGCAATTACTGTGTTGACTGTATCTGGCCAGCCGCTCAGGTTTGTTGACTTGGCAATTATTTCATTCTTCTCATTGTTTGCTCTACCTTAATGGGGTGATTATCTCTGCGGGCTGTCATCAAATAGAGTGGGTGCCTGGGAACTCAGCTACCCTGGAGGGCAGGTGAGGTGGGATGCCAAGAGAGGTCTAACATAGGGGCAAAGGCACAGGGCTGAGCATTACGGCTCTTCGTGTTCTTCCTGAGTGGGAGGGTTCACTCACTACTGTGTCTGTTTGGAAACATATCTCTAGAGGGCAGAGTGAGGCAGTGGGAGGAGAGCTTGGTCTGTCCCTCTCGGCCACTTGGCCTGACCACTTGACCTCTACGAACTTCAGCCACCTCATGCCAAAATAGTGATAACGGTGACTCATGCTCCTCAAGACTCTTGGGACAATCAAATACATGGATTTACTCCTTTCATCCTTCAACATGTGTTAACGAAGCAACTACTATATTTCAGACACTGTGCTAAGACTTGGGAATAGGGCAGTGAAAACAACAAAGATCCCAGCATCCAGAGAGTTTACATTTACTACATTAAGTATACAGTAAGGGAGATGGTGAGGAGTGCCACGAAGGAAAAGTATATCAAGGGAGGGAGCGCCAGGTAGAGTAAGTGCAATTACACTTTGCTTAAGGCCACTAGGAGAGAGGACATTTGAACAAGGGCCAAAGAAGGAGAGAAAGGAAGTCAAGTAGATATCTGAGGGAAGAATATTAAAAGAATATTCCAAACAGAGGGAACAGCAAGTGCAGAGTGAGATAATATGTGTGAAAAGACTACAAAGAGTAAATGATTGCTTAAACGTATGTTGTCGTTGTTCTATCTCTTAAATCCAGCAAAAGCCTAATGGCAAAGACTAAACTCTTCACCAGGGTGTATGCCTGTCTCTCAATGGTGCAGAGACCACTCCAGAGGTTCGCATCAAGTCTTAACAGCTCAGCAGCTCATAGAACTCCTTGAAGAAAAGTAGAAGGGATCTCTGTATAATTGCTATCTGCATGTCATTGTTCCTGTTACTAACCCATTTTAGGCCATATCCAAAAGGACTATAAACAAACGACAAGTCAATTAAGTTAAAAAAAAAAAAAAAGGCAAGTCAGACCACTTTTGCATTCTATGAACCACAAAGAAAAGAAAAAGAAAACAGAAAAAGCTAGTTGCTGGGTAGTTTTGCTTAGTTGTAGTTGGATGGCAGAGTTTGGCTCCTTAGTATAAAATGTACATTTCTACTGACATTTAGAAATGACTCTGAGAACTTCAGACTAAAGGTTCTCTAGATGTGCAAGAAGTTTCAATTATTCTGCTTGGGAAAATCATTTTTCAGAGATGCTTTTTGGTGTCGGAAGGCCTCAGCTGAGGCAGGTAGGAGAGTTAATGAGTGGAATTGATAATGACAGGTAGGAAAATTGGTTGTCACTCAAGAAATGGCAGGAACATTGGCTGGGAGACCTGTCTGGGGAGATGGAGCATGAGCTGTTAGAAACAGAAAATAGAGATGGGCCATGGTAGGAGGACAACACTAGAACTACTGCCATAAGACAGAGCCTGCCTGACACCAGGGGACGGAACTGAAAAAACACAGCATCATTTAGGACTTCGAGACCAGAGGACTTTGTGGTTTCATTATTTCTAGGCTACTTCTTATTTCCCAACCTCAGATGGATTCAAGGCTGGTAAACTGTCAGCAACATTGTTAAGTCTGGCATTCTCTGCTTCACTCCAGGATGAGCTGGTTATTCACAACTCCTTCTCTGCCAGCTTCGTAATGGCTGGTAACAAACATAAAGTTGACCTGTGGCCTCATTATATTATATTGTGAACTTGAAAGAACCTCTGACCCAATAGTCATTTTATACAAGAGAGGATGCTCAATGCCACGAGAGGGAAAGTGACTTTGCCCAGGTCCCAATGGAATTTGGTGGAAAAATCAGGATGAAAGAGGTGAGGAATGCTCAGTTATCCTGTGTTCAATCCTCAGGCTTTGTTGAATGGCATCTCATCAATGTTTTACCCAGTAAACCTACAGAGAGATCTTCTCCCTTTAGCTAATGTTCAAATGATAGCTATACTGGCCCCCAGAACAATCGGATTTTGAAACATTTGGAGAAGCAGGTCTAAGGTTGCTGGGATGGATGAAAGAGGCACAGATAAAGTACTAGGGTTCAAGTCTGGACTGACCACATCCTGACTGTGAAATTAGGATAAGGCATGAATTCATGGACACCAGGGTCCAGGAAGGAGCTTCATGGACATCTAAGCCAACTCCTTTTTTTTTCCATAGTCCCCTGAACCATATGCTTGAGAGGTCCTCTGGCTCTGTGATAGGATAGGGGGGTCATTCCCATGGAGGACAACTCCAATTGTTGGAAAGGTCATTAACCCAAATTCATAAATTCTTCTTGAATAAATTCCTCCAATATTACTTCTCTGGAACTCAGTTACCTTAGAAAATTGGGGATTGCAAAAAATACCAGCCTGCTCTGCCTCTCTGATAGGTAGTAGTAAGGTTGCATAATAATACACAATTAAGAAAAGAAAAAGCAGTAGTGTTACTGTGGGACTCTGGGAATCACTGCTACTTACTGGGAGACTGGAAGTCCCTCTGAGCAGCAAACTCCTGCTTTGTGAAATATAAATGGGAATATCTGCCCTTCCTTTCTGTCAGAATTTTCATTAGGCTTGAACAAAGAAGAAACGAAAAGGAGACAACATGATGTAGCTAAAGGAGCACTATGTTCGAAAACTTACCTTCAGGCCCCTACCATTTCATCACCACACAATTATACAGAAATCCTTCACACTCTGAGAGTCTCAGTTTCCCACTCTGTAAGGTAAGGGTGGTAATATTGTTTGCTTGGGTTTTCTTTCCTTCTGTAAGTTTGTGAAAATCCACCGAGGTAATTGACCTGTGATTTGTGCACATCCCTCAGGGTGTGTATGTGAGGTTGCTGCTCTTCCTGGGTGGGTAGCAGAGACCCCACGATCTCCCGCTGCATCCCCCAACATGTCATGCTCCTCCAGGGACTCAACTCTTACTGAGCTTCATGTGATCAGGAGAGCGAGGGAGATCTTTGCTGGTGTCTGAATACCAAGATGAGCATCTCAGGCAAGCCCTGGGGATGCTTAGGGCTGAATACTCACTTGTCTTTCACAGAATGAAAGGCAGTTCTCTATTCTGGCCACGTTCAAGATAAACTAAAAAGTACAGTACAGTCGAGTCACTTTTCCCTCTGGGCCTCAGCCACCATCTTGCTTAATCATAATGAAGGTCTTTCATCCAACACTAGGCTGAGATTCAGACTGTAGCTCTTCTGCATTTATTGGATTAAAAATGTCAGAGCTGGAAGCAACTTTTGATCATTTAGCCCACCTCTTTGACTATGTAGTTAGGGAACCTAAGGCCCAAGGGAATTCTTGTCCTAGAAGAAGTAGAAGTTAATGCCGTAGTCAGGCCTACTCAAGGCTTCTAACTCTGAGTATACCACTCTTTGATTCACACTGTACTGGTGTACCTCGACAAACAGGGAGGGCTAACTAACTATGTGTTAGACATGGGCTCAGACTTTAATAAGTTCCATCGATAAACCAGGCCTATCCCTGTCCTCTAAAGCTGAGAGAGTAATTAAGGTGATCAACATGGGAACAAGTAACTCCAGTCCAAGAAAGGCTCTATCCCATGCCACCTTGTATAACTATCTCCCCAAAAGTCTTTGTGCAATTTGGGCCAAGTTTCCAACTCTTCAATCTTGTTTCCACCTCTCTAAAATTGAGACATTCATGTATTCATTCACTCTCTCAGCATTAAATATGTAGTAGCCCCTGGTCCTGCCACATTATTTTAATCAGGTCTGCCCATGATCAGAGACACGTTCACACACAAACTGGCGCTCCACCCCTGACCAACACAGTGATGGCATAGGTCCAAGGCAAGGCTGGGGAATCTGCACTGTGAAGTGACTTGCTCAGGCGACAGTGAAAAGCAGCCAGGTTGAGAATTCATGGCTTACTTACTATGTATGAAACACTGTCCCAGACACCAAGAAAGCAGAGATACACGAGGCTACAGTCGTTCTCAAGGAACTCGTGGTCTAGTTAGAGGTGGGGAGTTGGGACAGACCAGTGAACCAGCTGTGACACTGCTGTCTGAGGAACGTGATGTTTGAAGCAAGCGCGAGTACCAGGGAACACAGCACAGGGATACCTAAGTCATCTTGAAAGCATTCGGTAAGCTTTCTTGTGGGGGTGAGGCTGGAGGTGAGTCTTTGAGAATGTCTATGAGTTAGATCCTGGGATGGCCAGGGTAGTATGGGCATTTTAGGAACAGGGAGGAGTAGAAAGGCAAGCAGTAGCTGAATGTATAGGGAATTACAAGGAGCTCCCACTCCTTATAAGGTGGAGGGAGGCGAGACTGGAGGTGGAGGGGGTAGGCGTCAGCCCTGGCAGGGCTTTATCCACGGGGCCAGGAGGGGGAGCCAGGGCCTTATCTGAAGCAGAGGAATGGCAGCATTGATTTTATCTTCAAGAGGAAGATTTGACAATTTCGTGGAGAGTGGATGGGGCCTTGGAAGGGTGTGGGAAGCTGAGGCGGTGATACTCCCAGGCCATTCTCCAGTGGGCTGTTGAGAGATCACTTGGCAGTCAGCATCTCTCTGCTGAGGAGACAGGTGCCATTACTCTCCTGACACTCCTGACTTTCTGAGATGAAAGAAGATAATGTCCGAAAGGTGGTTGGTGGAAGAGTTAGAGAGAAGGGAGGGGAGGTGGGTGGGAAAAGGACAGGGACGTACTTGGTGTCAAACAGTGTTTAAAATACTCTCTTTGCATCACACTAGCTCTTAATTGGCACCAACCACTGAGGGGCTGATTGATCCCAGCAAGGGTCCAGCAAAACAGATAATTTCTTACAAGCTCTGAAATGCATGAACCCTACAGGGGTTCCCACACACCACCGCTTTGTTGCTGCTGAGGTCTAAGCCTTCCTTGAAGGGATAAGTATCCAGGGGTGGCAGGGTTTTTTTGTGTTTTTTTTTTCTTTTAAAAATGCAGAATATATTCATGTAGTTAATGCCTGTGGTCTTGCTGAGCAGATTAAGAGAGGGTAGAACAAAGAGCTGGGCTACCAAGCTACTTGTTATAAATTAACTCTTAATGTAATGGGCTAATGAGAGAGAAGCTGAGTTATGAAGGATGCTGGAGGAAACCTAATTTGGGATTAAGGTTTTGATTCATAAAAGATGCGTCCACTGCACACTCATAGGCGAAGTCAGAGGTAGCCTCTCTCTTAGGCCCAGTACTGCCTGGGTTCTCCCCAGATTTGCTGCGCCCTCACATAGGGGGAAGTAAGCCTTAAATTTATGGAGAAGCTACTATTTATTTACCAGGTATTTGGTCTTTGAATTTTTTTCTCCAGAAACCCTATTGGGTAAATTATATTCTTTCTCAGATGTGAAAACTCAAGCTAAAAAGGTTATGCAATATGCCAACAGTCTCCCGGCTGGTAGGTGCTTGGAGAGTCATCTGGGCCCCCTTCTGATTTAAAGCATGCCACTCATGGCCATTTGAAGTTACTTTTCCTGACATTGGCATAGTACAGTTAAAGCCCTTTATTTAGTGGAAGTGCGTTGATATTTCCCCACAGCAGTATATACTCTATGACAAGGCTCAGGGGACAATGGACCTTGTGCTGCTTCTGGAAGCCATTGTGCGTTTTTGTCCTAGACATGGGTTTTGAATATGTGGCTTATGCCACTACTCTGGCTTTCTTCTCTGCACCTTGGCATATCAAAAAACTGGTGCTGAGGCACTGGACCTTAGCGACCTTTGTTGGGCTACATGGGACATGGGGGAATGCTTTGCGGATGCTAACCCTACTCCGGGTTTCTCCTTATCGTGCGACTCACATGTCCCCCTTCTTTCTGCTTTCCTGATCCATCTCCTTTAACAAAGCAGTGAAAACCCTCTTCTTATTTTTTACTGGGGCAGTGGCTCTGCCTCGTGTTTCTCTTGGCTTGCTTTTTGGTTAAAAACTAAAATTCAACAGAGTCGATTTAAAGCTCTAACTGGCTTGATTCAACAATTCATGAATCAGGTCGTAGCATCTCTTCTGGGAAGCACAAAGAAGCCCCATCTGAGGAGTGGGACAGAATGGAAAGATTTCACAGGCATAAAAGCAGGGTGGAACAGGGAAGCTGAAAAAGTGGATTCTTCTCACTGTGGGGGAAGGGAGAAGGGTCTTATCCTGCAG
>LNAC01000533.1:595464-757036 GCA_002007465.1 Ailurus styani | reverse complement strand
TCCCACTGAGCAGAGAGCCCAACACGGGCTCGATCCCAGGACCCTGAGATCATGACCTGAGCCAAAGGCAGAGGCTTTAACCCACTGAGCCACCCAAGAGCCCCAGGTTAGTTATGTTTGACACATGTTTGCTACATGACACATGTTCGCATGCTGTCAGAAAAGGGGGAAATAATTCAGTAAAATATTTGGATCTTTGTTCTCCGTGATGTGAAACTGAGTAATTGATTATTTTTTTCTCTTTGTATAACATTTGGTGTCACGTAGACCCCAACCTTTTAAAGATACCAACAGAAATGCCCTATTAATTTGCCACGGAAACTGATCAGCCCTAACCTCACAGTCCGTTAGGGAGACAGATAGGTGTCAGATAAATTATGATACTGAAAGCTACCAGAATATGCCACCCCAAAATATGCCTCTTTGGCATATGGATTATTTTGAACTTAAGACAATTAGCAATCGAGAGCCAGCAGATGCTGGAAAAACTCTTACCTTCCCTGCATCTGTCTAAAAATAAGAGTATAAATTTCTCCTCTTGTAAAGGAAATTTCCATTTATAAAGGAAATTTCCATGTGTAAAAATGTCTTCCTAGCTAAGAGTAGCTAGGAGACAACTCATCTGAGAGGCTCCTAGCTATATAAGAGAAAACCAGTGTTCACCACACATCTCCCCTCACCTTCCCATAATTTGCCTTCTGGCCCAGAAGCCCCAAACCCTCTTTTCCTTTGTTTAGGCTAAGATGGTATATAAACTTCAATGTCTAGCCACCTCCCTGAGCCACAGTTTAATTTGTGAAATCCTATGCATATGTACATTTTGAAAACTATTTTTTCTTTTGTTTTTTATCCATTTGATTCAAGTGCCCCAACCACTGACCTTAGGAGGATAAAAGGAAAAAAATTTTTCCTCCCCTACAAAACAAAGTGATAAAATCAAGATATGATTTTAGTGACATAGGAGCACTTTCTAGTTGATAATCACTTTTTCAAATCTGTTATGTTTTATTTGATCCTCATGATAACACAATCCAGTGGGCATGCCACAAGTAAGAATCCCATTTCACAGGTGAAGAAATTGAGGCACAGAGGCCGGTTAGTTTACATGTCCTACCTAGCCTGGGTCATGGCAGAGAATTGAACCGGTGCACTTTGTCTCTCTCATAGTGCTGTTTGTTGGGCAGGGAAGAGATTCTTATACATTCAAATCTAGGAAAGCAAGCAGGAGACTTAAAACTTGATACAAGAACAGCCAACAAAACAATTTGGATTAGTAATAGATTTCTTTCAAGTGTCAGGTATTCTGCTGTTTTCCCAGTGCAGATCAATTTCTGAGAGAATCTGAGCAAAAAGACCATCCATCCCAGCTTCTGTGAAATAGATTTGATCTTTTACATCTTGGCTCTTTCTAGACCTTGCTCCCAAAATAAGCATCTTTCAGGGTTGTTCTCATTACTTGCATGGACAACCTGTTCAGTCTTAGTGACACTGTTATTACAAATAACAGGAGGGCAATTAATACTCTCCTCAATTCTTATGAGTTAGAACCCTCCCAGGAACATCCATTTCCGGAACTTTCATTTCAAAGGAAATGCCATCAATAGGAAATAGTTATTTAATTTCCAAGCAGGTTAAGAGCTTTCCTATGCAAGTATGAGTGAATTATATTAATCATTTTGAGTAAAATAGTTGAGGCAGGAAACCGTTGAAGGATAAAAAATTTAAAAAATAAAACCATTCTACACTGCAAAGAGCACATTTAAAGCAGATCTTAACAAACGAGTCCTTGAGTTTTGCTGCCCCCTGCACATGACAAGCATGTTTGCTAAGAAGCCCTGTGATTTCCCTAGCCATACCCCCCAACCCCATCTTGTTGTGAAATAGAAAAAAGAGGAATGAGCCTGTTGAGGGGATAATCTTGTGAAGTTTGGAGCAAGACTCTGAGACAGAGTCTGGCTGTCAGTACATAATCCCTTAGAAATGAAGACAATATTACTAATCTTGTTAGAATGGGGAAAAACATGCCTCTCCCTAGGCAATCCATGTTGTCTCCATCAGACTCCTCTCTGCCAAAGAATACTACTTAGCTTTGACATCAAGCTGCAGTAAGAATACAGGTTATAAAGCTTACTAAAACACCTAGCTATCTTGGGAGGTTTTATTTACCACAGGAAGAACAATCAAAATCAATTTTGAAGTTGTCAGCATGGGCCAGTAAGGTTATTTGGTTGAACTCCATTATTAGTGAATTTAGAATTTCAGTAATATTTCTACTGACTTTCGGAGAGTTTCACCTGAGACAGCTTCAGCCTGAATCATCAGACTCCCTCCCCAAACTCTGTGTTGGCATGCCAGGTAAAGTGGCCCTGGCTTGATTGGCAGTCATCTGTCTTTTTTTTTTTTTTTTTTAAAGATTTTGTTTATTTATTTCACAGAGGGAGAGAGATCACAAGGAGGCAGAGAGGCAGGCAGAGAGAGAGAGGGGGAAGCAGGCTCCCCGCTGAGCAGGGAGCCTGATGCGGGCCTCGATCCCAGGACCCTGAGATCATGACCTGAGCCGAAAGCAGAGGCATTAACCCACTGAGCCACCCAGGCGCCCGTCATCTGTCTTTTTAATGAAGAAGATGCTGCTTATCATCCATGGCCATATTGCAGGGAGGACATAAATCTATAGTAATGCATGAGGACCAATCTCACATAATTGATGGGAGCAGGTGTTCACACACGTCTCAACACAGGGCCTTTAGAAAGTAATCGAACATGGAGGAAGAGCTATTTGAAGTGTAGAAATGCTCACCATGGGCTATTCATAAAGTCTTTAATGAGCCAAACTTCTCTTTTGAAATAATTTCACCAAATATCTGGAAAGGTTTGTTTTAAGAAGACTTCAAATCCATGTTGAATGAATATCTAGGGACACTGGCTAGAGGGTCCAACTATAAGTTTCCCTCTAAGGTCTTAGAACATTATCCTGTGATTTTTTGGTCTAACTCCGCTCTTAATTGAGGTAATCTGAATAAATAAATTTGAAGGTCCTTTCTAACTTGAAAACTGTGTGGTCGATCTGTTCTTGTAGAGCAGTGGAAAGGATTGCCTAGCTGGTAGGTTCCTTGCAAACGTGTCACATCACTTTGACACAATTGATAATCTCTTCCTCAGCAGAAGCTCAGCATCTTTATGCAAAGAGCTATTGATATACCTTTTCTAAGTTCTCCAGGATTCAAGAATTATAGGTTTTTCCATGTTTTCAGTATAAGGAAGGGCTTCTTAAGCCTTACAGGATTTTAATAATTAGTATAAGCCTAAGCCAGGTAATGTGGAATATAGAGAAAATAAAATTCAGCCCAGTTTCATCTCTGGGACTATGGGCCTTAATGCTATTTGGTAAACTAGTGCATGAACTATAATTTTGATGTATTTTCTTCCACATCTTTCTCCCCATGCACATTTTTTTTCATGGGTTTATTCATGATGCCTATCTTGGCTTTTGTACCTTGCTTTTTTCTTTGTTTACTTGGTTTTATATAAAATATGTTTCTTGGGGCCACTGAATCATCTTAATTATTATTCATAATAACTGACTACTATAGGAATCATGTTCTAACATGACTGCCTTAAAGTTAAATGTGTTGCTTAAGGAACTAGTATTTCCTTATCCCTACCCATGCTCTTGCATAGACTGGGTAGTCAACTATCAGTATGAGTTGAGCTACATGCATTACTCTAAAACCATTTCCCATTTTCTGACGTATGAACCTCAAGGATCAGCCACTTTGCAAAGATAATGGGCCTTCATAAAATATGACTGTCATAAATCAAAACTTTTCAAGGAACCACTCTTCCTAGTCATACATTATATTCCTTATGGCCATTACTATCTTAAGTTTGTAATGTAAATTTGAAAAATAATGAAGCTTTACTACCTTGGAAATAACCACTAGTTCAGAATATCCTTTCAATTAACAAGTAATAAGCAAGTTCCTGTGTGCTGGGCATATTTTGAGATGATTAAATCTTGGTCACTGATCTCACAGAATTCGCCTGACAATTACTAACACTTTATGAGGCACTGGGCATAGAAGGAAGGAAAAAAACACCTTCTCTGTTCTAGTGGAACTCAGAAATGGGGGATGGGGAAACTTTGGGGACTGACATACAGCCAGGTAACAATGAGAAAGTGAGATAAACGCTACAGAAGAGCCATATACAAGGGTCTGCCGTGGCACCCAAGAGAGCAAAGTTAATTTTGCATAATGGAGAGGTATTTGAGATCAGGAGGCTAAGACATATCTTGACTGACAGCTTTCACAAGGCAAAAAGAGCTAAAGGTTTCAGAAGTGGACAGAGGAAATGCAGGAATTCATCCATATGGAAGAGAGAGAGGTGGGAGTTTTTTGTTTGTTTTTGTTTTTGTTTTTGTTTTTCTGCTGGGAGGTAGTGGGAGAGGAATCCTCTTGGACAGGGCATCCAACCATACCTTGAGAAGTAGGTGTGAGAATGGCAAAAGGGTTCTACTGTTTAAAATAATCCAGCAACTAATGTCTGTGTTTGGATCCCTGGGACATGGTGCTTGCCTTTTGTTTCCCCGGTTTAACTTGATCTTTTAATAACCAGAGTAAGAATTCACAGCACAGCTAGTGCACCTCGCTGTGAATGTGTAAGCCAAGGTGGCCCACCCTCCAGCAAAATTTTCTTCCTCTGGGACCCAGGTCAGCTCATGTGACATCAGTACTGAGACTGCGCCCAGGGCCTCCTCACTGCTACTGTGTGTCTGTCTGTCCTCCATTCACTTTATCTAAGTATTTCTCTGATAAAGAGTATGCCCTGGAATTTCTGCCCATTTAGGGCCTTACCCATCCCACATCGAGGTGGAGAGCAGATGGCTGTTTAGAATTTAGAAGGGCTATAGTCTTCAAGAGCAAAAGGCCTTTCTCTTCTCTGGGAGGGAAGAGGTGAACCATGGAGGAGAAAGAAAAGCTGCTTTGCAAGGAAAGAACACTTTTCTTCATGAAGTCACGATAGATGGCTGTGGCAAGCAGTACTCTTAGAGAAGGTCCACTTCAAATACCTGTGACACATAGGCGAGGACATGGAAGGCTGCAGCAGACAGTGGCTTGCATAGATCTGGTTTGCTCCTGGCCAGAGGCCTGGTGTTGCCAAAAAGGACTCCAGATTTGGAAGCAGAAAATGTAGGTCCTTGTCTTCTGATTCCAGATGAAATGAAATACTAATGATAACAACTAATAATGGCAAATATATATAACATTTTCTGTGTGCTGGGATCTGTTGTGAGAGCCTTTATATACATTAATTTTTTTATTCCATTGAGTCTTTGTGACAACTTTCTGAGGTAGGGACTATTATAAACCTCATTTTAGAGATGATCCATGAAAAAAATGGCTGTAGAGGATAATAGCATTTTTTTTTTTTATTTGAAGGGAGAAGATTTAATAGTCCTAGTAAACTTCCCAGGGCTTTTGGGAGATTCGCATTGGGATCAGATCTGTGAAGCCATTTAGAAAACTTGTACATTCATGAGGGAGCCTCATTACACCAGTTTCTCCCACATTTTCTTTCTTCATTTGTACTGAGCACCTGCAAGGTGAATGACATGAAGCCATCACTACAATGGAAATAGATGGAAGAGATCCAGCCTCAAACACTGACCATCCACTACAGATGGTAAGACACTCAGGTGAATGACTTCAAAGTAAAGAAGGTGGGATAAGTGTCAGGAGGATGATTCAAATAAGGTATTATGTAAGATCATGTTATCTGCGAATGAATAATTTTACTTTTTCCTTTCCAATTTGGATGAATTTTGTTTCTTTTTCTTGCATCATTGCTTGGGCTCGGACTCTCAGTGTTGTGTTGACTAGAAATAGCAAGCAAATCTTTGCTTTGTTCCAGATCTTAAAGGGAAGGTTTCAGTTTTTCACCACTGAATATGACATTAGCTGTAGGATTTTCATATACGGTCTCTATTGCATTTTCTTCCATACACAATTTATTGAGAAATTTAATCATGAAAGATGAATTTTGTCAAATGCTTTTTGGTACCTCTTGAGATAATCATGTGATTTTTATACTTCCTTCTGCTAATGTGTTGCTTCAAATTGATTAATTTATGTGTGCTGAACCATCCTTGCATTCCAGGAATAAATCTCTCTTGGTCATGGTGTATGATTCTTTTAATGTGCTATTAGTATGTTATTGAGGACTTTTTCATCTACATTCATCAGAGATATCAGTGTGTACTTTCCTTGTGGTGCTCTTATCTAGCTTTATGATCAGGTTGATGCTTACCCCATAAAATAAGTTTTGAATTTCCTTCTCCTTCTTCTTCTCCTTCTTCTTCTCCTTCTTCTCCTTCTTCTTCTTCTTCTTCTTCTTCTTCTTCTTCTTCTTCTTCTTCTTCTTCTTCTTCTTCTTTTCTTCTTCTTTTAGAAAACTTTAAGGATTAGTATTAATTCTTTTTTAAATATTTGGTAGAATTCACCTGTGAACCTGGTCCTGGGCCTTTTTTGTAGGGAATACTTTAATGACTGACTCAGATTCCTTATTTGTTATTGGTCCATTTAGGCTTTTTATCTCTTCTTGATTTAGTCTTGGTAGGTTGAATGTTCCTAGAAATTTATTCACTTCTTCTTTTATGTTATCCAATTGGTTGGCATATAATTGTCCATAACATCTCTTACAATCTTTTGTATTTCTATGGTGTTGATTTTAATATCTCCTTTCCATTTCTGATTTTATTTTTCTGAGTCTTCTCCTTTTTTTCTTAGTTTAGCTACAGTTTTGTCAATTTTGTTTATTTTTTCAGAAAGCTAACTCTTAGTTTCATCAATTTTTCCTATTGTTTTTATTCTCTAATACATTTATTTTTGTTCTCATCTTCATTCATTATTTCATTCCTTCTGCTAAACTTGGGCTTAGTTTGTTCTTCTCTTTCTGGCTCCTTAAGGCAGCCAATATGGAAAGCAGTATGGAGGTTCCTAAAAGATATTCAAAACAGAACTACTATATGAATCAGCAATCCCACTTCTGGGTATATATCCAAAGGAACTGAAATTGGAATCTTGAAGAGATATCTGCATTCTCATGTTCACTGCAGCATTTTCACAAAACCAAGACATGGAAACAACCTAACTGTCCATTAACAAGTGAATAGATAAGGAAAATGTGGCATATACATACAATGGAATATTATTTGACCATAAAAAGGAAATCCTGCTATTTGCAACAATGTGGGTGAACCTAAAGGATATTATACTAAGTGAAGTAAGAGACACAGAGGACAAATACTACACTATAACACTTACATAAGGAATCTAAAATCGTCAAACTCACAGAAGCAAAGATGGTGGTTTCCAGGGGCAGAGGGAAGCAAATGGGAGGGGGTTTAATTAAAGCTTACAGAGTTCCAATTCTTTATAAATGATAAGACCTAGGGGTGCCTGGGTGGCTAACATCAGTCAGTTAAATATCTGACTCTTGATTTCAGCTCAGGTCAAGATCTCAGGGTTATGAGATAAAGCTGCATGTCAGGCTCCACACTGGGCATGGAGCCTGCTTAAGATTCTCTCTCTCTTGCTCTCTTTGCCCCTCTCCCTTCTCTTAAAAAGAAAAAGATAACACCTAGAGAGCTAAAGTTAACAATACTGTGTTATATTCTTAAAAATCTGCTAAGAGTTAAGTGTTCTTATCACAAACAAATAAATAAATAAAAGAATAGCATAGTGGGCAATTGTTGGAGGTGTTGGAAATGTTTATGGCATAGGTTGTAGTGATGATTTTATGGTGTACACTTATCCAAACTCATCAAGTTGCATACATTAAATATGTACAGCTTTTTGTATATTAATCATATCTCAATGAAATGTTTAAAAAAAAAGGTACAAGAATTTAGAACTTGGTTCCTGATCATGGGTAAGGAAGAAGATTCAGCAAAGGCCCCATTGGAGACACTGTATCAAACCTAGGCTCTAAGGGTAAGTAACTATGTTGTTCTGTCCCCTTCCTAATAGTGGATGTACCATGAATTCTTCATTTTATCTTTTTTTTCTTTTTTTGGTATTTTATATTAGCCTAGGGATGCATTTGGAGACCTAACTGGAAACAGCTCTGCTGGTCCTGTGTGGTCATCCCAGACTTAAGCCATATAAGCTTCCAGGGAGTCCATTACCTGTTTATGAACAACAGACAATCAGTCCAATGAACCATGTTATTGTCATTCTATTTGTGTCTCTCAAGTCATTTTTCATCTCAACTAATCAGAAGATAAAGTTGATTCTGCTCCACCTTCCGCCTCCATCCTCATTTCAGTTCCCTGTGGTTTCACGCTGGGCTGGGCTGTTTGAAATCTAATATAAAACACCCGAGAAGAGCTATAATTTTCAAATTTGCCTGTGGGTAATGTGCGTAGTAAATGTAAAGTACTAGCAATTTGGTTGTTTGAGATGTGACAATTTTTTTTTTACATCACTATGCAGGGTCTGAAGCAGGCTCAAGTTTCCAGAAGAAACATGAATCACTGGTTGCCAGAACCAAGGTTACCCAGTTAAGTAAGGGAAAAGGTGAAGCAAGAAACCCAAGCACTGATGTGAAGGTGAGCCTCCCCAGTGTTTACCCCTGTGAAAGTTTGAGCACAAGGCCAAGGGAGAAAGGGCCTCTAGCAGAACCACTTATCTTCCAAGAGTCCTAAAAGGGGGTGCTCCTTCTCTCAGAGAATTGGTCATGGTCTAGTATCTGACCCTCAATCCTGTAGGCTTAAACCTGATTTTATAAGCACCCAGAGGTGTATTCTCCTAGGGCAGACCCAGACTAGCCAAGATCCTGAGGTTGATGTATAAAATGATAGGTTCCCTTTTTTTCTTTAGGGCTGGAGGGGCAGAGGAAGAGGGAGAGAGAGAATCCTAGCAGGACCCATGCTCAGAGAAGAGCCCAACATGGGGCTCCATCTCACAACCCTGAGATCATGACCTGAGCTGAAATCAAGAGTCAGATGCTCAACCAACTGAGCCACCCAGGCAGCCCTAGAATCATAGATTAGATTCACAGTAAGAGGAAACTCACACATCAAATAGTAATAGCATCAGGCTCCCCATCTCACAAAACACAAGTTCCAGGTCTAGGTTCCAGTGGCTTTCTCTTTCCAAGGTACTGCTTGGATGTGTATCAATAGTTCTCTCTGTGATTTTTTCTTCTTAATTGATGCATTTCTATCTAGCCATCCCCCTGCTCTTATTCTTAATGTAGCCCTGTTACTGCAATGATTGCCTATGCTGAATGTTCATTCAGCTAAATTCTAAACACTATCTCAATCTCTGATGGCTTGAACTTCTCAATGTTTATTGGGTGAACAACTCTGCTTTCCAGACTCTAGGGAAGTCTTGTCCCTTGGCTTTCTGGTTACCCTGCCTATAAGGGACTGCCAGTGGGCTCACTGGGACAGAGTTAGGTGCTGGGAAGGAATCCAAGGGTCCAGACTCTATCCCTGCATTTGTTGGCTTGGTTACGATGTGCTATGTGACTAACTAATTTGAAGAAGTTAGTGGCTCTGAAACTGATAGAATTTTTGCCTGAACTAGGAAGTTCAGAGTAAGATTTGTGGCTTCTTCTGGCAACAGTGTATGATTATGTGGTATTCATTAACTGTGCTGATCTGAGGATTTCTTGCTTTTGTTTTGTTTTTTGTTCCATTTCTAAAGTCTGTTCGACGATTGTTTTATAGTTTTGTATTTTTTGTATGCTCTGTTTCATTCTATAAAAGGAATTCAGAGCTCAAAAATCTCAATATGACTGCTGATAATAAATTTCTATATATGAAAGAGGAATAGCTATAAATTTCTTGGAACACTTGAGAAAGTAAAATTTTGTGCAGTTCTTTGAACTTCTCAGATAAAAAATGTGATTGTATAGTCCTATGTGAGTGGAATTGTCTTATCTGCTAGATTAACCAGATTCAGATAAGTATGTGGGAGACAAATGGTGAAGAAAGAATGGGAGAGGGGAGGACTTAATGCACTCAGGGAAGATTCTGTGCACAAGAGGAGGATTTCACGCATTCAAGGAGGACTCAATATATACAGGGAAGTCTTCATACTCATTGGGAGGTGTCTTCTGAGTAGGCTGCACATTCTTTGTGCACATTTGTGGGTGTCTCCTGAGTAATGTGGGAGTGTGGGATAGGTGAAAGAGTTCCAACAGCCTCAGAGAGTCTCTAATTGAATATGAAATGCCCCAGGCAGCTCTTCACAGTTATATCATTTCTAATCCCTGGGAATGTGGGGCTCCTTGATTTGGGAGGCTTATAGCCTGCTTGACCCTTTGTGTTGGAACCATGTCCTAGCCTAATTTCTCATTGTAAAGAGGAAGAAACCAAGGTCCAGAATGTGACTTGACCAAGAGTACCATCATTTAGTGGTACAGCCAGGGTAGTGTCCTGATCACTGGTCTCCCGGCAAGCTCTTTTTCCTCATGCCCATACCTAACACTCCTCCTACTGTGTCCTGTTTACTCCTTGTTTAATCCTGCCTTATGAACATACACTGTCCTCCCCTCTCTTTACTCCCCGCTACTCAAGGAGGGACCTTGATGGCTATAAATATTGGGGACAGTAGTTGCCCTTGAGGAAAATATTACCACTAACCAATTTCATGTGTTTCACTTGAGGAATGAATTCAACTGCAAGTAAGAGAAAAACAAATATAAGTGGCATAAGTAACATACAGAGATCTATTTTTTTATCAAATAATGAAAAATACAGACATGGGTGGTGCATTACTGACACGTCATTGTAAATGTCAATGATGACTCTAAGTCCTCCTGTGCTGCTCCACCATCCTCGGCGTGCATGTGTGCCTGTGTGCGTATGTGTGCGTGTGCGTGTGTGTGTGTGTGTGTGTGTGTGTGTGTGTGTGTGTGTGTGTGTGTTTATGACTCTTCCTGGTCTCAGGATAGTTGCAGGAGCACCAGCCATCACAATATTGCTCTAATCAGATAGATGGAAAATGGAAAGGGACACAATAGCATGTGCCAGCTAATTCAGACTCCCTTAAAGAGCTTCCTAAGACCAACCCCTTCCAAGTGACTATGTCACATAAACACCCTAGTTGTAAGGGATACTGGGGAATATAGTTTTAAGTTGAGTGTTTTGTTGCCCTGAAGAAAGTTGGGTCGCTTAGAGAGGAAGAGAGTAGAGTGAATATTGGGTAAAGAATTTTCATGCCCTGCCACTTTTGACATTATGGGCAAATTGGAGTAATCTCTTGGAGTTTACTCAACTATAAAATGGAAACGATATGAGGTCAAGTGTAGAAAGTATTTAGCAAAGTAGCTGGCACATAGTAAGTGTGCAAGAATATAGAACATTCATGATATAGAACAGTATTGAAAAGATTGATAGAATATAAAAATTCCCCACTATCACTCGGGTGGAGGTGGAAACTATTTTGGGGAGAAGGAGAGAAGTTATAAATTTGGAAGTGAGATATTTGGCTTCCTTTTTAAGTCAGCATGCTGGGTGTGTTGGGTGATGAACCTTCAGAGGTATCTGGAAGCTTTTGTTCTCCAGGTGACGTTCGGACTTAAGACTTGAGGGGACTTGAGAGAGCTAAGGTGGGACTGTGCTTGCCATCAGCCCTTCCTAAAAGACTTTCTCTGAGCCATCAGAGGTTAAGTTCCCCTCTGGAAAACTCTCTCTTTACATGTTTGCTCTCCCTGGTTATAAGCCCTTGAGGATAAGGGCTGTATGTTAGTCACCTTCATCTCCAAGGGCCCATCACAGTACTAGGGGCAGTACTAGGGAGTCAGTAAATGTGTACTGCATTGGGAGAAACTGTTCTTGGCTGACTCTTTTTAATATCTTCCTTGACCAAGCCCAAACACAAAGTCCTTATGGTTTCAGGCTTTTTCGGGAGAAGCCCTCTGAAAAATGAGACAGTCAAGGATTCTTTATGCTTCACTGGCTCAGGGAATGCTCAAATCTCTGAATAGCTTTTAAGTTAAAATGATGGAAACTAAAAAAGTGAAAATATGGGTGGTGATACTAATATTTTAGGGAAGACAACCCTGCTCAATGTCCCCTCACATTCCTCTAGGGAGTAAGCATTGTACAATGGGTTTAACATTAGACCCAGAGCAGAAGTCCCTGGGTCCAAGTTTTGGCTCTGCTTCTTGATTACTAGGCTACTGGTGGAAATCAAGTCTAGACCAGTGGCCTCTAATTACTTATCTGTCAAATGGGGGAATAACACTTGCCATTTCTCACTCCCTCTTGGGTTTGTGGTGAGCGTTAATGAACAAATGGGTAGGCGGAGCTTTGCACTGAAGTGAAGGGTCTACCATGGCTGTGACTGTGTTCTTATCAAACCAGCACTGTTGATATCCAACCAACTGGGTGTGTTATCTTGCTAGGGCTGCCATAACAAAGTGCCCCAAACTAGGTGGCCTAGGCAACAGAAAAGCATTGCCCCCGTGGTCCTGGAGGTTAGAAGTCTGAAATCAAGGTGCTGGCAGGGTTGGTTCCTTTTGGGAGCTGTGAGGGGGAATGTGGTCTATGCTTCCTACCTAGCTTCTGATGGTTTGCTGGTAACATTTGGTGTTCTTTGGGTTGTAGTGGTACATTATGTTCTCCTTGGATGCATGTCTGTTTCTGTGTCTAAATGTCCCCTTTGTATAAAGATAGCAGTCATGCCAGATTAGGGCCCACCCCGATGACTTACTGTAACTGAGTGCCTCTGTAAAGACTCCTATCTCCAAGTAAGATTTCATTCTCAGTTATGGGAACTTCAACCTGTGAAATTTTCAGGGGACACAATTCTGGGGGATAGAAAAAGGTCCATAAATGAGTAAATATGTTACCTGTGGGCCGAAGAATTTTATCTCCATTTAGTTCCTGGTGAATTTGGATATAGTCTCATTTTCTCATTCCAGTTTCAGCACTTCTTAAGTCTTGATTTGCTAAACTTTTCTGAGTGCTCATTTTCTCCTGAGTAAGATGGGGATATTAAAGACTTTCTTATAAAGTTGTTGAGAATATTAAGTGAGATGGCATATGTTAGGTACCTTATATAGTGCTTGGCACATTGCAAGGGCTTCAATAAATGGCCATTCCCTTTGTTCATAGACATGTTAGATCAAGTTGGGAGATCAGGCAGGGGATGGTTAGTGGGCACTAGGCTTCATAAAACAGTTATATCAATTTGTCTGGTTCAATCATTTTTGTGAAGAGCTATTTAAGTTTGGAGCTTTGGAAATGGAAAGCGAGCTGTCAGAAAGCTTTTTGCATTGACAGGAGACAAGCCGGTGTTGATAATCCATCATCTTAAATTGCCTACCTTTGATCATGCTCTGCTGTTTTTCTCTGACGATTTTACCCATAATGACTTCTATTAACTTTCTATATGCTTTTTTTAAAAAAGAAATGACTTATAAATAAAAATATCCTCCCAGACTCTGTTTGTGACCTTGAAAACTGTGTGAGATTTGATTTATTGTTCTAGTACTTCGCACTTTGGCTGCATATGTTTAAAACATATTAAAAAGTGCAGCTTAGTTCACCCCTGGGCTGGTGAGGTGGAAGTGAATTTGAAATCCTATGAGTCAATCTCCTTATTTTTTAGATGAGGACGTGGAGGAACAGAGAAGCAGGGGGTCTGTCCTGAAGTTGTCCAACGAGGTAACAAGGCAAAACCTGGACTAGAACCTGGATGTTAGGCCTCCCAGTCTTTACAACTTCTGTTACTTTATGCTCTAGTCTAATTAGTTTTAGGGAGGTCACTTCCACTCACTGGGTTTTAATCCTCATTTGCAAGGGGGACTGGACCAGCAGTCTGCTGTGGCATTTCTTCACAGAGCCATCAGCAGACCACTGCCCACTCCCACGTGTGCGCCATGCTCCTCAGAGGAGCTGTGCTTCCTGCCTCTCCCTATCGGACCACCACTCTAGCATCCAGCACCTACGGCCATGGGCAATACAAGGGGGCAGAACACTCACCCCGCTTATGGGAGACAAACCAAAACTGAGCGGTGACCTTTAATTCCCGGCAGAAATTGATGACTTTAGGAGGGGGTGTTCACTGTGAGAAACATTCACAGAGTTAAGAGGAAAAAATCCTGTTTTAAATACTCTTTAGACTGTGGTAAATTGGAATTCTATTCTATCTTACTAGCTGAGTGACCTTGGCCTAGTGAAATTAAGCCAAATTAAGTCAGGCTAATCTCAGTTGTGTCACTAATAGTAATAATACAAAGACAGAGGTTGAAAGGTTGCTTTGAGGATTGAATTAGATTGTGTAGGTTAAACCCCTACACAAAGCCTGGTCCATGGTAAGGATTCCATATAGTGATCATAGTAGTAGTATATTAGTAAAAATACTTTAAATGAGAAAGTTGGAGTAGCTGACTGGTTCTTAACCTGTTCTAGATCTGCTGCAAGTGACTGCCCTCCCCAAATACACATACACGGACGAATGTATAAACAATTTGAGGGGCTTATAACATTGCTGAAATGCACACATGGGCCTTAGGGGGGTGCTGATTAAAAACTCCTGAAGAATATCTCTATAAGGCTCCTTCCTGTTTTAACAGTGATTCAGTAAAATTTCCAAGCCTTGCCTGACAACTAGAGAAGCACAATCTAGATGTTCCATAAACCAACTGAGTCATAATGTTGCAAGAAAAAACTCTCTGGCAGAGGCCTGAAATAGAGTAGGACTAGGAACTTTGATGGAAGAAATAATACGTCTCAAATTCTACATTAACTCAGAATCCAGTTAGCAGTTATTCAAAAATAAGAAATAAAGTGCCTCGTTATGATTCTATGAAATGAGAAAATGCCAAATGTGACATGCTAATAATTTTTAGAGCTTGAAACTCAAAGAAGGAGTGTCTCTTGGCTTTCTGGTCAGGCTGACCTTGACCATTGGGACTCCATTTGCACAGGGATAGGGCTGCTGGGAGCTGCTCAATCCTCTTCGGAAATAAAATGCTGAGTTATGTTATTCCCCAAGGTGCCCTTGGTGGAGTTAGGAAGAGGACATTTGTGTGGTTGTCTCATTTGTCTGTTTCCAAGGACTTTCAACAAACTCTGCTCTGAGGCTTCATGGTTCCAATCTGAGGATAACGCTCCTGGACACTCCTTGTTCAGGCCACAAACATTTACTGAGCCCCCTGTGTCCTCTGTGGTAAGCTATGTTATGAGGAATCTTTTCTGTTTGCTTTTAATGTGGAGATGTTTTTCTTGTTTATACACTTTCTGGCTATACTTTCTGGCATGTTCTTTCTGGTTATATTTTCACTCCAATTATTTTATCCACAACTCCCAGAAAGACTAGAAGGGATGTCTGATAGGGATTTTTGCTCCTATTTTACCAATAAAATAAAATAAAATAAAAGCCTGAGGCACAGAGAGAGTGTAGCTTGTTCTAGGTCATAGCAGGAACAAAGTTTATGTCCCCTGACTTTTAAACCAGCCACTTTCTACTGTATAGAATTGCCGTTTAATTACCAGGCTTACTGTGAGAGAGAATATATATATATATTCTCTGTATATATATATATATATATATATATATATATATGTATATATATACATATATATATAAAACTGTATATATATATATATAACTGTAATACAAGGCAGTGAGAGGGAACGGTGGGATGTTCAGAGGTAAAGGAGATCTCTTTCCACTGGCCAAGGGGAAGGATCAGGTCTGTCTTTGGGGAAGGAAGGTTGTTGGCATTTTTCTTGATATCCCCAACAGAGATTGGGGGAAAAAGTGAGTGATCTCTTCTTCCAACCTCAGAAAGGTATGTAGCTGACCCATATCTATACAACACATGCACTATCAATTTCCTTTTTTTTTCCTACTAATTTTCTGATGAAGTGCTTTATTCACTCAAGGAACAAGTATTTGCTGGACATGCCTCTCAATCACCACTATCATGATGGACTAGGGGGTTTATGATCATTGTGTCAATTCCCACTTTTATAGGTGTGTGTGCATACACACATGCACAGGCACACACATACTTTTCTACTCCAACCGAGCCAGTAATTTCTGTTTAAGTACCCAGCACTCTGCCTGCATTAGTTTCCTGGGGCTGCCATAGCAAAGTACCACAGACTTATTCCCTCATAATTCTGGAGGCAAGAAGTCTGAAATCCAGGTATATTGGCAGGGTTTGTTCTTTCTGGGAGCCTAAGAAAGAATCAGTTCCCTGCAGCTTTCATAGGTCTGGGGGTTGCCAGCAGTCCTTAGCCTTCCTTGGTTTGTGGTTGCCCCACTATAGTCTCTATCCTTCCCGTCTGTGTCTGGTGTCTCAAATATTCCTCTCCTTTCTCTTCTAATGACACCTGTTATTGGATTTATGGTTCACTCTAAATCCAGGATGGTCTCATCCTGAGATCCTTTACGCAATTATATCTATAAAGACCCTTTTTCTAAATAAAGTCACATCACCCAGTACAGGGGTTAGGGCTGGTGACATTATTCTACCCACTACAGTGTCCAAATAAGACCTTGTTCCTTCACCTTTGCTTTCCAATGAATGTTTGCATTGGTTATAGCAGTGGCACTCATTTGAAAGAGGGTGAGTGAGAGTCCATGTAAATGAAGGAAAAAGTGTCTTAGTTGAATAAACAAGGAGAGTAATGAGAAACACACCACAAGAGCTACGGATGTGTCAGTGGTAGAAAGGGTCCATCCCTTGGGTATCAAGTGTTCTGAACTCCTAGAAGAGTGGCGTGATCACAAGTGTCTAGAAATTACCTGTGATGCGAAAACTCAGGATTATTCTCATATCAAGTATCTGGACGTATTTCACTTAAGTGTTAGATAAAAGATTTCTTTGTGTAAATCACTGTGTACTTCAGACAGTGTGTTCCTTCAAACCTCAATTTTCTAAATAGAACAGGGGCACTTGAATTATATGGGGTAATAGAGATCTCATGTGAGTGGGCTGTGCATAATAAGGAAGACAAGTGAAAAGGGTATGAACTTCTTTGGGCGCTGGGAAAGAGGTTTGATTGGGGGAGTTTCATGTGATCGTACAGTTGTTATAGGTATTTTCCTTGACCCGAAATATATATTCAGCTGAACTGTCTTTAGTGGTTCCCATTGTATGTAGGTTTCTGGTCGTTGTTTATTACTTACTTAGGAGGAAACCAAAAAGAAAGCCCAACGGCAATTTAGAGTGGGGATTATGGTTTCGATGTTTTTAAAGGATGAAAATGATACCAAAGTTCCTCTTCGTTAAATAATGACTACTTATAATAAAACAAAATTTTGCTTCTCTTTCCTAATCCGGTCCAGGAAGACAGACTTATTAAATGTCAGCCTCTAAGTTTTTAACTCCTTAAATCACCTCTTAAATCACAAAGTACACATGGCAAGCCTAATGCTTTCTGAAGGTTTTCTTTAGTGCAGGTCACTTCCAGAAGACAGTTTATTTTCTTCACCTGAGGACAATAGATTAAAAAATAGGTAGCAGCCAGGAGACTTCACCAAACATCTTCTGTCCTCCCTTTAAGAGATGTTGAAGGTGCCTAATGGAGTCTGACATGTTTTTGCTACGTATGAAATATCAAAATGGCAAATCCTAACATTTGCTTCATCCAAGGATGCTTTCATACCTTATGCTTTACCTTGTCAGCCTGAATTGATATCAAGCTGGGACAGGTCACAGCTGGCCCCTGATTCCCTATCATAGTTCAAAATGCTCAGATCAGCTTCTAAAATGTGTGGCATCATGTGTGAGGCCATGCCGTGTGATGGAAAGTACACTAAGTCCCGCAGGTCAAGACCTGGGTCCTCATCCTGACTTTACCATTTACTAGCGATGCAAGCCGTGACAAATCAGTAGAACTCAATGGATATTTATTGTGCACTATGTGCCAGGCCTTGTGTAACAGGAAAGCAGAGAGAGAACACAGACACAGATTCCACAGAATGGTCAGGTGTTGAGGCCCATGCATAAACAACTCCAGGGTGAGGTACACAAAGACTTGTGCTGAAAGACAGGACTAGCTAAAAAGCTCCAGTGAGCAGAGAAGAAAGAAGTTGCTGAGGTTCTGGGAGATCAAGGAAGGTCTAGTGGAGGAAGTTGATTCATGAGCTAGGATTTAAACAGGGGATAGGATTTGGACGTGGTGGATGGGGAAGGGGGTAGCAGCAGAATGAACCGTGTGATCAAGCCCACTGAGGTGGTGAAGCACTTGGCTCTGTGGAGCCTGACGAAGTGTCTGTTAACCTGGCGCATGCAGGAGTATGGGTGGGTAGTAGAGTAGGTAGAGAAAGCTGGGGCTAAGAAGGTATTGAACTTAATAGAAAGAAGCGTTTAAAAAGCTAAATTATCTATAGAGGTTAATCTAGAGGGGAACAAGAAGAAGCAGAAGGAAAAGAGTGAGGGGGAGGAGGGGGTAAAGAAAGGAGGAGGAGGGGAAGAAGAAGAAAAGTAGGAGGGGAACAGGGAGAGTTGTTAGAGGAGAAAGAGAAGAAAAAAAGGAAGGAAGAAAAGCTAAATAGTTCGGGGCATGCATACGTCCCTGTTCAGCACCTCTGCATGGTCAATAAACCAAGGGGATAATGTCCTTTAAGAGGATTAGAACCTGTCACAAAAAAAATCTGATTCGAAGGCCTGGTGGGTCACAGAGTCGTGGAATTTCTGCCCAAGTCACTTTGACAGGCTTCATGAGAGACAAAATATATCTGTTCATGTGTAAATCTGTCCAAAATCTGTGTTGACTTTTCCCTGTACTATGACAGATGAGCAAAGCATAAAAATCACGTTAATAGCATTGATCTAAGACTTGGGGGTTTACAGTGCCGGGAGGTCCATTGCTTAGTAAAGTAGGCATTGATATCACCCCATTTTATAACTAAATAACCAAGGACATGAAACAGATGGAGAAGGAGGTTAAGCTCCAGTCTCCTTTTGAGACCAAGTAGTAAAATTATGCCAAAGGTTACTGAATTTTGACAGTCACAGTGCTTCAAAATTGGTACAATGTTGTCTACCTAAGAATAATCCTTTAACTCAATTCTTGAACAGAATATTTATCTGACTTTTATGGTCAGCACTGTAAAGTATCACTTACTTTCTCTTGACTTACAATATTTCATTTTTAAAATAAAGGAGATGAACCTGATTTTTCAGTCTTCACTCTGTTTTCTTTGTATGGATTTAAGTATGTGCCAGCATCAAGTCAAGCCATCATCTAGAGTTTCATCCACATGTTATTAGATATTCAAATAGCTGAGTTCTCCTTTGTTTAATACGTGCACAGAATTCTAAAATATTCAAACAGTGCAGAAGAACAAAAATATAAAGTAAAATCATCCTCCACTTTATCACCAACCCCTCTCCCCAGAGATAGACACTGTCACTATTCCCTCTTTTTAGTTTTACTAGTAATTATTATTATAACTTTGTATAACATACCTAGGGACCTACTTTTTGATGTCTTAAGTCTAGACAGAGCTATTATTTCCTAGATATAATGTGTGAAGAGTATATTCACTGACATTACTCTCCACTTTTTCTTCCCTGTCCATTTTGTAATTTTTGTTAGCTCGATTATTATTTTTGAGTATTCTATATGTTGTCTTCATGAATAACTTAACCCTATCTTATCACTTAACTTCAGATAGCTATAAACTTCACTACAAAGAAAATGACAAGAGTATTTCCCTCCATCTCCTAATTTATCTCTCCCTATAATTATTTTTACACTATCTAAAGTTATTACATTTACATGTAATAATTGTAAATATGTCTTATGTGATTATACAGTGGATGGATTATAAAAAAGAAAATGAATGAACAGAACATACAATATTATAATTACATAAATATTATTCAACATAGAACCAGAGAGTAAAGGATTCAGTGCAGAACCAGCGATTAAGTCAGAAAGAAGTAAATCTTCTATGCCATGAACATATTTCAGGGTAAATGAGAATCTTCCAAATGTCCCATCTAATGCACCTTCCCTTCCGTGATTCTAGTCTCCTTTGCCTTAATTCTCTGCTGCCACTAATTCTAATTCTGTGTCCTATTTTATCCTCTTTATCACATTTCTGTTCTATTTTGGTGGAGAAACACATCTCAAATATTGTTTTTTAATCATAGTATAAAGACAGTGAACTTCTTGAGTTCTTGCACATCCTGACACATCTTAAGTGTCTTTGTTTTTAGATTTGCTTGATGGTTTGGGTACAGAGTCTATATTGAAATCCCTTTCTATCTGAAATTTGAAGAATTTTCATTGTCTCCTAATATCCAAGTGGTACTGATAGGAAGTCTGCTATTACTCTTAGTCTTATTCCTTTGTAAGTGACCGCTACCCCATTGTTCTGACATCCAGATTTCCCCTTTGTTATTGGAGTTTCGCCATGATGTCCTTTTCATGCATGGTATTATCCTTTCCCACTAGTCCTCTGCATTCAGCACCTCTGTGGAAGTCAAGTTGCGGATAACGAGAGACAAATGTTCTACTGAACTGAACAAGGGATTAGAGTCAATTAACCTAAACTCAAGTCTTGATTTTGCCTCTTCTTTCCATCTTTACCTATCTATAAAACCTTGCAAAATACTATATCTTCACTCAGGTTCGTTTTTTTCTACCAAGACAAATTGATACTAGTCTCAGCCCTGCTCTTTCCTGCCATGCCCTGTTATATTGCAGAATTATTATTACTGTGCACTACTGGAAGTAAAATTGCTTTGCAAATTGCAGAGCTATATATTAAGGTCTATATTGTTACAATAGATGTAAACATGATGAAAAGTATATGGTGTTATAGAAATGTTGGGTTCTTGTTTTTTATCCTGCACTTACCATATGTTATTTTGCCTGGATGTGTGGATATTACCGTGGAATTCATCATCACTCAAGCAAACTTGCAAGGCAAGCTTGCTAGTTAGGAGAGCTGACCCCCTGATGCCTGCCATGCAGCTGTGTAAGGGCATCCCTCTTTCTCAGCAACTGTCAATGGATAAATGACTTGTCCCTTTATCCTTCTTAGAATGACTCCTCACTGGGAAGTAGAAATGATGCACATCCTGACGTACTGCGTAGCTCCAAAGTTCTTCTGGTCATAGAATAGAGTAAGAAATTGCTTAAATTACAATTTGGGGCATTAGCTTGAATGCTTCCAGGAATTCGATTCTCTCTGATTCAACATGTTTCTAGAGTTAAAACAAAATTTAACTTTCTGAATTAAACTTCCAGGAAGTATCAAACAATGATATAAACTGGAAAAAGAAAGAGTAAATTAGAATCACAGAATATCAGATTTGAGATATCAATATCACACACCCAACATAGCTACACACACACACACACTTCCAATCATAACCAGGATCCTCATTTACAAATAAGGAAACTGAGATCCTAACTAAGGCAGGGACTTGTCCATGGTCACATGAGCTGAGTGGAAATAGATTCCAAGACTCCTAACTCCATCCCACAGTTGTTTTACTCAAAAAATCAGATCTTCTAATAGTCTTTAACTTTCTAACAGATTGTTTTAAAAATGGAAAGCAGAAAGAGACCTTGCAACATGGATAATCTTGAGACTATATTGAATAGAAATGGTTAGGGGACAGTACCTCAGAAAACTTCCTGTTACAGACCCTGTATGAGGTGTGTTATAGCACTGACCCCCTGAGTCTCTCACTGTTGTCATGGAAGGCAGGGGTTTTGGCTCCATCTCAAAGATATGAGGAACTAAAATTCAGGGAGGTAAAATAAGTTCACACAACTTACAACATTTGCTTTTGACGAATGGTAGAGACTGAACTTGAACATGAATCATAGGGTTCCTTCTCAAAGTAGAGTTGAAAAGAGAATCTAGGAACCCCAGTTTACTCAAGACTCCAGTCTGCCTCACAGTTTCTCAACATACACCATGATAAACAAAAGCACAGGCCCCACTGTTAAAATAGTCATTTCTTAGAATAATTTCAAAGAAGTTTTAATGAGCTCAAATTTACTGGATCCTGAATTTCTGGGGTTTTTTGTTTGTTTGTTTGTTTGTTTTAATTTTGTCTGGCATACAGATTCCTTTCACATGGCCTTTTCAAAATATTCACAGAACTTGGGAGATTCAAAATTCCTTGAGAAAGAGATAAGCTTTGTCTTGGTGAAAACATTTCTGCAGTTGTACATTAAGCACTGGGTACAACTCATGATAACAGAGAAGAGTGTCCAGGATGGAGGGGAGCCTGAGACCAAAGCATGAGAAAAATGCTGGAAAGAAATAAACATGTTCTGCTCGGGGCCTCAGCCAAGAAAAAGCTCATGAGGGTACTTGATAGCTGTGTTCAAATTCCCAAAGGACCATGAAGTAGAGATTAGACTAGACTTGTATCATGTGACTTCAAAAGGATGCTCAGATGAAAATGAGAAGCCAACAGATGAAAATGATAGGGAGCCGTATTTTTGGCTTATGATCGAAATAGTTTATGAACAGCTGAGCCTTCTGAAGATGGCATAGGAAACCTCTGGACATAGTGAGCTCTGTTCTGGAAGGCCATGTGAACACTCGTCAGCAGGGAGTTGTAGGGAAATTCTGATGGGTGTTGGAGTGGAATCACCGGAAGTCTATTCCAGCACAGCTGCAATATTCCTTGATTTAAGTCTCTTAAACCTCTGTAGTTTGGGGCACCTGGGTGGCTCAATTGGTTAAGTTCTGCCTTTGGCTCAGGTCATTATCTCAGGGTCCTGGGATCAAGCCCCATGCTGGGCTCTCTGCTCAGTGGGGAGTCTGCTTCTCCCTGTTACTCTCCGTCTGTGTTCCCCCCCAATAAATAAATAAAATCTTAAAAACAGAAACAAAAACAAAACAAAAAAAGACCTCTGCAGTTCAGTATCATACACCCAACATGGTTACACACAAACATAGGTGCACATGTATGCAGTTCAACTAAACTTCCAATACCAATAATCATTTAGGTTTATTGAGCACTTACTACACGCTAAACTATATGCTCAGATCTTTATAAGCATATTTTCATTTAATCCTCCCTAGTGTTCTATTGAAAAAGTACCATTATTATGTATCCTATAGGTAACACATAAATATTTTAGGTTAAATTATATGCTCGAAATGCCATAGCTAGTTAATGGAGGAGCCAGGATTTCAATCTAGTTGTGCCTGACACTGAGATCCTAAACACTCTGCTATTCTGTTTCCTCCTCATGAAGATTAATACACTTGAAGAGCCAAAAATAACTTGCTTTGCACCCAAAATAACTCAGTAAAAGTTAGAGGGCTGCTGACGATAAACTAGAATAATATTATGATTTTTCTGTCATGGATAACTGACAGCTGCACTCCATTTTGCCCAAGGAAGTAAAATTCTCATATTAATGAGAGAAAAGCAGAGATTCACAGCCCCATAGAAGAAAAGATTCCCAGCTTTAGTGGTTCTCTGTCAGTTTTAGGAGGAGGAAGCTTCTTGATGTCAACCCAGTTTATGGAGGTGCCTTTGACATTCCTGTACAGGTGCTGAGGTTGGAGGAGAGAGTGTGTAAGAGAGGGCAAAGTCAGTTTTCCTTGGGAAGAACTTGTTTAACTTCAGGGCCTTTGGAGGTTTAAATAACTAGAAGTGTGTATGAGGGCATGAGTGTGTCTGCTCACGTGGAAGATTTTCTGGCCATCTGAGGCTCTTCAGCACCTCCTTGAGGAGGAGACAGATGGTAATGCTTCAAGTCTGATTAGACTTTAAAAGATGAAACCAGAAAATGGAGAAGCACTCCTACAACTCTTCCAAACAATAAGAAAAACAACACATGGACTAAGTCCCTGGGTGAGGTGTGGCGTTCAAGAGGCCCTTCTATCAGCTTGATGTTTACAGCTACCTTAAGATGATTCTTCACTCTTTGAATTTTTCAAACAATTGGCAGTCTGCATTCCACAAGAAGCTTCTAATTGTTTCTACTTCTCTACTGAGGCAACTTTTCTTTTCTATAGGATTCTTGAGGTTTCTAGTGACTGTGATTCCGCAAAGACTCAGGAACATTGGGAAAATAGCCTCTACTAAGAATGTGGGCATTTCCAAAACTTTCCAAAACAAAGTCCTGAAAGACAATTACAGTTTCAAATGTCACCTTAAAAAATAATCTGGACTTCCCTTGAAAATAATAGATTGATCACAGACATGCTTTGTCTTGAGGACAAGGAGAATGGAAGAGAAGTCCACAGAAAATAAGAGATGTTAGCTTGTTTGGGGAGGTCTGAAAGGAGGGTAAGGACAGTTACAACTTCAGGGCCTGTGGAATGAGTTGTTATCGGAAGCCAGCCAACCTGACTGACAGACACCCTCAAGGGTCAGCCCTGAGCAAGAAAGCAGGAACAGCATTGCTGGGGGAGAAGTCAAGATTAGTTGGAAGTCAGAAAGAGAATAGTTGGAGCTCCAGTTCCCTTCTTTACTCCAGACCACCAGAAAATTATCTGTGTTTCACAACACTGAAGACCTGAGATTTGTTCCCTTGAAAACCAGAATCATTTAACTCCTGAGCTGGAGACACCAGGCACAGTGCAGGGCTATTGTTAGAAGTGTGGCCCCAAAGAGGATTAAGGGGGAAATTTGAAAACTGGGCCCAAGGATTCCCATCCTCCTTGCTAAGCCCCACTCCCAGAGCTCAAGCTAGGTCCCAGCCTTGAGGTAAAACATCTTTTATGAGGAAACTGAAGGGATTTAGAGAAAAGACTTGTGGATTTTGGTATCTGGGCTCTGTGGATGCAAGGCTGGCTTGATGCTTGGGAACTCCCCAGGAAAGACAGAGTCCACATCTTATTCGTCCATGCTTGCAGAAAATTATGAATGTGTAACTGAAGACGCCAGGCATCTGAAAAGGTTTCAAACATAAGTAAGAGAGAGATTACAACAAACAAGTAATAATAATAAACTAATTTGGAGATCAAAATAGAATAGCTTATAGTTAATATCTCTCCCAAGGGCTGAAATAAACAGAGGAAACATAAAAAGAAATACTCTTAAGACCAGAAAGAACTCTTGGAAATGGGGGGGGGGGAAATGTCATATCTGAAATAAAAACTCAATAAAAGAATCAGAATAAGAAATCAAAAGAATTTATTAAAAATAGAATAGCAACCAAAAAAATCCAGAGATATGAAAAATAAGAAGTAATAGATAAGGAAATTAGAGAAAAGTACAGTCTCATATGACTGTTGGGGGTTCTAGAAAATGAACAGAAAAAGTGAGGGCAGAAAATGATGGATAGAATTCACAAATGAAAGCTATGGCTTTTCAGACGGAAAGGTATCACCTAGTGTTCAGCTAAGTGAATTAAACAAAATCCCTGCCAATACCATTATCTAGAATTTTAAAATGCCAAGGAAAAATAACAACTACTAAATGAAGAAACTGGACTAGGAGTCAGCATGGCAGTGGCCTTCCCAAGTAGGACATCAAGTAGGACACCTTTAAAGGCAATAAAGTTAATACTTTAAAAATTCTGAAGGAAAATATTTTCAACTATGACTTCTTTCCTCAACCAGGAGACAAGCAAAACTGCTGCTTTTGCTGCTGCAAAGCTACCCCACCTTCCTTCCAAGCCTTCCAGTGTTGTAAATGCTAAGTAACCACATGTAAGAGGTAAGGCTGTGGGCATGGCAGGTTGGATGAGGTAGAGTAAGACATTTCTATCTTTATAGCTTCTGGATAATATTTGACTTCAATCAGAATCATGTGTTAATTTTAAAATTTAAAAATAATTGAAAAAGTAATCCCATTGAAAGAGAATCAAAGGGATTAAAGGCTTTTTGAGTAAAATGAAATTTAGAAGTCATACAGTCCAATATTTGATCAAACTGAGAAATTTTTTTCTGAATATCTCAGTCACTTAAGATCTCTTTAAATACTTTTCTCAGAGTCGTTTCTGATATTGAGCCAAAATTTCCTTTCGTCCATGTCCACCTTGGTTTCTCTCTGTCTCATCTCCTCTGAGAGGTTCTTCAGGTCTGCATGAGCACCCTAGGGACAGGGGAGCTCATTTCCTCCCAAGGACAGCCATTCTTCCTCTGGAGAGAAATCAGGCTCCCTGTGGCTTCCATCCACCCATCCTTGATCTATCCATTCACTGTGGCCTCCAGACCAAGCTTAGTCCCTCTTCCTCAGAACATCCCAAATGTTTCCTTGATGAGAGACATTAGTCATGCTGGTTGTATCTCCTCACCACTCTGTGAGGCTGGTCAAGATATCTCTCAAAATGCTGTGACAAACTTTTAAAATATCTTGCACTTCATCGGAGGAAGATGTAAAGTTGTGCCCTAAGTGTTCTTGAAGGTCTGTGCAGTCAATGGGGCCACACTGGTCTTAGCTGGAGCCACCTCGTGCTGCTATTGTGGGGGATAGAGGAAATTAACTCATGAGAATTACGTGATCTTTGTGCCTGCTGCAGCACAGAATTTGCACATTAGGAGTCTCACAATAAAGAAGAACGAAGGCTGCTCTATTATCTCCAAAGAGAGGTCATTCAGATGGAAATTGAGAATGAGCTTTGGCTAGCAGGGGGTAGCAGAAAAACAACTCTCGCAGACTAGCAGGAGGGCCTCAATGATCCTGGCTGTGACTCTCCTCCTTCAGGCAGAATTAACATCATTCATATGGCCAAAGATCTATTTTTCTTTTTCAGAGAACACCAAAGGATGAGTTTTTCTCACCCTCAATCTTAACCTAACACTATCCCAAAGACCTCTCAGTATATTCTTGGAGATTTATTTCTCTAGGATAGTAAGGCCCAAGACACTGAATCGTCAATAATTAATCCATTCTGCTCAATGTTATATCAGAACAGGAAACAATTCTCAACCTAGGAGCTAGCCATCATGACCCTACCTCCTTCTAGAAAAGAAGGTGTTACACTCTAGTGAGGTGACGTAACTAGCTCAAGGAAAGTGATGGACAAACCAAGCTAGAAGCTAGACTTCCTGATTGCCAGGACAGTACCTTTTTGAGGGAACAAGTGAAAAGAAGAAGGCATGTGCATTGGCAGGAGGGTGAGGAACCAAGAAAGAAACCACAGATAAAAGTTTCCTCCTTCATAATTTAACTATGAGCTCACACTGACCATGGAAATATTGCCATTTCCCTGGAAGAATTTCTTTCTATACACTTTTTTTTTACCCCCTGGAAATGGAAGTCTTTTTATTGTCTTTGTGTAGGGGTGTAGCCAGTTGGAAACCATTTATTACTATGTGACTCTGAACCCTTCGCCTTCTCATCCGTAGCATGTATCCTCATGCTCTGCAATCCTTCCTTCTTTTTTAGTCTCCTAAACTTAGTGTAAAAATATTCACTTTAAGTTTCCCAAGAACCAAACAGAAGAGTTTTAATGGGCCAAACCGGCTCTTGTGTTTTTTTGATTTACCCAAAACCTAAATATTAGTTACTAGGCCAACTGCAGGAATATGTAGACCCTACAATAAGTAATGGGTCAAAACCAATAGAAAATTATTTCTTACTCAGAAAGAAGTACCAGTACATAAAAACTTTAGCAGTATGGCTTTTTCTATGTAGCTATTCTCAGACTCAAGAAGTCTGCCATCTATAACACAGCACTTCCTGTCCTGAGCCTCACCTCTATTCCTGCCAGTCAGATGTGGACAAGAGTGTGGAGGGGGACTGCATGGAAGGGCTCTAGGGGCAGGCCTGGAATAGACACATATCATTTCCCTTAACAGTTCACAAGCTGGAACTCATCAAAATAACCACGCTGACCTTCAAGCTTGAGAGGGGTGGGTGGGAAGGGATTGGAAAACATAGTCTGGTTGGGCATCAATTTCCAGCATTAATCCTACAATAAGGAAGGGGGGATGTCATAAAGGTAGGTGGACAGCCAACCTCATTGTCAAATGGGTATTTTGTCAATATCTTTGGGCATGAATCAAGGTAAAATACAATGTCTCAATTGTTGTGTCATTTTACTTAAACAATTTTAATGCATTCTATTCTTATAAGCAAATAGTTGCCATACTATATATTTGGCCAACTTTTACGTGGTCTCTGTCTTGAAAATAATTGCATCTACCATTTTTTTTCCAGACATGAACTTATTTAAAAAACCAGTTACTTATGACTCACTTAAATGTTAAACATTATACCAGATGTTGGAGATATATCAATGAGCAAGACAGCCAAGTCTCCTACTTTCACGAACGTAAGATTTTAATGGGAGACAGGAAGGAATAGATAATAAGTAGACTAAAAATATATTGAGTAATCAATAATACTAAAAGCAAAGTATAAAAAGTAGTAAGAAAAAGAATGTTAACAAATTGGACAGGGGTTTGACGTGTCCTCTTTGAGGAGGTGGCCTAAACCAAGACCTGAATGACAGGAAGGAGGTAGGCATTTTGAGATCTTAAAAATGTTCAGGCTCTGGAATGGCCAGCGCACATACCCTGAAGTGGCGCTGGGCATGACTATGAGACAGGAACAAGGCAGGCGTGGTTGGGAAGTTGTGGGTAAGTGGAGGGCATGATAGGAGGTGAGGTCAGACTTGTTGGCACAGAACCAGATCATACAGAATCTTGTAGGCTGTGCTAAGGGGTTTTAATTTTATTCCAAGAGCAATGGGAAACAATTAGAGGGCTTGATGCAGGAGAATGACTCTTGCTTCTTTTGTTTTTGTTTTTTTTAAGTACCCTCTGGCTGTTATGAGAAAAATGGATGGAAGGAGGCAGGAAGGGCAAGGGTGGCACTTAGGAGGTCTTTGTCATGGTCCAAGATAGGATGATAGTAAGCTTGGAATATGGAGGAAGAAGTAAAGATGAATGAAGTCTGAAACTGGTGAGTATTTTGGATCTTCTGTAGTCTAGACTTGCTAAAGGATTTGTTCTGGAGGGAATGTGAAAGTGAGGAATTACAATTGCCTCTAACATGTGATGCATTCACTTACTTCCATCCTCTTATTCAATCTTAGCTATCCCCAGAAGAAAGATTCTTACGGTCTACACAAGGGGCCAGGAGTACTAGCTCCTGTTTTCTTGTTTGCTCTTTCATTTGTCCGGACAAACTCCTTCTTGCTCTTTAATTTTTGTGAAAAAATGAAAATAGCTTCCATCTCTTACCTAAGAAACCTGGTGAAGGGTGATAAATTGATAATATCCTCTGCAACAAAATTCTAACAGGAACACAAGATGCTCTTCTGGCTGAGTGATATGTCCCGAGCATTTGAATGTAATCAGACTGTAGCATATTTCTTTGCCCTTTTAAAATGATGAGACTAACTGGCTCCCATGGGAGTGAGTTACATTTTAGACAAAGGAAGAAAAATAAAATAATTCTTGGCTTGGGACAGTTAATATCATTTAATGGAGTCATAGCTGCATAGACCACAACTGAATGTGCAGAGGAACGCTAAAGAGAATTTTTTACATCAAAAGGATGCTTCTGTCCCTTTGTCTTCTTGCTCCTTTGTTTTAAAAGGGTCTTCTGTGGTCTTCTGATATGACTCATGCTGCAGACAAGAAGCTTAAAAGTGCATGTGAGGATATCAGCTGCTTTTTCTACAAGTGAGCATATACTTTTAGGCTCTTAAAAACTTCAGGTACACTAGAAAGCAAAATACATGCATGCATTACAGAATTACATGCAGTTCACCCTTTTGTTTGTAAGAGTTTGGAGACTATGAAATCATTTACTCAAGATTGCAGGCAAACGTTAGTGATTTTTGTGCAAACTCCTTACTAATGACTCAGTTGCAATTTTGTTTTTTTAGAATGTTCATTCCTGTTTGCAGGGAGAGGGAAACAGAAAACAGAAGTTTTGTATGTTGTTGGAAAACCTTATCTTCTATGATCACTCAGTAGTGGTGCTCTCATACTTTCCACTAAGGTTGCTCTGAATTTTGCTAAAAAATATTTTGCTAACAAGTATTTCTAAAGCTGGTATTTGAGATCGTATGTGTCTGATAATGACCACTCATATTAGAGCAAGATGCATGGCTGTTTATACCACTGAGCAAGAAAATTCTTCTGATTATTTCTCTGTTAGAAGAATGTCATTTGTGGTTTTTTGGTTTCACAACTCTTTCTACAAATGAACAAAATGTATAGTGTAACCACTATTTCTAATGATTTCTCCATGTTTTTAATTCCTTCTTTGACTCCTCTAATTATTTAAAATAATTTCTATACTGTATAGCAGATAATCCTAGTATCTTAAGTTTGGGGAGCCCTAATCTGCTGTTTCTCATGTATTCTCTGTCTCCTGGTCTCTTACTCTGCTTCTATCCCTCTCAGTGTTAATTTCCTTTGTTTTTGTAATTTTAGGTTTTGAGATCAATGTCTGTGGGGCTTTATCCGTGGAAATATTTGAGTTTGCGTTTCTTCTGAGAGGCATCATGAACCTGAATAACTTTCATTTAAAATAAATTTTTAATTATAGTATAGCTTTAGATTTTCAGAAAAGTTGCTATGGTAGTACAGAGGGTTCCCATATACACTGTTCCCAGTTTCTCCTATTATGAACATCTTACATTAGCATGACCCATTGTTATAAGGAATGAACCAATACATTGTTATTAACTTAAGATTTCCTTAGTTTTGAGCTAATGTCTTCTTTTTGTTCCAGGATCCCTTCTAGAATACCCCATTGTATTCAATCAATCTTCAGGTCTTTTTTGGCTCTTCCTAGACTGTCACAGTTTCCCAGACTTTTCTTATTTTTGATGATCTTCACCCTGTAACTCCCATGAACCTAAAAGTATGTCCTCAAACTAGATCAAGAAAAACCATCTGAATTAGAAAAAGAACCTGGCAAAAACACAATTATGGTGGAAGATTTTAATCTTCCTCTTTCAGATTTAACAGATAAATAGGCAAAAGCTTGATAAAGCTATAAAATATCTGAATATCATAATTATCAACTTTGACCTTATGCAAATACATAGTTAGAGCCCTGCATCTCCAGATGAGAGAAAACCCATGTTTTCAAGCATACATAAAATATTTACAAGGATTGACCACACACTCCTCCACAAACCGGGTTTGAACAAATATAAAAACCAAACCATGTAACCTGACCACAGTTCATAAATTAGAAATTAATTATCAAAGATAATTAAAAAACCCACATACATTTAAAAATGAAAGAACACACATAAATAATTCATGGATCAAATAAAGTTGTATTATTTTTCCCTCCCTACCCCCCACAACCCCCCACCCTGCCCCTCAAGTTCCTCATATCAGAGAGATCATATGATAATTGTCTTTCTCTGATTGACTTATTTCGCTCAGCATAATACCCTCCAGTTCCATCCATGTTGTTGCGAATGGCAAGATTTCGTTTCTTTTGATAGCTGCATAATATTCCATTGTATATATATACCACATCTTCTTTATCCATTCATCTGTTGATGGACATCTAGGTTCTTTCCATAGTTTGGCTATTGTGGACATTGCTGCTATAAACATTCGGGTGCACGTGCCTCTGAGGAACACTACCTTTGTGTCTTTAGGATAAATACCCAGTAGTGCGATTGCTGGGTCGTAGGGTAGCTCCATTTTCAACTTTTTGAGGAATCTCCATGCACTAAGCTTATTTCTTAAGAAATTAGAGAAGGAAAGAAAACCAAGGAAGCAAGGGAGGACATCGGGTCAGCAAGGTACATGGAAGGAAGGACAAGGCCACGGGCACCAGGAGCTCCCTGAAGCCCAGGAAAGAACACACAGTGCGTGCAATGTTAGATACATTGTAGAAGGCAAGGTTAGGACATTCCTTTCATCCCAAAATAGTAGAAAGAATAACATACATAATGTCACTTACATACCTTTCCCTGAGATACAACAATTTAATGTTATATATTGTCTCTTTTTTTTTTCTCTCTCTGTATATGTGCTTTTTAAAGACTTTACTTATTTATTCGAGAGACCGAGAAAGCATGTGCATGAGTTGGGAGGGAAGGGCAGAAGGAGAGAGAGAGAATCTCAAGCAGACTCCCCGTTGAGCAAGGAGCCCCACACGGTGTTCAGTCTCAGGACCCTGAGATCATGACCTGAGCCAAAACCTTCTTAACCTACTTGAGCCACCCAGATGCCCCAATATATATGTTTTTTTCTGTACCATTTCAGGGTAGGTTTTGACACAAAGCCACATTACTTTAAGTATCTCAGCATTCATCTCCTAAGAATAAAAATCATCTTTCACTTAACTATGATGCCATTATCACTTCCCCCCAAATTAATAATCATTCACAGCATCATCCAATATGGAATTCATATTCAAACGTTCCTAATTGCCCCAAGGATGTCTTTTATATAGCTATTTTTATTTTATTTTTTTCCCAAGCAGATCTGAGGCTAGGCTCATATGTTGGATTTAGCTCTTGTATTAGTTAGGGTTCTCCATAGAAACAAAACCAATAGGATATATACATAAGTTTATTATAAGGAATGGGCTCGTGTGATTATAAAGACTAACGATTCCCAAGATCTGCAGTTGGCAAGCTAGAAACTTCCCAGGAGAGTGAAAAATATAGGTTCAGTTCAAGGCTGGCAGGCTTCTGGTCCAGGAAAAGCTGATGTTTCAGCTCAAGTCTGAAGGCAAGAAAAAATCCATATCTCAACCTGAAGGTAGACCGGTAGAAGGAAGTTCCTCTTACTCAGCCTTTTTTTCTATCCAGTCCTTCAACTGACTGGATGAGGCCCACCTACATTATAAAGAGCAGTCTGCTTTACTCAGTCTGCTAATTCAAATGTGAACCTCCTACATAAATACCCAGAATCGTGTCTGACCAAATATCTGGATAACCCATGGCCTAGTCAAGTCGCACATAAAATTATACAATTAACCATCACAGCTGTTATGTCTTTCAGCTTAGACTCTGAAGCAGTTCTCCCACATTGTTTTTAAATGTGACTGACTCCGGCACCTGGGTGGCTCAGTCGTTAGGCATCTGTCTTCAGCTTGGGCCATGATCCCAGCATCCGGGGATCAAGCCCCATATTGGGCTCCCTGTTCAGCAGGGAGTCTGGTTCTCCCTCTCCAGCAGCTCCCTCATGCTTGTGTTCCCGCTCTCGTTATCTCTCTCTGTCATAAATAAATAAGATCTTTAAAAAACAAATAAAAAATAAACAAATGTGACTAAATCTTTGAAGAGTTTCCATGGTTGTTCTACACAACATCCTACATTCAGGATTTTTCTGATTGTTTTTTCATGGTATCATTTAACTTGTTCTCCTGTCCCTCATCTTGTCTAGAAACTGGAGGTTAGGTCTGGATGAGCTTAATTGCATTCAGATTAAACTCTTTGGGGTTAAAAATACATCATAGGTGATGTTTGAATTCTACACTGCAGTACATAGAGAGGTACCTAATGCTAAGTTATCCCACTATTAGTGAGGCTGAATTCACTCACCTGGTGCAACAAGTAGACCTTCAGACCTTTTTATTGCAATGATATATTTTCCTGTTTGAATTAGCAAAATGCACAGTGATATTTTGTCACTCTATGAATATCCTGTTCCCTATAACTTTTTACCTGTTTTAGCTTCCTTTGATGATCTTTGCCTAAATCAATTATTATATGGGAGCTTTAAAAAGGGTGATTTTCTATTTCCATCATCTCTTCTACATTTATTGCTTTGGAGATTTTGGATATGATTCAAGGAGTTTGAGTTCTTTTTCTGTATGCAAAGTAGAGGCAATGAGATTTTACACAAAAAAATATCTGGAGAACAGGGAGAGGCTACAGACCTTCTGTGGAATTTGTCCCAAGATTCCAGAATTCCAATATTATTTGTTCACCTCTTAAGCTCCCTATGGAGATAGCTATTAGAGTCTGCATTTTCAGCCCAATCAGGTGAGACCTTCTGTGGGAAAAATGAGGGCCCTAGCACCCTGCCTGCGAGTTTTTCCCAAGAATATTGACCTAGGGCGCCTGGGTGGCTCAATGGGTTAAAGCCTCTGCCTTCAGCTCAGGTCATGATCTCAGGGTCCTGGGATCGAGGCCCACATCAGGCTCTCTGCTCGGCGGGGAGCCCGCTTCCCCCCCTCTCTCTGCCAGCCTCTCTGCCTACTTGTGATCTCTCTCTCTCTGTGTCAAATAAATAAAATCTTTAGGAAAAAAAAAAAGCATATTGACCTACGGGCACCTTGGTGGCTCAGTAAGTTAAGTGTGCAACTCTTGATCTCAGCTCAGGGCTGTGAATTTGAGCTGCTCATTCTTAACTTTATAAGCAACTATCAAGGTTTTGCTTCTAGGGAAATACATTTATTTCCACGGCCTTAACATATCTCAAATATCCCTGAAAATACTAAATTTTTTTTTGACCCAGGAATTCCACTTCTAGGAATTTCCCCTGAGGAAAATTTGCAAGAATGTATCTAAAACAACTCAGTGTGGTGGTTTATTTAAATAAATGGTATAAACAATCTTAATGCCAGAAAAAATATTGGCTAAATAAATTTTTCTGCAGCTGTAGAGTAGATACCATGAAGCTATTAAAAAATTATATAGGAAAAGTATATTTAATGACAGTAAAAAATTTTCACTATGAAAATTAGGCACAAGGACAAAGAACAATTCCCTTCCAGAAACCTCCAGGCTCTAATGCAGATGTAAAGTTTCAAAGCTTGGCATTGCCAGACTCCGATTACTATCAAGATTGGAGCTTCAGTTCAGCTGGGATATAAACGAAATTATTGTAAAGGGGTTTTTTTTAGTCCTCTACCCAACAGAATCTGTGTCCCCATTCCTTTCAGTCCAAATGTCTGATATGCTTCCCGCTTGCTCCTGGCCCTGTTCTCTTTTTTCAAGCTCCTTTCAAATTAACTTCACCATTCTGGCATAATGAGCAATGCAGAACACGGTCAAACAGGGAGAGGGCAAGGAGAAGACTGACATTTCACTGCGCACAGGAGTGTACCTTGAAACTCACCAGAGCCCTGCCTCTTCCTTTATACCTGTTTCCATCCATACCTTGGCTTTGCACTGTCTCCCCTTTTGCCATATTTCCCAGGGTCTCTTCTTCAGCAGAGCAATCTCCTGCTTGCGTATCCTTTCCCACTCTTTAATATCATCTTTAAATATGTCTATGGCCAGTATACTGAGGATGAAGGTTTTCGTCTACCCTCAGCAAACAAAAGATCTTCTTGCTGCCTGGATCCACACTTCTTAGGTGAAGAGAGGTTATAAACAACAAATGTTTCTCTCCAGTCGGCCATATATTAAATCAAGGTTCTACTATTAATATGTTTTGCTTGTGTAATAAATGGAAAACTAAAAGAGAATAAAGAGCCCTTTTCAATGCTGAGTCTGGAGCAGGCACTGGTGAGTGTCCGGTCTCCAGGGTAGACAGGCACGAGGTGGAACTGGCCAGAACAAGGTAGGTGCCAGGAGAAGGAGAAGGACACTCCCTGGGTGAGGAGGCCAGAGACATGGGGCAGAAATCAAGACAGGGACTCTGTTACTGGGATCGGATTAGAAAATGAGAAGTTCGGGGCACCTGGGTGGCTCAGTCGTTAAGCGTCTGCCTTCGGCTCAGGTCATGATCCCAGAGTCCTGGGATCGAGCCCCGCATTGGGCTCCCTACTCAGTGGGGAGCCTGCTTCTCCCTCTCCCACTCCCCCTGCTTGTGTTCCCTCTCTCACTCTGTCTCTCTCTATCAAATAAATAAAATCTTTTAAAAAAAAAAAGAAGAAAATGAGAAGTTCAAGTTGCAGCTAGGATTTTGTTTGGTTGTAAGTGAAAGGAACCAAATTCAAATTTAAGCAAAAAATATAATTTTGGGCTCATCTAATAGATGCAGCAAAGTGACTTGATCCAAGGCTCACTGATGTCACGAAAATTGGCTGCTTCTTCCCCATTTCTGTTTTCCTTCTTTGTTTCATCTCCGTTCCCAAACAGATTTCCCCCCCAAAGTATCAATAAGGCCATCAGGTAATCATCAAGTGGAAAAAAAGTTATTTTTTCACACACACACACACACACACACACACACACACACACACACAGAGAGGCTTTACCAGTAAAATTTCCAAAATTCACTCTGTATAGGGAGGCTTGGGGTGTGTGCCCACCTACGTGCAAGGGACGCACCCATGATTGGCAGGTGCCTGGGTCACACATCTCACTTGAAGTTGCAGGGACTGGAGATACAGAAGGGCTGGATCCCAAGGAAGAGTGCCTGTTGCCAGAAGACCTGGAGATATGGACCGGGAGTCATAACAGATATTCCCTACTAAAGCCTGGGAGCCACCACCGCCAGAGTCGTCGTGTGTAACTGGAAAACAATGAGGATTACTAACTGGACGTCCGGTCTGCACAGAGCTCCTGCCTGGGGCAGGGCCGGCACTGTCTCAGGCTTTGTTTCTTCCCTGAGTTTTCTAGTGAGTATCAAGTGGCCCTGATTTCACGGGAAAGAAACATTAACACACTGGTTTTAAAACTTATGAAAAAGAAATCGGCATCGAAACCAGAAGCAATATTAGGAGCCCCCTCCCTGCATAAGAAGGGCAAGGAGAATATTAACAGCTAATAGTGAATTTCATTACTGGGTGGAACTCTTTTATATAAAGGTTTTGACTTCTAAAATTCCTCCCAAGATTTATGCTCAAAGGTATAAAGCTTTCAGGCGCCGGTAATATTCAGAGCCCTCATAAAGACTGGCTTTCTAAAAGCCATCTATCTCTCTTCCTGCCAACCCCTGTCTTAAATCTTTTAATTGGATAAAATTTGGTGCAGGCAGGTGAGCACGTGAGGGTGACAGATATTTTACAGATGCACTTTAATTCAAACTTAGTTTTCCAAGGTATTTGTTTCGTTTAGAATTTTTCTAGAAACTTTTGTGTCTTTCAGTTCTGTTAGCAAACCTCTTTGTTCAAGAGATATGATCATTTTATAAGGAAATGAGGTATGATGAGGGAAACTGTACCTTAAAATTGGAGAGCCTGAGTCCAGACTTTGGCTCTGCCTCGTACTAATTTTGTGACCTTAAGAAGGTTGACACCTTTGAGCTTCAGCTTCCTCTTCTGTAAAATGGAGACAATAAGACCATGTAGGGGACCTGTGAGGATTAAGTGAGAAAGCCTAAGGAAAATGCTCACAACAGTTTCTGGCACATAGAAGATGCTCAGTCAATATTTTGTCTCATCCTCTCCTAACTTCTATCGAAACAGGAATCATTTTCCCTCACCATGAAAGAAACTTGCGGCTCTATATTCCAACACAAGGTGGACATCCAGTGAAAATATTGAGAACAATTTTCTTAAATCTGATTTTGTTTCTTCTTTTAAAGAATACCTAGAGAATTCAAAGCTAGCACTGGAGTCAGTTTATAAGTGATTCGAATCTATGTTCCAACTAGGAAAACAACTATTGGCTAAAAGACAGCCAGGTGAATTAGGGAAAGTTGAAGTGCCACCTCCTCTGAGAAATTTCCCTTGACTTCCCAAACGTGGCTGAGATGGCTGTGCCTTCCCACACGCTCCTCACCATGATACTTCTAGAATAGAAGCTGGTAAACCATAGCCCATGAGCCAGATCCAGTCTACCACCTATTGTGTAGAGCCTGCAAGCTAAGAATGATTTTTTACATTTTTAAATGATTAGACTAAATCAAATGAAGAATAAAATTTTGTGACATGTGAAAATCATATGTAAGTCAGATCTCTGTATCCATAAATCATGTGTGTATGTGTGTTTTTAATTTATTAGAGAGAGAGAACACAGGGGGAGTGGGCAGTGGGAGAGGGAGAGAGAGAATCTTAAGCAGGCTCCACACCCAGCACAGAGCCTGACGTGGGACGTGATCTCACGACGTTGAGATCATGACCCCAACCGAAATCAGGAGTCTGACGTTTAACGGACTGAGCCACTCAGGCACCCCATAAATCATGTTTTATTTGAACACTGCCATGCTCATTCATTTGTGAACTGTCTGTTGCTCCTTCCGCGTTATGATGGCAGGACTGAGAAACTGTGACAAAGACCACATGGCTAGTAAAGTTGAAAATACTTGTTATCTGGCTCTTTCAGGAAAAGGTTTGCAGACCCCTGCTCTAAAACATTCATGATCATGTCATATTGCACTTATTTCCTCCCACTAGGCAATGTAATCCTTGAGGATTGGGGCTCACTCTCTTCTTATTTGTGCCTTTAATAGGCACCTAGCACATTGCCTGGCCAACATTAGGATCCATAAATTAGTGTTTCCCCCTTTTAGGAACTTCAGGTAAGGTGTGTCCCTACCATAACCTACATTAGGGGTCGCTAGCCTTTAGCCACCCCCTGCAGCCCCTGCGCACTTGTAAGTCTGACAACTATTGTTCTGGTCAAAGGCTGATGAACATTTCAGGAGTCTGAAAATTAAAAAGAAGGCACCACTGGTGAGAAAGTGAGAAAGTCACCTTTCTCAGTGTCTTGTTGCTTGAGGTTATATGGTGTAAAGGAAGGAGCACTGGGTTTTAAACTTGACCTAATGGGTTTGAGTCCCAAATTGTGTGACCTAGAGAATAAACCACTCTCTTGTGTATCACTTCCTTCATGTACAGGATAGAGATCGTTCTCGCCCCAGAAACCTCACTGGGTCTTTATTACCTTAGAAAATACCTACACTGGTGAGGACAGGGGCCATGCATGTCCATCTTGTTCCCATCCTAGGTCCCAGCTTTAACACAAAGCTTGGCAGACAAGAAACCGGAAGTTATCAGCTGTGGCCGGAAACTGGAATCACAAGGGGAGCTTTAACTACCCACCAGCACAGAGCACAGTCCAGACCAATTAAAGGAGGGTGTCTGGAAATCAGGGCCTGGATGTCAAGTTTTTTACTTGGTATTTTGTCGGCTCCCTGGGTGACTCCGATTTTCAGCTGGGATTGAGAGCCGCTGTTGTAGAGAGTTCAAGAAATATTTGCTGACTGACTGAGTGACAGGAGGCTGTGCCCACGGGCATTTTTCTCCTTTGTGCTTTTTAGATGCTAACTGAAGAAATCAGGATTTACTGCATCAAGGGCAAAATGTGCTGTTTGTCACCCTGGATTGAATTGCTCTCTCCAACTCATGGAGGTCTGATTGCTTGCCTTCTTCACCCTTCACCGCCTTGCAGTTTGGCAGTCTCTTGTTTATTCGACCCTTTGTGGCCCCTGTGAACTTTATGCTCTGCTTTTTTCTCTTGTTGGTTCCATGTCAGCTTCTCCCTCCTCCTGTTTAGGGCCTTTCTTCCTACTGTTTTGAAGTTCCCCTTGCTAAGTTCACTGGTAGCACTTGCTTACCAGCAACACCATGTATTCAACTCTTCCCATTTTTTTTATTTACTGGTAAATTGGTTTTGCCTTGTACTTCACGTTGAAAAATAAATCCCCGGACTCTCCCTCACTATATAAATTGCTGTCTCTGGAAATAAGTATTCTCAGAAGCTTTGAGGTGGCTGACAAATTAGGGAACGCACCCCCCCCACCACTGTTTACAGAAAAGGAAACTGAGGCCCAATGAAAGGGAACAGCTACTCAGGGTCACAGAGTAAGTTCACAGCAGGCTGGGACTGGATCAGAGATTTCCTGTCCCCTGCATATTTCCTTCAGGGCATCGCATGTCCCTGATAGCTAGGCCTGGAGCTTTTTGGACAACTCATTGCATCTCTTTCATGGAGGGTTGGCATTTTTCTAAAGCTGTGCCTTGCCAGACTCGATTAATTTTATCAGTCAGTGGAGAAAGTAGCATTGCTGGTGGCAGACACACGTAGGTGTGGGAAGGGCCTGGCTTAGCGACACTTCAGGGGATGCAGGCCTGCCTATTTCAGCCTCCTGGTGTATACTCCAGGAGAACCAAGTGATGACAGATGTCCTGGAGGGGCAGTGGGGTGGTGGGAGAGCTTTTTCCCATAACCACCTCCAGCTTATTTTGGAGGGGGGGGACATGGGACACCTCCCGGTCCCAAAAATGACATGGTCATAAAGAGCTGTCCACTTCGTCTATAGAACAGCATTGTCCAGTACAGTAACCACTCGTGACAACTGAACTTAAAATTAAATTAAAATTTTATTTCCTTAGTTGCGCTAACCACTTCTCAAGTGCTCAGTAGCCACGCATAGCTAGTGGCTACTGAACTGGACAGTATCTATATAGAACATTTCTAGGGGCACCTGGGTGGCTCAGTCTTGGTTTCGGCTCAGATCATGATCTCAGGATCCTGGCATCAAGCCACTCATTGGGTTCCACGCTCAGTGCAGAGAGTGCTTGTCCCTCTCTCTCCTCCTCTTCTCCACCCTTGCTCTTGCTCTCTCTTTCAAATAAATAAATCTTTAAAAAAAAAGAATATTCTAATATTGCTGAACATTTTGGTGGACAGTACAACTCCACACACTTGGGTGAGATACCTTTGTCTACAGAAGGAACACTCCAACTGAGGAAGATCAAAAAGAGTTCAGTTTATGCCAATGTTCCTCAGGTTCTGGACGAGGCTGGCTGGGGCCAACATTTAGGACGCCCCTGCTTCCCGCCATCCCCAGGTGTGTGTTATCCTCCCTGCTAGACCATGGGCTCCTTGGAAACAGTGTCTGTATCTGACTAATGTTCTGTTCCCACAGAATCAACCTGACACATGATAGGCCTCAGTGAATATATGACTAAATAAAATTATGTCCTTTATCTGTTCAGTGTTATTTTTTTAAAAATAGCTCTATTCTATACAGTGATGAAGATTTGGTTTGTTTGTTTTTTGTTTTTTGTTAAAGAGGTACAAAAAGTAAAACTGGCTTCTGGTTAACTGGGAATCCAGGTTAAATTCCCCTCTTCCCAGGGTACCCAGGTTCACAGATATGGGCACTGACTAGACTTGAAGATTAGCTCCTCCACTGGCACAAAGTTCTGGGATGGAGTTTGGACTGATAATTCCAGGCCAGAAGGCAATGTGGTGTGGTGGACTAGGAGGCCAAAAGCCCAGGTCCTGGCTCCAACACTCATTAGTTGCTTTGTGACTCAGTGTATTTGTGACAGTCCAGGCTGGTAATAACAACCTGTGTCCTCCCCAAGGCACAGGCAGGACTGAGGCGGGCCTCAAGGAGAAAAGGCCCTACCAGAATCTTTGTAGCCTAAACAATGCATGTCAGTGTGGGGATGGTGTCCAGATGGTTACTATGAGCATCTTTTATCAGATTACCAGAACATACCTGCTAGAAACTCTTTCTGGAAATGCTATTTTTCTGTACTTGCCAACATCAGTTTGGCAACCCCATCAGCCCCAACCAACCCCACGTCTACTGAAATTATGCAACAGCCACAAAAATTTTGGCAAGTCAACAGCAAAAGAGTTTCAGGAAGAGAGTGTCATTTGTTTTGCTTAAAAAATTGTTTCTCCTGTAGATGTCTTCAAGAGCTGGTCATTTCTATTTTCTTCCATTATCATCACAAAAACTAGGTGGTTAAGGAGAAGAGAGAAAGAGAAAAAAGAAGTGAACTCACATCAAGAGCATTTACATGACAGGCATTTTATATGCATGATCTCACTTCATCCTGCCAACTTTTGAGGAAGGTGTTTTACTACCAATTTTGTAAATGAAGAAACCAAGGCTCAAAGAGTTTAAATTTCTGCCCAAAGGTGACCTAGCTGTTGAGTAACAAACAAAACACAAACCCAAGTCTGTCTGATCTAAAAGGCCCAATGGGTCCCATGTTGTCTCTCAGCTAACCAAATAGTGATGGAACAAGGCAGGGTGGGGATTCATGCTTTCCACCTGTGACCCTAGGCTTCCCTACCAAACCTATGGGTGGCCTGGCACTGCTTTAGGCTCTAACTCATCTGACAGGCCTACTCTTAAGTCATGACTCAAACCAGTTCTCTACCAGGCATGCCATAATTTGTGTGTTTGTAATGAGGCTGAAGATTCTCTGCTCCCTTTAGAAAAGTCTGGGTGATTTTGGAAGGCTTTCTGGACTGAGATAATCTCATTCAAATATTATAATCCTATTTTGGATTACAAAAACTTTGCTGATAATTCTATATAGTTATGGCAACAAAGGAATGTTAATGTGCCCACGGAGCACAGCTAACCTTTCCATTATCTAGTTAACCTCATATAACCTCTATTGCTGCCATTTCCTCGGTACTTGGAGACGACAACACACAGACCCAGCAATACTTTTCTTCCCTTTTCAGGTTAAAATCCCTTCTAATGGTGCTTCACAGTCTGAGAATTTCATTAATTGAATTATTTCCTATCAGCCAGCAGTTTCTCAGGAAGTATGCGGTCTATTGTTATTATTTTTTTTTTTTTAGAGATTTTATTCATTTATTTCACAAAGGGAGAGAGATCACAAGGAGGCAGAGAAGCAGGCAGAGAGAGAGAGGGGGAAGCAGGCTCCCCGCCGAGCAGGGATCCCGATGCAGGCCTCGATCCCGGGACCCTGAGATCATGATCTGAGCAGAAAGCAGAGGCTTTAACCCACTGAGCCACCCAGGCGCCCCGGTCTGTTGTTCTTTTATTTTTTTTTTTTTTAAAGATTGTATTTTATTTATTTGACACAGAGAGAGAGATTACAAGTAGGCAGAGAGGCAGGCAGAGAGAGAGGAGGAAGCAGGATCCCTGCTGAGCAGAGAGCCCGATGTGGGCCTCGATCCCAGGACCCTGAGATCATGACCTGAGCCGAAGGCAGCAGCTTTAACCCACTGAGCCACCCAGGCGCCCCCAGTCTGTTGTTCTATCCTCACTGAACATTCACCTTGGATAACAGTTGGGTCCCATGTGTCCTAATGCAGCTTGAAGGCTTAGCTTGTAACAGTCAGTGGGGGGCAGATTGAGGTCAGGTGCGCGTTCGTTACTCAGTCTTCTTGGGCAGCTCACTTTACCTTGATGATTCTAACGCTCTTCCATGAATTAAGAATAATATCACCTTTCCCCATTTCTTAAATTAGTAAGATGATGCGTTAAAGAGACACTAATAGTTATGAATTGAATTGTGTCACCCACAAAATTCCTATGTTGAAGTCCTAGTCTCAGAATGAGACATTACTTAGAAATGGGGTTGTCACAGATACAGTGAGTCACGATGGGGTTATACTAGAATAGGTGAGCCCCTAATCCAATGTGACTAGTGTTTTTATGAAAAGGCAAAATTTGGACATAGACATGCACACAGGGAGAACATCCTATAAGGCAAGATCAGAGTGACATGCCAAGGAATGCCCAAGATGAGCAGCAAAGCACAAGAAGCTTCAGGAGACGCCTGGAACGGACTCTTCCTCACAGCCTCCAGAAGGAAGCAACCCTGTCAACACTTGACCTTAGGCTTCCAGTCCTCAGAATATGTTTCTTTTGTTAAAGCTGTCCAGTTTGTGGGGCTTTGTTAATGGCAGTGCTAGGGAACGATCTGGTAGACTGGTGATGTTTGGTTTGGGGAAATGGGCAGGAAGAACCGATGAACTATGGGAGATTTAATGCCCTCAACAAATACTGGCCTCCAGACCTGGGCCAAGTCATTTAACCTCTCTGGGCCTCAGTTTCTTTTGTGAAATGGGAATTTCATAGTGTTTATATTGCATTCCCCTCCCCGGGGATTTAATGGGATAATATATTTGAAAGTGTTTTGCAAATGGTAAAATGTTACACAACTATTATTTTGAGGAGGGAGGGTTCATTTTCGATTTGGTGATGGTGCCTGGATATGGGATTAAGATATGTGTTCCACATTTTCAGGAAACCAAATAAGTACTTGAATGATTCCATGAAGTAAACAAGATGTCTTTATCAGGCAGAGAGGTAAGCCTCGATTCATTCCCCATCAAGAGATATAGTACATGGTTGGGGCATGGAGCCCAGGGGTAGAAGCCAGGGGAGGCCTGCAGGGCCAGCCAGCCTAGGGGGTGGGGTGGGGTCCAGTCCACTTTGGCCTCAGGCTCCTTGCCTCTCACCCCCCTCCTCTATAGCCTCTCTCATGCCAAAGGAAAAATTAAGACACTCTTTTCTGGCTTCTGACTTGGCCCCCACTCCAGCAGAGATGTGTGGCTCAGACTCTTCTAGAGTAAGCTGATACTGGGTTTACTTAGTTTGTCACCATCTCTGAAAAAAATTGCTGCATTTTCTGAACTGCCTTCTCAGTCTCATGATTCTTTGCTAGGGATGACAATCCTGCTTCTTCCAGAGGACATCGGTCATTTCAGAGAACCTTTTTCAACCTTGTGAGCACTTGTGACCAGAAAGGGGTCAGCCTCATGACATCAAGACCTCATGTCTGTCCTGTTCAAGCGAGCACCTGGCACACAGTGGGGGACATGTTTATGGAATGAATGAATGAGTGTTGTGTGTGAAGGCAGTATGATCTCATAATAAAAATTAAAGAACCGTGGTGGCGCCTGGGTAGCTCAGTCTGTTAAGTGTCCGACTTCTGATTTTGGCTCATGTTGGTATCAAGGTTGTGAGATCCAGCCCTGCATCAGGCTCTGTGCTGGGCCTGGAGCCTGCTTAAGATTCTCTCTCTCTTTCTTGCTCTGCCTCTCCTCCTGGTTCTCTCTCTCTCTCTCTTAAATAAATAAATAAATAAATGAAATAGAAGACTGATTACCAGAAAGCTGCATTTTAATTTTAACATCCAGCAATGATATTTCTTGGCTGTGTGAAAGGCAGTAAGGTACAATTTAGCGAAGCCTCAATTTTTGACTCTGTAGAGTAGACATCATGCTTACTTTACTGCTTAGCTAACAGAAACACTGAAAGGTCCAAAGAGGTAAAGATGGTGTGATGGTAAGTTTCTTGTGCCAACTCAGGCAGGCTATCATGCTCAGTTATTCATCAATCCCTAACCTAGATGTTGCTGTGAAGGTAATACGTATGGGGGTAACATAGACTATCAGTTGATATTCAGTAGAGAAGATTACTCTTAATAACGTGAGTGGGCCTCATCAAATCTACTGAAAGTCTTCAGAAGCAAAAACAAAAGCTTCCTGTAGAAGAAGAAATTCTGTCTCTAGATTGCAGCTTGAGTTTCTAGCCAGCTGGCCCACCTGATAAATTTTAGACTTGCTGGTCCCCAAGATCACCTTAGCCATCTCCTTGAAATAAATCATATATATGATCATAAATACATATGTATCAGTCTGTTTTCTAGAGAATATATGTGCGTGTAAATATAAAATATATATATATATATATATATATATATTTTTTTTTTTTTTCCTCCTTTGGAAAACACTGAACGATAGAGATGGGAGAGTTGATCAGTTTGGAAGGTTATAAGATGAAGGACAGAGAAGGAAGGAAAGAAGGCTGAGGGGTGGGGGGTGGGAAGGCCCAGTATCCCGTCTCTCCATCTGCCTCAGTACTGAGCATAGCTGCAGTGCTTTCTGCAAGGAGAAAGGTGTCCCAGGTGGTTTGACGGTGCCGCCTCCCCAGGTCCTGGCCCGGGCGGGGTTGGTACACACATTCTCAGGGGGGCTGACTGTGTAGGCAGCAGATTGGAACAAACAGGGCCCCAGGTGTGGAAGAGAGGGCATGGGGGGCAGCAACAACTGGCAGCTCCTGGCACCCCGCCTTAGAGAGAAGACTCGGAGCTGTCTGTGTGGGTGTTCTCCTGACTGACACTCTCCTAATTAACACAGTCCCCTCTGGCTCTGGGGCTTCTTTCATTAATGCTTTCATTAAAAGGTCTCCCCTAATCAGTCAGCTGTGGAATGTGCTTTCGGAAAGAAGGTTCTTTGGACCCTCAGACAGGCTCATATGTGGGAAAGAGGGGAGCCTCGGGCTACGTGTGCAGGGTCAGCAGGGCTTCTTGAAATCTTCTTGCAGACCCCGTCTGTCCTTCACCCGTCCCTCCCACTCTCTCTGTACCCCTCTGCCAACCCCAGAGGCATTTTATGTGACAAAAATGAAACCCTACATTTTTGGACTCACATTTTATTCTCAAACAGAAACAAATTTTAGAAAAGTTTTTAGCCAACTCCGTAATGAGCTCATTTGGGACACAGTTACTCTGGTGCTCCTTCATGGTAATAATAAGAACAACATTGATTACCCATCATGTTGGTGCTCCAGCTTATGATGTAAAGTGTGCGTTCACATCCATTGTTTGCCCAGCACCTACTGTGTGCCAGTCAAGGAGTTTGGCATCAGGGAGTCCAACATGATTAAAACATGATTCAGATTTCAAATAAATTTCAAAAATCAAATTTGAAAGTAGGATCACGAACAATGGATGTTTAAAACATGATGCAGGAAGGAGCACTGTGGGAAGCTCTAGGAGGGGTTATCCAACTGCCTGGCTATTTGTTAAAAGGTTCTTCTGAGGAAGTGGTGAATAGGCTAGGTCCTGTGGGAGAGAAAATCACATGCCTTCTTGTGATGGAGCCTGGACCTATGAGAAGCCGTAGTAGAGATAGCCCTGGACTAGAGACTGGAGGCCTGGCTTATAGATCTCATTCAACTGAAATCTCAGCACTTGACCGTGGCAAGTCCTTTCTCCTTCTGAACCTCAGGTTCCTTATTTGTAAAGTTAGTTCAGTTTTCTTTTGTTGACATTGAACGCTTCTTTCGTTATGTAAGCAGACACCTACCAACTATGTGAAATTGGTAGAAGCAGAGCTATTCTTATGAAAACAGGGATGTGGGCCAATGTTACAGTGGCTCTGCCCCCTGCTTCTCCCCACAAAAGCACCCCAGAAGCACCTCTCTTTCTCTCTTTCACTCTTGTGCTCCAAGTGGTACAGTATGAAACACTAGGACCAAGTGGTCTCAGACATTCTCCACTCTGAGAACCAATGTATCTATGAAGTTCACTAAGCAATCTGATTTTTTTTAAAAGGTAACTGCTAATCACTATTAATTGAATGCTATTTACCAGGCTTTGTGCCAAGGGCTTTGTACAAAATCTCATGAGGTAGGTACTCTTGTCATCACTCCTCAAGAGATGAAGAAAATGACATATAAAAAGGTGGTAACTCACCCAGGGTCATGCAGTGATGAAGTGGCACAGGCAAAGATTCAAACCCAGACAGCATGACTCCACAGCCCACAATAATAACCATTATGCCATCCTGCTTTTTAGCAGCCCCACAAATGTGTTCCTTGACATTTGCTTGAATAGCTCAGGCTGCAGCTTAAGCTCATTTAGTCTTAAGCACATAACCAAAACATCCAATTGAGGAATTAAATGTCATCCTGTAACCTAATTGCTGTCCTATAGAGCAAAGTTATCATAGTTTTCCTGAATCTACCTGGGCAGTATTTTTCTGTTTTACTGAATTCCATTTCTTCTCAGTCCCTACATATAACAAAGGCCATAGGAAGAACCACTGACCCCCTATCTTTATAATACTTTCCATTTAGTCCCTGTTGACACATTTTTCAGTTTCCTCAGGTCTAAGGAAAAATAGCAGTAAAGTTTGAGGTGTCTTGGGATCCCACAAGACTGGGTAGGGATGCTGCTTTCTGGAAAGTCAGAGAAGTCTGGGTAAAGGGACATGGGTAAACCCACTGAGAAGTCCCATCATCTGGCCTCAGCTGAAACCTCACCACACATCACCAGTTTTACAGTCCTGAGCCCCACTGATTCCCTTTAACAGCTGTGCAAATTCTGCCCCACACCCAAGTCCCAAAGTCCACCCTCTTTCCCTCAGTCTCCCTAAGACAATGCTCATCTCTCAACCTGAGGAATGGACCTTCTCTGCTCTGATTCTCCTTACCTTCCTCTTCAGGAGGATCTCTCAGAGCTCTTCCCCATTCTTTCCTCCTGGTCTTTTCCTTTACTTTATTCTTGTGATGGGGAAGTGCTCATCTCTCTTCCCATGTAGTCCTGGCCCACAGTGGCCCACTTGGCTTCACCCACTCTTTTTTTTTTTTTTTAAGATTTTATTTATTTATTTGACAGAGGGTACAAGCAGGGGGATTGGCAGGCAGAGGGAGAACCAGGCTCCCTAAGAGCAGAGAGCCCGACATGGGGCTCCATCCCAGGACCCTGGGCTCATGACGTGAGCCAAAGGCAGATGCTTAACTGACTGAGCCACCCAGGAACCCTGGCTTCATCCACTCTTGATTGTCTGCCCCTCAGATGATAAATCTCTTCCAATTCTGCCCCCTCAACCAACAAACATAGCAGGTCTCACCCATTTCAGACAGATCTTCCCTTTGACCCAGCCATCCAGTCGAGGCAATGTGGTGCCCTATTTTCATCTACCCACATTAGTTCTCTCTCACCATTCTTTCTTGTAGACCCCAGTCACTGATAAGGCCTCAACTGTTCTCCTTGAAAGCCACTCCAAAGGCCCTGGGGCGTCATCTGTAGCCACCAGCATGAAACACCAGTCTTCAGCTAGCCCACAGCTTCTGCTCTGCTCTGCCACCAACCCGTTCTCCCACCATGCTCTTTGTGAACTCTTCTCTTCAAAATATGTTTTCAAAGTTAAAACTTTGTTCAAACATGTGTTTTCAGAATCCTAATATGTGCAACAAATACAAGGCAGGGTGGTCAGGTATGTGAATGTGTATTTATGTGTGTGCTTGTCTATGAGCATTTATGTATGTGTGTGTGCTCACGGGACAGTGAATACCTCCACCTGATTAAAATGGGCAGCTCAGCACCTTTTCCCTAAAAACTTCCCCCTCTCCTCAGGGTTGGGTTTTCAGCAGGTATATTTTGTAATACGACTCTATGGACACAGTTGATTGGTATAGCGATAGACACTTAACATCAGAACAGCTCATTAGAACCCTCCCCTAAGCCTTAGATTCCAGTTAGGATAGGCAGCCCCCAAGATAGGCCTTAATGATCCCACCTCCATTATTCATGTCTTTCTGTAACCCCCAACCTTCACTATGATCTGGATTTAGGGAGGCATTTCTAATGGATAGAATATGACTGAAGTTATGGGATGTAACTTCCTAGGTTAGGTTGCAAAAAGAATGTGGTTTCCACTATAAGAGCTCACTCTGGGTCTCAATCTCTCTCTCTCTCTCTCTGACCACTCATGCTGAAGGAAGAAGTTACCATGTTGTGAGCAGCCCCATAAAGAGGTTTGTGTGGCTTAGCAAGGTACTGAAACTCTCAGTCCAACAGCCCATAAGAGCTGAAGCCTGCCAACAATCATATGAGTGAGTCCGGAATTGGATTTCCAACGCCTACTAGCAGCTATGTGAGTAAACTGAAAAGATTCTGTGCTCCACCCCCACCAACCAGTTGAATCTTCAGATGAGACCACATACTTAGCCAACAACTTAGCTGTAGTCTCATTAAAGACCTTGTGTCAGAAATACCCAGTTAAGCTATGCCAGGATTCCTAGCACATAGGAGTTGTGAACTAATAACAGTAATAACAATAATAATAATAATAACAACAACATATTGTTTTAAGTCACAAAGTGTTGAGGTAATCTGTTATGTCTCAGTAAATAACTAACACAACCTTTGACCAGAAACATGGAAGCCCAGGAGCTCTAGGTGACCCTGCTGTCCTATGTGGTTTAGGAAGCAGATACAGCCAGTCTGCAGTGAGAAAGAAGGGGAAGTCGATGTTAGAAGATTCTATGTGGCCTTCAGTGCCTTGGTTCTGGCTTATTTGTGTGACCTAGTTTACCCTTGCCTCCGAAAATTCTGTTGCTCATTGTAAAAGTCATCCTTTGTCTGCTATTTGCATTTGTGACCGGATAGGAGGGCTCTGATGGACAAATCCTATTTTCTTTGCCTCTAATGCTCATTTCCCTTTGCCACCCCAGGCACTCTCCATCCTACGGAGCCTTCCCTGACCAGATCTTCCTCTCCTCTCCTCTCCAGATAGTTAGGCATGCTTCTCTGTATGCCTCCTTAGCCCTCTGAGCATGTTTGAAACATTTATCACAATTCTGAGACTTTGTGTGTACCTGTCTGGCTTTCCGACCTTATAATTGGAGCAAGACAGAGTGAAACTGTCTCATTCATCTCTGTGTTCTCCAAAACCTTATAAATGAGTTTTTAAGCCAATAAAATAGAGCAGGAGCTGCCAAGACAGCTTTACTCCTATAAAGCGGATTTTCTAGTGATGAGTTCCTGAGGCTAGTCGGAGATTTATGGAGGAATTCAAGCAGATACACAAAAAGCTAGTACATGTTATAACTTGATATATTTTGAAAATCTGGTCCTGAAGAAATGCATATGTGCATGTGAGATCCAAAAGAGAGAGGAAATAAATTTGGGGAAGGTTTTATGAACATATCATTTGAGCTCGGCCTTGACTCATAAAAAAGATTTTTTGACAGGTAAAATCTTGTTTAGGGGACAAGTAAGGCCCTCCAGCAGACAGAACAGTTTAAGCAAAGGCATTGAGATATAAAAGTGCCTGGGGTGTTAGAGGAATAGCAGGTAGTGCGTGGACTGACAAGTTTGTGGCACATATAATAGAATGTAAGGCTAGAAAGCTAAACCGAGATGAGGTAGTAGAGGGTCTTGAACTCCTTTCTCTGTTTACTCTGTGTTCTAATGTTAGGTGGAGGTTTTCAGAGTGCAGGGACTAAGGGGTGGCATCAGGAGAGTCGGGTTTTAGAAAAAGAACTCTGTAGGAAACAGATGGAGGTAGAGAAGCCAATTCAATAAAAGGTCTAGTAGTTAGGTTAGTAGGAACGGAGGTAAGAGGAAGACTGAAGAGATTTGGGAAGCAAATATCCTATACAGTTGGAAAATGATTAGAAAGTTATATCCTGGCCTTCCCCTAAATCTGGAGTAGTTAGAGTCTAGGATGATGATTCTACCCCAGAGGGCTGCTGTAGGAGAATAATTCCTGAACTGGTATGGAGGACAATCCGAAGAGGCTATTATCCTCATTCCCAGACATCCAGTCATAGGGAACGGTCAAATGAATCGTGAAGCATGCACCCAGTAGACTGTTACCTGAAATAACAGGTGCCACCTATGAAAGAATGAAGTGGGAAATTCATGAGATAGGGAGATCAGAAGTGGATGATAAATTTGAAAGCAGGCAAGAAGTTGGAGAAACAAGGGAGAAGGTGATGTGGATTAAAGATGGACCCACATGGGTAGATGTGTCATGAGTCAGCTGGAAACAGCATTTGTAACCATTGGGTAGCACATGAAGGCAGGTGGTCTAGCTCTCTTATAGTGCAAGGTGCACACACTAAAGGCTGAAGAAGGATTCCAGTGGGAAAAATGTCCAAGGTGTGTGCCTGATTTGATAAAAAGAGATAAGGGATTCAGAGATGAACGGTTTCCATTCAGCCCTGTCTAGAGATCTGCCCACCTTGAACTTCACACTCCAGTCATAATGAACTGCTTATATTTTTCCAAGTACACTAAACGTCATGCTTGTATGCCTTTGCATATGTAGGTGTTGTTATTTGGACTGATTTTCCCTGTGTTAATATGGAAAAACTCCAATTTATGCTTTAAAAACCACTGGAAGAAGGAAGGAAGGAAGGAAGGAAGGAAGGAAGGAAGGAAGGAAGGAAGGAAGGAAGAAGGAAGGTAGGAGGGAAGGGAGGGAGGGAAGAAGGAAAGGGGAGAGGAAGTGGGGAGAGGGAAGGAGAGAGGGAGGGAAGGCACTACAGAAAACCATCCCCTGCAATTCTAGTATAAAATCTGGTAGCACCTATGAGGGATCATCTTTATTTTCACATTAAAAATCCTTGTAATGCTACAGAAAAAGGCAAACACAAAACTGAAAAGTGAGGTGCTATTATCTTTCTAGGATTCTTTTAGGTGTATACTCAGTTACCTGGGTTACATCTTCGTGAGGGAAATTCTTACTAAAAAAAAAAATGGGAAGAAGGTGTTATGTCTAAGTGATGAATCACTAAATTCTACTCTGGAAACCAATATTACACTATATGTTAACTAACTAGAATTTAAATAAAAACTTGAAACAAAAAAGAGAAGAGGGCGCCTGGGTGGCTCAGTGGGTTAACCTCTGCCTTCGGCTCAGGTCATGATCTCACGGTCCTGGGATCGAGTCCCGCATCAGGCTCTTTGCTTGGCAGGGAGCCTGCTTCCTTCTCTCTCTCTCCCTGCCTCTCTGCCTACTTGTGATCTCTCTCTGTCAAATAAATAAATAAAATCTTTAAAAAAAGAAAATAATAAAAAAAATGGGAAGACCATCACCATTGTACCATCGGTACATGAGGGTACCAAAGTACCATCACCATTGGATTTTGCTAATATACCTTGTAGGTATCATTTAATGTATTTAATGTATTTATGAACTGGACAGAGTCTTTCACATCACACATCTCACACACACACACAGAGTAAGTACTTTTCCGTATGAATTTACAGACAGAAACTTAAAAGACAATGTTGCTGAGGAGTGATTTTTAAGCACATTGCATAAGCAAGTGGGATAGGAAGCAAGACAGCAGAGGTGGATTTGGGTGATTGGTTGTGGCTGATGTAATCTTTAGAAGTGTATATATTACAGAGAAAGAGTGGTAAATAGGAAAAAATAAGCTAGTTAAAACAGTGTACAATAGGGAATTGTTGGGTTGGTTGTTTTGGTTTTTATTCACACTATTGATTCAGAATAAGAGCTCATAAAGTCAGTAAGACTATTTATCAATAAAAGACAAATGTCATGAATCGATCCATAAGAAAAGAAGTTTAAATTGCTGGAAAACATTTGAAAAATATTTAATATAACATGTAATTTTAAAACTCCAAATGAAACCACAGCACGCCAATTTCATTTTTATATTGATAAAGATTTTGAAAACTGCTAATACAGTCTCATACAGTGCTGGTGATAATTTAATAAAATCCTTTCTGGAGGGCAATTTGATGATACATATCAAGTACTTAAAGGTTAACTTTAGCCTTTGATCCAATGGCTACCTTACAAGGAATTTGTAATGGAAATAGAGGGGTGAATAATAATTTATGTGCAATGATGTTTATCACAGCACTATTTATAAGCAAAATTTGGAAACAACACAAATGCTCATCAATAAGGAAATGATTAAATAATGAAGTATTAAAAACAAACATTTTTTATTACAAATTATAGTATTTAAATAGTATTGAATGATGGGGAAATCATTCATAGTATGTGAAAAAAGTGGGGTCCAGTAAATTTCTTTAGGGATTTAAAAAATGTCATTTCACTGTATTCTGTCTTCCATTGTTTCTGATGAGAAATTTGTTGTCATTCAAATAATTAGTTCTCTATTTGTAGTATGTTGTCTTTTCCTTTGGCTGCTTTTGGTAACTTTATTATGATGTATCTGGGCATGGAATTTCTTTGAGTTTATCTATCTGGGCTTTAGTATGCTTCCTGGTCCTGACTGAATCTACGTATTTTTTGTCAATATTGTAAAAATTTCAATCATTATTTCTTCAAAAATTTTGTCTGCATCACTTTTCTCTCCTTTTGGGACCCTGACAATATGATTATTAAATCTTTTGGTATTGTCTCAGAGGTCCCAGAGGCTCTGTCCCTTATGTTTCTGTCTTTTTTCTTTGTTGTTCAGATTGGCCAATTTCTATTGATCTGTCTTAAAGTTCAATGACCTTTTTCCTTTGTCATTTCTATTCTGCTATTGAGCACATCCAGTATTTTTTTTATATTTTGGTAATTGTATTTTTTAGTTCAAAAATTTCCATTTGGTTCTTTTTAATGTCTTTTATTTCTCTGGTTTAGAATTTTCTTTCCTTTCCATTTATTTCAAAAGTGATAGCCCTCACTACTTGGGGCATGGTTAAAATAACTTCTCTAAAGTCTGATAAAATTCTAACACTCAAGTTAGCATTTGTTGAATGTCCTTCTCCTTACAAGTCATTGACATTTTTCTGGTCCTTTATATGTTAAGGAATTCTGGATTGTGTCTTGGATATATTGAGTATCATGTTGTGAGACTCTTGGTCTTAAGTCCTCTGGAACCTATTGAATGCTGATCTTTTTTTAAACAAGCAATCGATTGAGTTGGGTTCATGCCAGATGTTTCAGCTGTTGTTCTGGGATCTGAGGTTCAAATATCAACTCAGTTGTTAAACCACTGCAGTTCTATTTGTGTTTCTCCTGTGTGTCTCCTGATGCCTAGTAGAGGGTCTGAACAGTGCTCTATTCTGTCAGTTCTCAAAGTCTGAATGCATGTGAAGGGTAAGAGTCAGCCTAGGAGTTGAAACTCATTTTTATAGGATTATTTGCCCCCAGCTTCCCGGGCTATACAATCTCCTGGGAGGCTTTTAGCTCTGAGAATCCCTATTCCTTTGTCTTTTGGCTAGCAAAACGTGAATTACTTACCCTGCTGTGTACATTTTGCTGTGTACTCCCAAGTCAAGTCGTGAGAGGTTTGAGAAGGGAAAGAGAAGCAATGAGGATTCCTCCCATGCTCTCGGCTCAGTTTTAGGCCTCTGCGTTCTTGGCACTGCCATCATCTCTGCTATTGGCACACTGTTACTGCCCCTGTGGCCACCATGGGTTCGCTTTGGGGCTGGGGAAAGAAAGGAAGAAAAACAACAAAACAAGCACCATCACCACCACCACTAAAGGGAATTTACACATTCCCTCTGTCCTTTAGGGGCCCAATCTCTTGCTCCTTGGGCCAGAAAGAGCAGGTTCCACTGAGGACTCTTTTTGTACCCAGCATGCGCTTCTGGGTTTGGAGCAATAAGGCACTGTCAGATCACTAGTAATTCCAGTTTCTCAAACTCCCTGATAGTATTAAGTTTCAGAGTCCACAGGTAGATGCTGTGTGCATACCATCTAGTATCGTAAATTACCCTCAATGGGAAAGACAGGGAAATGTGTGTTTACTGTGTCTTATGCAAAACTGGAACTTATTTCTTCAAGACTGCCTTTATTCATACAGTGGCCACTATTTATAAATACATTCTATGTCCTAAATTCTGAATTTATGTGGCTGGGTTTTTATCTATTTATCCCTATACCCTAGCACTAAGTTTGGTTCAAATCGAATTTCTTTCCAACTTTCTTGTCTTGTACTTAATAGATATATGTTTTAGTTTATTCTTAATACCATATACTTAGGAAATTGTTTTTTCTATCACACTGCTCTGGCTAAAGCAAACTATGACCCAAATGCCCAAATTCACTCTCTCAGGCACCCCACTTTCTGTCTGGGAAGAATTTAAGCAGAGGATACAATGCATCCACTCAATGTCCTCTAGACTTGTAGGACGGCAAAAAATACTATCAATTTACCAATATTACTGTCTCCTTGGTGAGAGCTTTCTCTTATGGGTAATAAAGTATGGCCTTCAATGCAAAGTAGTCCAAACACATAGATGGAATTTTTAAAAAGCATTCCTGCATCCCCAAACATCAAAATAAATAACTATAAAAGTGAGTCATGTGTTAACTCATCCATTAGTGGAAGTTAGAATGAAGCCAAACTAATAAAATCAAAATAATACGGTCATTAAAAGAAGCAGTGAAAAGTAGCATCTTAAGCAAGGGTTTTGCAAGGAAGAGGCTGGTGGAGAGACACCCACTCCCTGAGATTTTTCCTCTCCTTATAGAGAACATTAAGGAGAACTTATTGGAAGAATAATGGTAAAGTTAGTCTCTCTGTTTTTCTTTCCCCCAGTACCCCCTCCTTCAAGCAAAGAAAATAAACAGATAAATGATACCCAACTAATGACCAACCTGTAGGCTGTTTGCATTGAGTTTGGGGATATGTTGTAAAATAAATATTAAGACCTTTGTAGCTGTTTACAAGTCTGGTGGCCAATCTTCAAGAAACTAATTATTTAAGTGCTTGCGTAGCAGGATGTGGAGTTTTAGGGATTTTCCCCCCCTTTTGTGCTTCTGGCTATGATTTGTGATGTGGAAACAAGAAGTCTTTTTATTTTATTATTTTTTTTAACACCACTCTGCCTTCCCAGCAAGACACTGAATGAACCTAATGCAAAGACCTAAGGATGCCTCATTACCAGGAGTATTAAAGAGCCCTGCAGAATTGTTACAATAGCTAATGGAGATCATACTGGAAGGCGGGTAATTATTTCTCCCTGAAAACAAAACAAAACATAAAGCCATAGGATTTTTTCCTTGGCATTTTTGAGTCAGAAGGGTCCATAGAGATATATCTAGGCTAATTTTCTATGTGTTTTTGGACCCTTATAGGACTGTGAAGGCAATAATAGGATTCTCAGGCTTTTGTCCTCTTTGATTATTATCTGCTTTAATAATTCTTTCAATTACAAAAACAATATAAGATAATTATAACAATACCAATGAGACAATGTAAAATGTAGGAAGAAAAGGCTTAAAATGTTTTTCAACCCATTCTCACCATAATCTCAAACTGTTTTCTATATTTTTAAGTAATGTCAGAGAAGCTGTGCATTTACCTACAGTGAGGAGGCAAGAGGTGTCTGAAATACAAATTTCCTTGCTTTTGACTAGAGTTAGATCAAATAACACAGTTATACAATTCAGGCAGATGGGGATCCCAAGTTCTGATGGGCAGTTCTGCATGCTGTTGCTGAATGCAAATGGGAAAACCCAATTTTTACTTAATTAATAGTTTGGTAACAAAATATGAGCCCCTGTGAACACAATAAAAAGTATTTTTGAAGGTAAAATGATCCAGAATTTATCATCATTTGCTGTCGGGCCCTGTTACTATGGGAATATCTAAATCATTTACCTCCAGCCTACTTACATAGGTTCTGACTCACTCTCACACAGTAACTCATCAGCTTCTCCTTCAGAAGGTGGCCCAGTCTGGGGATACAGCTGACAGAGGTAATGGGTTATTGATTTTCATATTGCCATTGAGTAATGATCATATTTGCCTGCATCCTCATTCTTGTGGCAACTATGAAAAAGTAAATTTCTGGATTTAATGGGTTCCAATAGTTATTATCAAGGTGACATTTATGCTTCTGGAGACTGTCAATTCTCAAATTATGAAATTAAGAATCATTGACCATTAAGCTAGGAGTTGTCTTGACAGTCTTTATTTGGGTTCTTCTGTCTTTGGGCTCTCAGCTCAAGCCTAGCTGAGTTGAGAACGCTCAGCCAGGTTAAACTTACAGATTGTTATTACAGAATAGAGCTAAGCTTCAGAATAGTCCTAAGCTGCTAATGCTTAAGATGCTTGAGCCATCTCTCCAAGAAGTAGATTCAATTGCCTGCTTTCCTTACTTAACAAACTGCTTGTGTGAGGCATTTTTCCTAGTGCTAAAAAGAAAGAAAGCCATCAGACATGGTCTTGCCCTCACAAAGCCTGAAAGTCTAGGGAATAGACAGGTCTGCAAAGAGATAATAATAATGCAGTAAGATATGGCACAATGCTACTTGAGGTGCTGTGGGAGCACAGGGAAGGGAGCTATGTCCACTTGGGAATATTGGAGAAGACTTCATAAAAGAAAAGTTATTTGATCTGCTTCTTGCAAGATAAGAAAGAGTTTCCCAGGTTGGGAAGGTGGGAAATGGAAATTTTTAGAAAAAAGATGATATCATGTAAAAGTGTATGAGCTGTATTTGGGGAGCTAAGCATTTTGGTATGTCTAGAATGTGGGCTGCATGGGGGCACAATGATTAAAGAAATAGGACAAAAGATAACATAAGACAATCTTGACCTCCGTGACTTTTTGAAAGAAACGAGAGAACAATAATTACTGGAAAGAGACATCAAGGACATGGGGGAAGGATTAATTTTGGACATAAGCAGTGAGGTTTTGAGAAGAGGAGAGAAAGTATAGGTAAAAAGCTATGAAGAATAAAGAAGTCAATCTGAAAAGACTACATACTGTGTTATTCCAACTATATGATATTTTGGAAAAGACAAAACTATGGAGACAGTAATGAGATGAGTTGTTGCCAGGGGTTGGGAGAGGAGATGGATAAACAGGTGGAGCACAGAGGATTTTTAGGGCAGTGAAAATACATTACATGATGTGATCACTAAGGATACATGTTCATCATACATTTGTGCAAACCCATAGTACATATAGCACCAAGAGTAAATTCTAACGTAAAAAGTATGGACTTCTGAGTGATTCTCATGCGTCAGTGTAGATTCATCAGCTATAGCAAATGTACCACTCTAGTGCGGGATGTGAATAGGAGCTGTAATGGGGGAGGCTGTGCTCATATGGGGGCAGGAGGGATAAAAAAAAATCTCTATATTTTCCTCTCAATTTGGTCATAAACTGCTCTAAAATAAGCATCTTAAACATTTTTTTAAAAAAAATAGCTATGAAGATTTAAACAAAAAGTATGAGATGATGAAAAGGTTATGCTGAGTACCAGTGGGGACAGAGCATTAATTTGTACTGGAGCCAAAGACTAGATTTCTGTGACTTTACCTAGTGGGTATTGGTTTAGATTCAGGAGAAGAGAGAGCAGGCCAGAAGTGCTTTGAGCTAAGACAGAAACCATGAGAGACCGAAATCAAAGTAAGAAAATGAGTGCAAAAATAGATCATCTGCAAAGCATTTCGTGCTCCCAAAGAGAATGGAGGACCACTACGGCTACTACTACTACAGCTACAACTTACACTCATGAAGTAAAATACCAGGAAAAATTCTAGGGCATGACAATAATACTGTTAAATGGTTGACCAAGGGATCCAGTCTCAATGGGAGGAAAGTGAGGCCAGAACCAGACTGGGTAGACTGGGAGAAGTGGACAAGTAGAAATTACAATAAGAAGGAAGGCATTATAAAGTGGAACAAGACCTGGTATTAGGGTAAAGAAGGCTGTAATAACACCCCAAATCCCAGAGTTTTAACAATTAAGGTTTATTTCTGACTCAGAGAAATCTGGAGCTGATGTTCAGGGTGGTAGATTTCTTCCAGGTGGCAACTCAGAGACCCAAGATCCTTCTATTTAGTAGCTTTTTGGAGTCCTCAACTACCAGCTAAGTGATTGGCACGAGAAAAAAAAAGGCAGAGTATGGATTATATGTGAAGGATCAGTTGGAAGTTGTGTAGGTCACTTTTGCCTGCATTGCGTTGGCCATAGTTTGCTTCAAAACCACATCTAGACATATTGCGGTTGGGAAATATGGTCCTTCTGTGTTTCCAGGGGGAAATAAAATGGTTTCCTGCAAACATACCATTGCCTCTGTAACCCACAGTCCTTGTCCTCACAATCCAACCTAAAGGAAGAGACAGCCATCATTCTTTCAATGATATAGTCATTTAGTATGAACTGGGTTCTCTGCAGTCACATAGGAAGGTGTGATTAATTGTGACTGGGTAGATAACAACAAAGCATTATTGAAGGGTCGACTTTTAACCTGAGCCCTGAAGAATGCTTGGGAGGCCACCTTACACAGAAAGAAAGAAGATTCCAGATGGAAAGAAGACTCTAATCAAAATCCAGAAGTCTGGAAGAACAAGGTTTATCTAGATAGATGGGGGTCATTGCAAGGAGGCCTGGAGGATGAAACTCCTGGAAGAGGAAAGAATGTGGGGCTAATGTGAGGATACAGCAGGTGATTGACATGATCAGACTACATTTTAGAAGATTAGATCAAGAAAGAATGTGGAATTTTGGAGGAGACAGCACATAAAAAGTTTGTGGTGGTTCACTGTAAACAATGAAAACTCAATGGCAAGAGCTATAGGCAGGAGGTGATCAATCGTCAGCTGTTTTTTACTTACAGAATTGGGAAGCCCATTCTGTCCTGAAGCTGTTGACCTTCACTGAGAGAACGCCCTCTTTCTCCAACTTCTAAAACTCATAAACCATTCTCGTACCTCCTCTAGCCTGCTGTCTTCTAAGAAACAATGGACTTCATTCCATTTTTAAAAATTTGCCAAGTTGTTGGTTAGATAAAGGTTATCTTTTCTGGTAAGAAAGACTATGAAGATTGACAATAATGGCTGGATTTCAAGCACCAGAAAAGCTGAAAAGTACATTATTTTTTATGAGTTCATTTATTTATTTGAGAGAGAGAGAGAGAGAGAGAGAGAGAGGGCATGTGCATGCTTGGGGTGGAGACAGAGGGAGAAGGAGAAAGAGAGCAGGCTCCATGCCCAAAGCAGAGCCTGATGTGAGACTCCATCTCCCAACTACGATCTCCCATGACCTGAACTGAAACCAAGAGTAGGCTGCTTAACTGACTGAGCCACCCAGCTGCCCTGAAAAGTACATTAATTTTGAACAGAACATTTATGCTTTCATGAATAAGGCCACCAATATAAGATGTCTGCTTGATTTCTAGGGCTATCAACAAACTGGATGGACTAATGAATTCAATTAAGCAGATGGGTTTGCTTAGAACAATCAAAGGTAGAGCAATTCCCTCTTTTGAACACCACCATTTCTGGATCCAGCCTTGCTTCATAAGCAGTGATGGCTTGTTTTATGGATTGTACCATTCCTGGTTATCAGTTAAGAACAGTTGTCTTTTTGAACCATGTCAGTTTGGACCACGATGTTGTATCTTACCTTTCTTGAATGTCTCTCATAGAAGTCTGAGCAGTTTACATAGTCAATAATGAAGCTGGCAAATTACTGGCAACACTGAAGAAAATGGGAGCAAATAGTAAGATCAGTAAGACTTAACTGAGCCACAGTATGGTGCTTTTCATCGGTTGTCAATTAAACTACCAGACCTAATTGCTGCAGTGTTTAAAAATACATATTTCTGAGAAGTAATGACACACTAATAAATGTGAAGCTGGGAGTTTTCTCTTGTGGCTTCATTTTTGCTCCTTAGTTCTCAGCCTCTTCTGTCCCTTGCAGATAAATATTGCCATCTGTAGTAAGGAGAATATCATGCAGCCTCCAAACAGAATTACTTGTCAGACTTTACTGTGGGAAGGGCTTTCAGACCCCTGATCATAGTCTTGGGGTCCTCACATGGATGACTGGACTTGACTCAAATGCCCACTAAGCATGATCACAGCACTTGAGAACCTGGAGGCTTTTCGCCATCCATCTTTTACATATTATGCTAAGAATAAGGGGAAAATAAAGTTCTGTAGAGCCTATTCAACAAACATTTGTTGAATGTCTGTTATGTTCATCCAAGATAAGGTAGGATGAGAAGTGAAGGTAAACAGAATCCGTTTCTACACAAGGAGTTTATAGTTCAGCAGGGAGATAAACACAAAAACTCCTGTCAGAGATTTAGGGTACTATGGAAGGATGTGGGGCAGAGGGGATGGAGTTAGGAGACATTTGAAAAGATAAACTAAACTGGATTATGATCTATGGTTTTAGGCTAAAAAGGTATTAAACATTGGCTTGTGGGTAGGCATGGCACTAAGCCCTTTGCATGCAAAATCTCATTTTATCTTTACAACAAGGCTATGATATGGGTATTAATATCCTCACTTAAAATGGTAAAATTAAAGCTTAGAAAGGAGAGGTAGCTTTGTCAAGCTGAAAAAAAGCATAGAATTGATGTTGAAATCCAGTATGGCTAATTCTACAGCCTGTCTTCTTCACCACGATGTTGTGCTGCCTCCTGGGATATTGGGATGAGAAGAAGGATAATAGAGATGAGGCTGATATTTCAAGTAAAAGGGATGACAACAATGCTGGTATATTTCCCAAAATGTGAAGCACCGGTGCAGCAGCTCCCACACTCAGTTTTTATTGCATTGAGTCAATTTGGGGCCAAGCTCAGGTGATCTAAGCTTAGTGAATGAAAAATGGATCAGTTGCTCTGAAAAACTAATGATGCTATTAATTGTAATGCAGTTGATTTGGGTAAATACAAGGATTTTAAGAAAGTCTTTTGGTTGAAAATACGTAAGTTTGGAGAGAAGTTATCTTATTCATTCATTCATTCATTCATTCATTCATTCATTCATTCATTCATTCATAACAAAACTATATGCCAAGCCCTATTCTAATCCTTTTATAAATAAGGATTCATTTAATCCACATAACAGCCTCACGACATTAATACTATTTCCCCCCACTCTACAGATGAGAAAACTGAGGCAAAGACAGGGCAAGTTACTTTCCCAAGGTCTCCCACTTCCTAAGGAGATTATCTGGTATTCCAGCTGGGGCAGATCTAATGGTAGTCTGCAATCATAACCATTAAGAACACTGCCTCTTCTTGGAATGACCTACAGCTACTGAACCCTTATTTGGAAGCTAATCCCTTCTCCAGTTTCTAGAACCAGACTAGTTTCTTTTTGAGTTACATAAAGAGGAACTAGGTCAGCAACACAGGCTTGTCCTGCTCTGCCCACGAGTGGCCTATTTGGGGAATGAGACACTTGCTCCTATAACTAAGCTCTTTTATTGATTTCCTTTTGGGGAACTTTCTCTTCTCATGTTCTGTTCCCTCTGGCCAGTAAGAGGCTCAACCTGGGTTATTTCCACAGGAACCAGGCTTGCAACGCTCAGAACTCTGCTTGCTTTCGGCAATCCCACCATATATGGTAAACCCTAGACAAATGGCTCAGACTCTGCTAGGCCTCCTTACAAGTGCCTCCCTGAACCTACTACCTTTCCAGATCTCCAATCATTGCCTGCTCCCAGGTTGATCTCCTGTCATCATGCCCCAGCCAACCTTTGGGGTAACCCACCACCTCATGTTAGATGTCCTTGATGGAAGTTTTTACCTGGATGCCCACTTGTCACTTGTCACTAGGCTTTCTGTTCCACACCTTTTGAATGGAACTCCATCATCTAGAGCTGATTCTCTCTTCCCTACTTTTCTGGTGTCTGTCCCACCCAGTGGATAGATCTAGGTTCAGGTTTCAGACAAAGATAGGTAACTCTTTGATGTACTTATTTATAAATAAGTGACATGAGAGGGAGAAGGTGTAGGAGGAGGAAATGAAGAGGAAACAGTGGGAAAGGAAGGAAGAGGTAAAGAAGAAGGAAATGAATGAGTGGGGAGAAGCAGAAAGGAAGGGAGTTAGGGGTGATGGCACAAGAATGAGAGAAAGTGAGGGAGAAGAGGGGAGAAAATTGGGAGAGGAGAGAGAGAAAGAGAGAAAGCAGCCATATCCTTTTCTTTCTTTCTTTTAAGTAAAATTAAAAATATAAAACCAGGGGCACCTGGGTGGCTCAGTCACGTAACTGACTGACTCTTGATTTCAGCTCAGGTCATGACCTCAGGGTCATGAGATAGAGCCCTGCATCAGGTTCCTTGCTCAGTGGGGAGTCTGTTTGTCCCTCTTCCTCTCCCTCTACCCCTCCCTTTGCTTGCACGCTCTCTCTCTCCCAAATTAAGGAACAAATCTTTAAAATATATCAGACCACACCAATCATTTCCAGTTAGCAGACTAAGTCCCACCAGATGCCCAACAGAAGCAAAACCATTGCCATGACCTCAAAAGCCCCACAATTAAACTTGAACAAGTTATGAGATTGTTTGCCATTCAGTTATTAAGAATGGTTTCACTTTGGGGTACCTGTGTGTCTCAGTCAGTTGAGTGACCACCTCTTGGGTTTGACGCAGGTCATGATCTTGGGGTCCTGAGATTGAGGTCCTGAGAATGCTCCACATTCAGCATGGAGTCTGCTTAAGGATTCTTTCTTTCTCTCCCTCTGCCTTCCCCTTGTTGTGTGCTCTCTCTCTCTCTCTCTCTCTCTCTCTCAAAATAAATAAATCTTAAAAAAAAAAAGAATGGCTTCACTTTGGGTGTTGTTACCATATATTTAACTTCCTAGATACTCTCATGAAAGAGATTTTTTGCTTTTGTTTGGATTTTAATTGGGGAAAACTGTCTTACTTCCACTCTACTCACAAACTTGATTGTAGCAAATATTTGGGGAAATAAAGGAAATAAAAGTAGCCTGGGAGATGCCTATCCAATGCCAAAATCAACACACAATTTGATGAAAAATTTTAATTAGTCAACTATTGATTCTTCCTTCAATCCATTTATTTACTGAGCACCTGCTTGGTGCAAGGCAGTGTACAGAAATGGTGACATATTTCACCTGGACTCAGATATGACACCTGTTCTCAGAGAGGTTTTGAGGCATTTCAGGATAGGAAACACTTAAATAACTATGACACAGAAAAAGAAGTGATAAAATGAGAAAGTAATAAGAGTTTTGGAAAATGGAGATTGTTTGGGGTTAAAGGCTTCAGGTGGCACTTGATGAGCTTTCAGGTTCATGGAATTTGGACAGAAGGCCATATCCCCACCAGGCGAAGTAGCACATATTATAAAGATAAAGTAGTGGGGAAGAGAAAAATGTGCTTGGGGTCTAGTGAGTAGATCAGACTCAGAAGACCTGCATGTTATACCACTTTATTGATGGAACATGACAATTTCACTTTCCAGATAAGTTTAATGGAAAAGAATTCAGAAGAGCCTTATTCTTAAGGATTGTTTTCAGCTTAAATTAAAATTGTTAGGATTTTTTTCTGTGTAGTTTGTTATAGTTCTACATTTTTCTACCTGTTTATATTCACTCTCCAGTTCTTATTCTAGGATATCTGATAAATTTTCTGGGCTCCACTCTCTTATATGAGACAAAAGAATCCTATTGTTTACCTGTACAGGAGGTTTGGTATACGAGATGGGTACCCGCCCCTTTGCTGGGAAACAAGGTAATCCTGAAGTGAGTCTTTCAGGGGCCTAAAACAAATTTCTTATCTTGAGAAATTTGACTCATTCAGGCAAATGAGGAAGAAACTCAAAGAAAGATTTCATTCCACAAATGTTTATGCAGCCATAAGGTCTTGTCCTAGGGGTAGAGATGAGTAATCCATGGGAAGGGTGCCTGGTTGGGATGAGAGGTCAGGTATTATAAATGAGCCCACACAACCTGGGTATAAGATGCTGTTGTTATGATGCAGTGGGAGGAATGGTTAGTTTCAGCTGGGGGCTGTGGTGTACTCAGGAAGTCTTCCCAGAGGAAGTGACACTTGGATCTCAAGGAAGGTGCTAGGGCATGGCCTGGAGTGCATGGTCCAGAGTGCATGATGTCCAGGTGATTCAGGAGAGGGTGCTGTGCACTGCCCGGCATAGCCCGAGGATCCTTCTCAGAAAGACTCTGCAGCAGAGATGTCACCAAGATGTCACGTGTCTGTACTGGCTTCTTTTAGTGTTGTAAACATTGATCGCTTTAACAAAACTTTTTATTCAGTTGACTTACCTTTTAAAACCTTTCTTTGTGGTGAATGTTAAACACACACAAAAGAAGACAGAAGAATATAATGAACTTTCATGTACCTGTCATCCAGCTTTGACAACGATCACCCCATGGCTAAATGGGTTTTTTACCACTGTTTCACTTCTTCCCCTTGAATGTGATTAATTTTTTTGCAACCATCTTTTTTTTTAATTTAAATTCAATTAGCCAACATACAGTACATCATTAGTTTTTGATGTACTGTTCAATGATGCATTAGTTGTGTGTAACCCCCAGTACTCATCACATCACGTGCCCTCCTTAATGACCATCACCCAACTACCCCATCCCCCCACCCTTCTCCCTTCCAGCAACCCTCAGTTTGTTTCCCAGATCCTTGATATAAAGTATATATCAAGAGTCTCTCATGGTTTTTCTCCCTCTCTGATTTCATCCCGTTCAGTTTTCCCTCCCTTCCCCTATGATCCTCGGTGCTATTTCTTATATTCCACATATGAGTGAAACCATATGATAATTGTCTTTCTCTGATTGACTTATTTTACTTAGCCTAATACCCTCCAGTTCCACCCATGTTGTTGTAAATGGTAGGTATTCATCCTTTCGGATGGCTGTTCCCTGTTCCCTTGTATAAATGAACCATATCTTCTTTATCCATTCATCTATTGAAGGACATCTCAGATCCTTCCATAATTTGGCTATTGTGGACATTGCTGCTATGAACTTTGGCGTGCCCGTGGCTGCCAGAGTCCAGTTCGAGAGGGGGTGAGTACAGGAAGGAAAGGATGGCGTCGGCGAATGAGGAGGCTCACACACAGGCATGGGTTGTAGGCGTCTCCTCCCACCTGGCATGGAGGGACTTTATTTATATGTTTTACATTTCCTTATTGTTCCACTTCATCAAGTATGTGATTTTATTTTTAGATAATGATTACAGTCCCCTTTCAATTTCTCCAAATATGATTAACCTAAGTCTTAGTGATTTCCTGCAAAGCATAACAATCTACCGCATGAGCAAGAAGTGACAGACAAGGTTTGACCTATAACATTAAGTGAACAATACAAAGTAAGCTAATATATGTCCTTATGTAGTACGCAGTAATTGCAACCTATTCTTCTTAAAATACTTATTCCATAAGTGGCCTCTGGACTGTGGGAACAGCATGGGATGTTCCCTTTTTGTTACTTTGTAGCCATAAGGATTTTTGAGGAGGTTCCTGAGTAGGGAGAGGATTTGGGCCTGGTTGCAACAACTCCTTCATGCGAAGTCTCTCAAAGAACTCCGCGGCGCTCATGTTTTTTGCATTGCAAATAGGTGGACATTGAGTAATATTAGGTTTATTTATATTTGCTGAATTCTTGGGAGCAATTTCATTGTGCTTATAGGAGTGAGCGTAAGCAAGACTTGTAGTCACTCCATTGTGAAGCCCATAGACAATTCCCATAATTATTAAAAAAAAAAAAAACCCAAAAACACAAAGGAAGGAAGTAGTATGAGCCAGCTATGGAGTCTCCTGACTTTTCAGGATCATCCCCCATACGTGGATTTAGTCACACAGCTTGAGTAGCTGGGTCCACGCCATCTCCCCCTTTTTTATTTTTGGCTTTCAGTTGTAAAGTCTTCAATTCCAGCTGTATCTGTCTGATTCTCTGCTTAGCAATTTGACAATGACTGGGAAGAGAAATAGAAGGGAAACAATAATTAATATAGAAATTCCTAACTTGATTAAGGAGGGGAACCAGGCAGTAGTAGAGGTATAATGTTGCAGGGTTACTAAGAAGGAAGTGGCCACATCAGAGGCTGAGGTCATAGAAACATGGGATTCACTAATTTCCTTAACTTTGTCTTGGAGATTTGTTAGGTCTAGTGAATTATTATTATCCCAAATGCCCAAAAGATGATTTTTAACCCTATCCCATGGCATCTCTGATGAATTGTAAAGATGTGGAGTTACACAGATCCATTTATATTGTCAATGACAATTGGTAGTTAAGCGTGTCTTTAGATTTTAAATCTGATTACCAATATATAGAACAGTCTCTTCAAGAGCATTTAAGCGAGCTTCAAATTTTTTATCTATCTGATCTTGTGTATATAAAGCAGTTGATACATTTTGACTTAGGGAATCAACATGGTTGGCAGTATGTATTTCTTGAACTAAAGCAGTGGTAGATAAAGCAAAATAACTTATAACAGCTATTAGAGCAGTTATTCCTAGAATTAGTGCTGCAACAAAGCGCTTAGGCCTACTTAAAGATTGGTCTATTAATTGTATAACATGGCCCTTCTTTTCTACATCTGTATTTAGGGTAAATACCCAGTAGTGCAATTATTGGGTTGTAGGGTAGCTCTATTCTTAACTTCTTGAGGAACCTCCATACTCTTTTACAGGGTGGCTGCACCAGCTTGCATTCCCACCAACAGTGTAAGAGGCTCTTCCTCTTGATTTTAAATGAATTCCATACATCAGAATATTTTGACCATTAATATTTGAGCATACATCTTTAGAGATAAGGATTCTTTTCTTAAATAAATATTTTTTGTAGTTTCATTTGTATGAAAGCAATTTAAATTTCTTTTTTATTTCTATTTTGAATTCATAAGAAACACATACTCTCTGTAGACAAATCAGAAAATCAGATGAACAAAAATGACAAGAATCTAACAATCACCCATATCCCCACCACCAAGAGACAATTGCTACTTTCATTTTGTTGTATAAATTTTTAGGCATTCTTTTCCTGTATGTGAATTAAAATGAGTTTATATTTTTCAACCTGGGTTTTTTCTTTTAACAATATATTTATATACACACGTAAATACATAGAATGCATTCTCTACCACTGGGTATTTTGTTTGTTTCCTAAATTTCTCAAACTTGACCTTTTCTCCCTCATGTTTCTTGGCATTCCATGTTCCTTTCAGGCTCTGAACTTCAAGTATTTTACTGCTGTACTCATTCTGTGTTTATTTATTTGGAAAGCTCTCCTTATTCATACTGTAGGCAGTTATTTCCATTATTTTTAATTCTTAACACTTTACAAGAAGTATCTGCTATTTGAGTGATGTTATATTTTAAGCTTATGATATATTTTTGCTTTTTTCAAAATTAAAACTTTGAAAAAAGTTAAACTTTGAAATTATATATTATAATATACAATATTATATATATTATACATAGTATATGTAATAATCACAGGAATTATTATTCCTGTTCATAATTAGATTATATCCATACAGAGAAAAGAGTTGCAAAATTGTTTTTCGTAAATTAAATTTGTGGTGAACAGACCACAACGATATATGCTGAAGGGCTTCATTATTTAGCATTTTCTTTTCTTTTTTTTCTTTAAAGACACATTTATTCAGCATCATGATCAGACTATTACATTTAGCAATCAACAGCACGGGTGCAAAAAAAAAAAAACTACATTAAAACCCTTTGTTGGAATGCTTTACACTTTCCACAGAACAGAAACTAAAATAACCTGTTATGCAATTAGTCACAAATACAATCCTCGAGTTTTTTGCCCATACTCATGAGTATTGTCTAAAACATGTCTTCTTTGTAGCAGCTCGGCCCTGCCACCACTGTGCTTGGCTGAATTCACAAATCTGTTGTAACCTGTAGCTTCCCTGTCACTTCTCTGGCTCTCCTCTCCTGCTAAGCTTTGATTCCTGGCAGTAATTAAAACCTTCTGCCACTGCCATAGCTACTGCTGCTGCTGGAACCACCATAGCCACCTTGGTTTCGTGGTTTGGCAAAGTATTGGCCTTCACCACCATAGGGGCCAGAGCATCTGCCTCCAAAATGTCCTCCCTTCATGGGTCCAAAATTTGAAGATTGATTGTTGTAATTGCCAAAATCATTATAGCTTCCACCACCGCCAAATTTGCTTCCATCATTACCGTTATAGCCATCCCCACTGCCACCATATCCACCACCACCTCGACTACCACCAAAGCCACCTCGACCACTGAAGTTCCCTCCACGACCAAAGTTGTCATTCCCACCAAAACCACCTCCACGACCACCACCAAAGTTTCCAGAACCACTTCGACCTCTTTGACTGGATGAAGCACTAGCCATCTCTTGCTTAGATAGGGCTTTCCTTACTTCACAGTTGCAGCCATTCACAGTATGGTATTTTTGAATGACAATCTTGTCTACAGAGTCATGGTCATCAAATGTTACAAAAGCAAAACCCCTCTTTTTGCCACTGCCTCAGTCGGTCATGATCTCAATCACTTCGATTTTCCCACACTGTTCAAAATAATCTCTTAGATGATGTTCTTCAGTGTCTTCTTTAATGATTTTCTTTAAGATTTTAAAGAAAAATCTTTTTCACAGTTAAGCGGGCACCAGGTCTTTGAGAATCTTCTCTTGAGACAGCCCTTTTTGGTTCCACAACTCTTCCATCTACCTTGTGTGGTCTTGCGTTCATGGCTGCATCCACCTCCTCCACAGTGGCATATGTGACAAACCCAAAGCCTCTGGAGCGCTTGGCGTTTGGATCTCTCATTACCACACAGTCTGTAAGTGTTCCCCATTGCTCAGAATGGCTCCTCAGTTGTTTCAAAGCTCAGACCTCCGATGAAGAGCTTCTGCAGCTGTTCAGGCTCTTTGGGAGACTCTGACTTAGACATGATGGCCTTGTGAGGGGAGACTTTAATGATGCTTACTCGGTGGCATCCATGGGCAGAAAGGACTATTTAGCATTTTCAATGCACTTTTAGTCTGGAAAGAACTGGACTAAAATGGGAATTTTTTAAATGGAAATAATATAAATTAATATAGAGTCAACAAAATTTGTTCTGTCCTCATAATTATGTTCAGAAGAGATCTGGTTTATTGCTCTGGATTTATGTGCACTTTGAAAAACAACTTTACTGAAGTATAATTAATGCACACTGTGGGGCACCTGGCTTTCTCAGTTGGTTAAGCGTCTGCCTTTGGCTCAGGTCATGGTCCCAGGTCGATCTTGGGATTGAGCCCCATGTTGGACTCCCTGCTCCATAGAGAGTCTGCTTCTCCCTCTCTCTCTGACCCATCCCCCCCACCAATTGTGCTCTCTCTCAAATGAATAAATTTTTAAAAATGTACCATAAATGAAACCCATTTAAAGTATAAATTGTATGAGTTTTGACAGCTGTACTCTCTAGTGAAACCATCATTACTCTCAAGATATAGGACATTTCCATTACCCCAAACTTCCCTCATACCCTTCTGTTTTGTGTGCTTTTTAAAGATTTTATTTTTTAGAGCAATTTCAGGTTCACAAGAACACTGAAAAAAAGTACAGAGATTTTCCATATACTCCCTACCCTGACATGATCATTGCCTCCTTCATCATCAGTATACCCCATCAGAATGGTGCATTTTTTTTTTACAATTGATGAACCTACATTGACACATCACTTTTACCCAAAGTCCTAGTTTATATTCGGGTTTGCTCTTGCTGTTGTACCTTCTATGGGTTTGTGCAAATATGCAATGGTATTATTATGGTATCACACAGAGTATTTTCACTGCACTAAAAACTTTTGTGTTTGGCCTATTCATTCCCCCATTTTTACCCCAAACCCTGATAACACTGATCTTTTTACTCTCTCTATAGTTATGCCTTTTCCAGGTGTCATATGGATGGAATCATACGGTATGCATAGCATTTTCAGATTAGCTTCTTTCACTTAATAATATGCCTTTAAGTTTCCTCTATGTCTTTTAATAATTTGATGGCTAATTTCTTTTTAGTGCTGAATACTATTCCATCTTCTGGAAGTACTGCATTTATTTGTCCATTCATCTTCTATAAGACACCTTGGTTGCTTCCAAGTTTTGGAATTATGAATAAAGCTGTTATAAAAATCCATGTGCAGCTCTTATTGTGGACAAGCTTTCAGTTTCTTTTGAGTAAATATAAAGGAGCAGTCTCATCGGCAATGAATGAGTTCCTGTTGCTTCACATCCTCACCAGCATTGGTATTACTAGTGTTCCAGACATTGGCCATTATAATAGGTGGTAGTGGAATTGGCCTATAATTTGCATCTGATAGCTTATGATGTGAAATATCTTTTCATATGCTTATTTTCCATCAGTATATTGTCTTTAGTGAGGTATCTTTTATTTTATTTTATTTTTTTTTAAAGATTTTATTTATTCATTTGACAGAGAGAGAGATTACAAGTAGGCAGAGAGGCAGGCAGAGAGAGAGGAGAGAGGAGGAAGCAGGCTCCCCGCCGAGCAGAGAGCCCGATGTGGGCCTTGATCCCAGGACCCTGGGATCATGACCTGAGCCGAAGGCAGCGGCTTTAACCCACTGAGCCACCCAGGCGCCCAGTGAGGTATCTTTTAATGTCCTTGTATATTCTGGATAAGTGTCCTTTATCAGATGTGTCTTTTGCAAATATTTGCCCCAGTCTGTGACTTGTCTTCTCATGCTCTTGACATTGTCTTCACAAAATAGAAATTTTTAATTTTAATGAAGTCCAGCTTATTATTTCTTTTATGGATCATGACTTTGGTGTTGTATCTAAAAAGTCATTATGCCTGAGATCATTTTAGGTTTTCTGCTATATTATCTTCCAGGACTTTCTTAGTTTTGTATTTTGTATCTAAGTCTATAATCCATTCTGAGTAAATTTGTGAGGGGTTAAGTTCTGGGCCTAAATTCAACTTTTTGCATGTGGATGAACAGTTGTTCCTGCACCATCTCTGGAAGAGACTTTCATTGCCTCACTGTATTGCTTTTTCTCCTTTGTCAAATAGTTGACTATCTTTACATGGATCTGTTTGTGGGCTCTCTATTCTGTCCCGTTGATCCATTTTATCTATTCTTTTACCAATATCACACTGTCTTGATCACTGTAGCTTGATAGTCTTAAAGTTGGGTAGCCACCGTTTTCCAATTTGTTCTCTTTCAAAGTTGTGTTGGCTATCTTGGGCCTTTTGCCTCTCCACATAAAATTTAGAATCAGTTTGCTTATATCCACAGAATAACTTGCTAGGATTTTGATTTGGATTGTACTGAATCTATAGATTAAGTTGGAAAAATGTTATCATTAGTTTTAAAATACCCAAGTTCAAAGAAATTTTAGACCTACATAAAAGTTGTAAGAATTTTTATAGTGGATTCTCATGTAAACTTCAACCAGATTTGTATCTTTGGGGTAAATACCCACTAGTGCAATTGCTGGATCATAGGGTAGCTCTATTTTTAACTTTTTGAGGAACCTCCATATGTTTTCCAGAGTGGCTATACCAGTTTGCATTCTCACCAACAGCATAGGAGGGCTCCCTTTTCCCCACATCCTCACCAACATCTGACCTTTCCTGACTTGTTAATTTTAACCATCTGACTGGTGTGAGGTGGTATCTCATTGTGGTTTTAATTTATATTTCCCTGATGCCAAGTGATGTTGAGCACTTTTTCATGTGTCTGTTGGCCATTTGGATGTCTTCTTTGCCAAAATGTCTGTTCATGTCTTCTGCCCATTTCTTGATTGGATTATTTGTTCTTTAGGTATTGAGTTTGATAAGTTCTTTATAGATTTTGGATACTAGCCCTTTATCTGAGATATGTCATTTGCAAATATCTTCTCCCATTCTGTTGGTTGTCTTTTTATTTTATCAACTGTTTCCTTTGCTGTATAAAATTTTTATTTTGATGAAGTCTTAATAATTCATTTTTGCCTTTGTTTCCCTTACTTTTGGAGATGTGTTTTATAAGAAGTTGCTGTGGCCAAGGTCACAGAGGTTGCTGCCTGTGTTCTCCTCTAGGATTTTGGTAGATTCCTGTCTCACATTTAAGTCTTTCATCCATTTTGAGTCTATTTTTGTGTATGGTATAAGGAAATGGTCCAGAGTCATTCTTCTGCATGTGGCTGTCCAATTTCCCCAACACCATTTGTTGAAGAGACTGTCTTTTTGCCTTTGGATATTCTTTCCTGCTTTGTCAAAGATTAGTTGACCAAAGAGTTGAGGGTCCATTTTGGGGTTTTCTCTTCTGTTCCATTGACCTATGTGTCTGTTTCTGTGCCAGTACCATACTGTCTTGATGATGACAGCTTTGTAATAGACCTTGAAGTCCAGAATTGTGATGCTACCAGTTTTTGTTTTCTTTTTCAACATTTCTTTGGCTATTCAGGGCCTTTTCTGGTTCCACACAAATTTTAGGATTATTTGTTCCAGTGTTGTGAAAAAGTTGATATTTTGATAAGGATTGCATTGAATGTGTGGGGCACCTGGACCCCAAAGTTTATAGCGGCAATGCTCACAATAGCCAAACTATGGAAAGAACCTAGATGTCCAGCAACAGATGAATGTAAAAGAAGATGTGGTGTGTGTATACACACACACACACACACACACACACACACACACACACACACACACACACTGGAATATTACACAGCCATCAAAAATGAAATCTTTCCATTTGCAGTGATGTGGATGGAACTGGAGGGTATTATGTTAAGTGAAGTAAGTCAATCAGAGAAAGACAATTATGTGATCTCAGTGATACGTGGAATTTAAGAAACAAGGCAGATGATCATAGGGGAAGAGAGGAAGAAATGAAAGACGATGAAACCAGATAGGGAGACAAACCATAAGAGACTCATAATCATAGGAAACAAACCGAGGGTAACTGGAGGGGAGGGGAATGGGGGAATGGGATAGCTGTGTGATGGACATTGGGGATGGTTTGTGTTGTAATGAGCACTGGGTATTATATAAGACTGACGAATTACAGACCTGTACCCCTGAAATAAATAATACACTATATGCTAATTAATTGAATTTAAATTTAAAAAATGATAATTTTAAAAAACAACTTCAACCAGATTTAACCATTCACCTATTGCTAAAAAATGCATCTAATATGCAACTACACTAAATTTCACTGACTCTCCCAACACTGTACTTTATAGCAACTTTTTTTCCCCTAAGCCAAGATTCAATATAGAATCTCCTATTACGTTCAGTGGTTATGTCTCCTTAGTTGCCTTTGTTTGGAATTTCCTTTCTTACCCTTTATTGTTCATGGCATTAACATTTTGAAAAATACAGGCTTGTTGTATAATGTCCTTCAATTTATGCTTGTCTGATTATTGACTCATTACTTGATTAGATTTTTTTAGAAAGAATAATACATAAATGGTGTTTGGTCCTTCTCAGGGCATCATCTTAGAAGACAACTGATGTCAGTTTATTCTAGTATTGGTGATGTTGACTTTGGTCACTTGGTAATGGCAGCATCTGCCAGATCTCCTCACTGTAAATGCTCACCTGTTTCCTTTGTAATTACCAAGTAGTGTGTAAGTAGATGCTTTGAAATGGCATACATATTCTTATCCTGACTGAAATGTCACCTATTGGTGAAGTGGGTAAAAGGATGATTCCTGCTTGAGCCAATTATTAGTATCATGATTACAGCACAATGATTTTATAATTCTTCCATTCCTTCTGTATTTATTGGCATTCGACTTTGAAAATGTTTTCCTTCTCCCTCCTTTCATGTATTTGTTACTTTCTTTGTTTTGTGACTTGCATATTTCTATGGACTTGCAGACTATTTCTATGGATTTCCTTTTCACTGAAAGTGTTAAAATCCATTATTGTCATTGTTCATTTCGATGATCATTTTGTCCCGAGTTTCGCCAGCAAAAATTGCATCGAACTGGTTCCTGTGTCATACCAATGTATGTGCCTTTCTCATTCCTGGGCATTTCATGATTCTCTGGAATAAGATGTTCCAGGATCATCTTGTACTTTTCTTGCTCTAATCCTAGTTTCAAAAAATTCTCCCAGGATCCCTGGTTACTTGTAGTGTTGGTAAATAGTTTTTAGAAATCAAGACTTGAGTACTAGGTGAATTTTGTGTCTTAACATTATCATAATATTGTTATCATACCTAACATATTAATAATAATTCCTAATGTCATCATATACCCAGAGTTCAATTACCCAATTGTCTTGTAAATTTCATAAGTGTTTTCTCAGCCTACACAGTATATAGATTTATAGTTCTTTTAAGTCTTTTTTACTTTGTAGATTTATTCTCTATTTCTCTTTTTGTGTCTTTGCCATTTATTTGTTGAAAAAAATCAAGTTACTTCTACTATAAAGTTTGCATTGTCTGGATTTTGCTGGTCATATTTTTATGGTATAGTTAACCATGTTCCTCTGGTCTCTATATTTTGTGTAAATTGGTTGACTCTTAACCCTTTACCAGATTTGAATTCTCCCCTTCTTTTCTCTTCGTCCTCCTCTCCTTCTCTTCTTTTTTCTCCCCCCCTCCTTCTCTTTTAGCAGACCATTTCATAGATGGAATTATGTTCTATCTGGAGACATATAATGCTGATTGTCTCTCTGTGATGTTACCAATGCTGACAATCAGTTAACTTGTTAGCAGTTACAAAATGATATTATTTTATTGTTCTTTCTTTATTTATTATCTCTAATGTTGCTCTAAAGAGAAACTACTCTTTGGTTACCTAGTGGAAAAGGTTATTTAGAAAAGACAAGACAAATGCTTGCATTTTTCCCATTACTAGTTTTCAAAATAGTCAATTTGTTCCCTAGCATCCTCCAATGGTTAAAAAACAAACAAACAAACAAAAAAAAACCCCAAAACTTATTTTCCTTTCTGGTAATATTATGAATGCATGAATTTAAGCATATTTGATATGTTTCAACCCATTTCAGCTATTATTCTCATTAATGTCCAAATTGTCCCAATTTTGATCAATGGAAGCATGATCAGGTACATCGGTACATGAGACCTTTAAAACAACCTTTGTAGGTTGATATCTTTTTTGCTGTTATGGCATGCTGTTTCAGACTCATTTTTATATTTCTTTTCTCAAACCTGGAGATAGCACCCCAGTACCCAGAGATGTTTGTTGTTACTGGTTTGGTCATTATTTGTAGGCCTTTTAAGTGGACAGAGATAATGTTTTTTTCAAAAAAGATAAAACACCTCAAAGATTCAGAATAATAGTTCTAATTCAGATTCTGCACTACAGGATATTTTACTTAACTTTTTCAAGCTTACATCTATATCTTCTTTACTCCACAAAGAGAATTTTACTGCTCAAAGATATCAAAGATGAAAGTGTTAAAATATCAAATAATGACTCATTTGCCTTATCCCACATTACATAAAAAGCACTATTAGAACCACAATACCAGTAGTACTACCAATAATATGATTATTGAAAGTAGTTTGAAACATTTTATACAGTTACTTTTATCCTTAGATTATATCCTCACTGGGGATGTATGGTCAAATTTATGTTTTACAGTAACTTGAAATAATTTCTGTCTCTACAGTTATGTCATCAATAGATACAGAATGTGTTTATATTGTTTTCAATTTATTACCATGCTCTTGACTTCAAATCCAAGTTTTACAATTTTATTTGACATCCTCAAAGTACTATATTAAGCTTAATATAAAAAAGAGAGAAAGAAAGAAAGAAAGAAAGAAAGAAAGAAAGAAAGAAAGAAAGAAAGAAAGAGGCACCTGAATAGCTCAGTTGGTTTAAGCGGCTGCCTTCAGCTCAGGTCATGACCCCAGGGTCCTGAGATCGAGTTCCGCATTGGGCTCCCTGCTGGGCAGAGAGCCTTCTTCTCTCTCTCCCTCTGCCTGCCACTCTGGCTACCTGTGCTATCTCTCTGTCAAATAAATAAATAAAATCTTAAAAAAAAAGAAAAAGAAAAAGAAAGAAAGAAGGAGATAGAAAAACTTTGTTCAGATAATCTTTTTTGGCATCCTTTTTGGTGTCTGCCTTCAGCTCAGGTCATGATCCCAGGGTCCTGGGGTCGAGCCCAACGTCAGGTTCCCTGATCAGTGGGGAGAGTCTGTGCCTGCTGCTCTGCCTACTTGTGCACTCTCTGTCTCTCAAATAAATAAATTAATAAATATTTTAAATAAATAAATGAATATGATCTTTCCTGCCTTTTCTTTCCCATTAGGGCAAGTTGATTTCATTGAGAGCAATGATACTCACTTGAAATCCTTTAAAATTTCTCTTTTTCCTGTGGATCAAGTATAAACTTCTCATTTTGCCAAATCAAGACTTTGACAATACTTTTCGTAACTCTTTTTCAGGACTTACTTCTTTCTTTTATTTTCATTACTATTTGTATTTTTTTATTAACATGTAAGGAAAACTTGTTTAAAGTTTGAGGAAGAACTTCCATAAAGTATAAAGACTCACATAGAGCTGGAATTTTTTTTTTTTTTTGCATTGTCACCAACTATTGGAAATATTCTGAAATACACTGAGTATTAATAGGACCTTCAAAAAAGTCATGCCCTAGTGGCAGGGCTAAATTAGCCCCACAGTAAAGGTTGCTCTGGACTCACTGTAACAAAGCTTAAAAGTAAGCCTCAAAATAATCAAATCAGGGTGCCTGGGTGGCTCAGTGGGTTAAAGCCTCTGCTTTTGGCTCAGGTCATGATCTCAGGGTCCTGGCATCGAGGCCCGCATCGGGCTCTCTGCTCAGCGGGGAGCCTGCTCCCTCCTCTCCCTGTCTCTCTGCCTGACTCTCTGCCTACTTGTAATCTCTCTCTGTGTGTCAAATAAATAAATAAAATCTTAAAAAAAAATAATCAAATCAGCCTGCAAGTAACTTAACTATATGCCATAACACTCTTTAAAGGAATATAACTAAATACAACAACCAATCAATACATAAGATCAGGTATCCGATGAAAATTTTCCAAGCATGCAAAGAAATATGAAAATAAGATCCATAATAAGGAAAAATATAAATTACTAGAAACATACTCAAAAATGACAGCCATGATGGAGATAGCAAATAAGTAATTTGAAATAGCTATTATAAATATTCACAAAGATGTAAAGTAAAACACTTTACTTTGATAAGAAATATGATAAGAAATCTGATAAGAAAAAAATGGAAGACATTAAAATATATCTAAATGGAACTTGTGGAGATGAAAAATATATCAAAAATTAAAAATACATTAATTGAGATTTATGACAAATTAGTGCAGAAGAAAAAAAATGGTGAACTTGAAAACATGGCAATAGATGCTATCCAAAATGAATAGTGCATAGAAAAAAAAGACTGAAATGAGTGAACAGAGCCTCAGTGAGTGTGGGACAATATCAAATTGTCTAACATATATAAATTGGAGTTGCAGAGAGATAAGAGAAAGATAAGGAGAAATAAAAAGGTTTGAAGAAAGAATAGAAAAATAATTTTTCCAAATTTGATGAAAATTGTAAACCCACAGATCTAAGAGTTTTGATAAAATCCAAGCAGAATAAATATTGTACACATGAATGCACACACACACGCACACGTGTGAACATGTGTACGCCACAACAGCAAACCATTATCAAATTGGTAAACACTAGGGAAAAAGAAAAAAAATCTTAGTAATCAGAATAAAGACACATTATACTCAGAGCAATGAGAATAAGAATGACAGATTTCCTTTGGAAATGACACAAGCTAGGAGTCAACGGAATGGAGGTAAGTGGTAAACCTATACTTCTATATCCAGAAATGAAAACAAAATAAAAACATTTTCAGACTAATGGAAGCTGAGAAGTTGTGTCACCAGCAGGTCCACACCACAAGAAACATTAAAGGAAATCCTTAAGGTAAAAGAAAAATGACTCCTTCAACCTGGATCACTTCTCCCTTTGTGTGATTTTGTAGTTTCCTCTACTGGGTCCACTGATCTGTCTTATTTTAATGGTTCCATATTATTTCTGCCATGATATTTAAGATATATTGCAGACCTAGCCACTTAACCTGAGGTCAGGTTGGTTAAAAACAAGTAAAGTTTATAAATATAATATAAATAAATATAATAAAGGTAATAACGTGCATCTGGGTGGTTTTGCCTTCAAAGTCCTGCAGATACACATAACCCTCAAGAGGCCATCCTCAAGGTCAACTCGTTTAGCTCTTTTTCGTAGATAGCTTACTCCTCTGTCCTCATGTGGTTCTCTTTTCCGTGTTCACTCAATCCATTGTTCACACTGAAGCCAGAGTGAATATCTGAAGCTCAAATCTGACAATGCCCCTCCCCTGGTTAATGTCTCTTCATTCTTTAAAGTCTAAGCCTCTTATGCTTTTTTTTTTTTAAAGATTTTATTTATTTGACACAGAGAGAGATCAGATCACAAGTAGGCAGAGAGGCAGGCAGAGAGAGAGGAGGAAGCAGGCTCCCCACTGAGCAGGGAGCCCGATGTGGGCCTCGATCCCAGGACCCTGAGATCATGACCTGAGCCGAAGGCAGAGGCTTTAACCCACTGAGCCACCCAGGCGCCCTAAGCCTCTTATGCTTCCTATGATCTTTAATAATCCAGTTTTGCCTATTGCTTTAGCATCATCTTTCATCATTTGCCACTTGCAACTTTTATTTCACCCATTAAACAACTGACAGTCCTTGAAAGTTCCACGTTCTCTTTTGCTTTCAGGACTTTGTTGAGATTGTTCTTTCTCAAATGCCGTTCCCCTTCTTCCATGTCATCTGTCATCACATCCTTAATGAAGCTCTTCCAACATCTCAAGCCTGGATTAAGTACTCCTCCCCTGTTCCTAAGCCTTTGGTAGTTCTAATCACACTAAATTATAATTGCTTGCTTACTTCTCCCTTCTCAAATGAGACTGAGCAACTTGAGAGCAGGGACAGTCCATTGGCTAGTGCAGTACCCGATACATTGTTGGGTGCCCCAAGAGATTTCTTAGCTAAATGGTAGCTCTTACGTATTGATTTAATGTCATTATTAATTCTTCTAACCCCACTACACCTATCATGGTGCCTGACACATACTAGTTACTCAGCACATTACACTACATTAAACAGACATTTATATTTACTATGTATATGACATATTGTCATGCCTTTTTGTAAATGTGATTTAATTTAATCTTATCAACCTTCCTACCATGAAGTATGTTGCATTATCCTCAACTAAAAATTAGAAAAGTAAGACTCTATACTTTTAAGTAGCTTTCTCAGGGTCAAATTAATGTCAATAATGGTTTCCCAGTTTAGCTTCCATTTTCAGTTGAAGAAAATACACAAGTCTAAGAGTAGAGAAAGAATAATATTCAACTTCCTTACTCTCTGTTCAGTCTTCCCTTTTTCAGATTTATTTAAAGAAAAATAACTTAATGTCTTTGCTACACATTTTCCCATAAAAAGTAATAGAAAAGGAAAAGAGCAAAGGAGCCTAACACTATGGAAACAAAAGAAAATTTATTTCCAGTGAATATCTGTGAAGTTTATCAAAGTGAAATGAATTTTCAGAAGAGGCAAATTACAGTTCTTGTATGATCAAATGTTTATTTGCAGGCATTTGATGGGCCTGAGAGTTGACAAGGAAAATTGATATAGTATCACAGGACCTAAAATCAGTTCACAGACAAGAAAAAGGATGAAATGGATGATGATCGTGACTTTGTCTCCTGATTGAGATATAGAATGTTTATGTTTTCATAGTCAAGTTAGACAGATTAGTTTGTTTAGATGGATTAAGTGGCTGTCTATCTCGTATTGTTGGAAAGGGATAGTGAAGGCATCTCTGAATAAATACTTCTCATAAATACCTAAAACATTGTTTGAAATTCATTATGAGGGAATCCGGTCAAACATTCTTTTGAGCAGAGAGTTTACATGGGAAATCCTGATACAACAGCCCCTGAAGGCTGTGTGGAAAAGCAAGCCAGCTTTTGAGATCTGCTTTCTCCCTCTGCTGATAACTTTTCTATGACTCTTGCAACACAACCAGCAGGGCTGTTTTTCCCTCTGTAAAATGAAACGTGGGAGCAGTTGACCTCTATGTTCCATCAGCATTATCATTGCTGTGGATCTTGGGGTGATAAGTGATCTTATCATTGCATTAGGCTGACCTGTCTCTGGTTCCTTCCTTCCTGGATTCCCAACTTCCTCCCACTATCACCACTGCTGGGTAGACCATTGGATGACCAGGAGTTGGTAGGTTTGTGGAAATTATATAGATCAGGAAAATCCTAATTATTCCTATTTATTTCTTTCCACTCCTTTTGGTATTGTCATGGATATTGGGTATGTTGCTAGCTAGAAAACAATCCTGTTCTTCAGTGAGCCACAGTTTCACCATCTTTGAAATGGGATTCATAATATGTACTTCTCAGTCTTCATTGCAGGTTTCTTTTGCCTCACTTTAAATCATAGGTGAGGTTTCTATAGGCAGTGCATTTGCAACAGTGTTGAACCAAATGCCTGGCACATGTAGGAAGTTACTTTCCCAACCTTACTTTTTCTTTTCAAGCAAAGAGTTGCAGATCAAGTAAAACCAATGCACACATCCTTATACCAAACTTGTCCTATGTAAACATGTAGCGCCTGATTTTTGGTGGTTCCTCATGCCTAGAGAAATAAACCAATTTTATTTTCCCGAGTCAACCACGTCTCAGTAAGTATGGTTCCTTCTGCAGAGCCTGATTTCTCGTACATGTGTGGCAGTGAAGCAGCATCTAATTGGAGATAGGTTGCCTTAATGAGAAGTTGGTTTTCATTAAAACTCTCATCCTTGAATTGCCTGCCCTGATCTGAAGAAACCCACTTTGCCAAGGCTCCCATTGGTGCTTCCTGCCACCAAGAAATCTTCAATGGCTGGGATTAGAGGGCCTGACAGTGGTGTTAGTTGCTGTGTCTGATTTCATGTGACAGTTAATTATAACATTCATACAGGAAAAAAATAAAAAGAAGCTTGTTGTCATAGTGATAGCTGACTTCTCAAGTAGGATACGTACCCCCAGTTGAAAGCATCTGCCTGCACAAAGCCAAATATCAATTTATTGTGTACACTGTAGAAATAATTGAGAGTGTACTTCAGGTAGGAAAAATATGATATGGATAGAGTTTCCTGTGCTTATGCCATATTGTATCTTCTCTGTACAACCATAATTTTTTCCTCTGATTTCCATTTCCTTTTTTAAGAATGTTACTTTATAAGGAATTGACTATATATTCCAGGGACTAGGGGTGATACTGCCTCCTCATATCCAGGAGGCCTTGAAGGCACTGAAGCCACTAAGGGGAATGTTGTCTAGGTAACCAAGCCTGGGGGCCACTAGGGCGTTATCACTTGTACAGGTAAGAAAGACCTAGCTAGAGCCCCTGAACCAAATGTTTGAATTGAAAACTGGGGAAAAGGGATATTGGGTTTTCTTACCCTTCTGATTGTCCTGACATCTCCAGCTTGCCAATCTCAAAATTCCAGCAATATACCATGAGGTAAATTCAAGCTTTTTGTCCAATCTTTATTATGGAGTAGAGCAGCTTTGCAAACAACCTGTCTTGTGTTCATACTGGAGGATCTGGGAAAATCAAAAGGAAGAGAAGGTAATGGTCATCAGTCAATATCTACAAACCAAGTACTATCTTAGGTACTTTCATATCCATCTCCCCTGCCAAGTACAAGAAGGAATCATTCTTCCAACAGTTATGTGGCCAGTGGGAGAAAAAGACCAGAATATTCTCATAAGCTCTTAAAACCATCTCTTTTCCATGATCCCCAAGTGCAGAACTGGCCCTAGTTAGTCATTTCTCTGCCTGCCTCTCCCTCAATCTCCACTAGCAACTGTGAGATTCTTAGAAAAAAATATATTTCCCAAATGAGACACAGTACCAAGCCAGGGAGAGAATGAAGAGGGCACAGTTATTAGAACCGAGCACTAATTATTGGGCCATATGCAGAGATAGGCTATCTGAAGATTTTACCCACAAAAACTTCTACTTGTAGGATATAGGAGAAAAATACTGGACTGAAAGGCTGTAATATGAGTTTTGACTTTGGCTTTTATATTTGCTGACTTTGTGACCTGAGGCAAGCTACATTTCCTCTCTAAGCTACAATTTCTCCCACTTATCCTTTAAGGGGGTGGGACTAGGTCAGTGACTCTTAGCTGGAGAGGTAGATAAAATATATTACATGTAAGAATCATAAAAGGGAATTGGAGGAAGATGGTACAGTTTCATATTCTTGTTAAATCCCCTTATAAGGGAGATAAAGCAAATGACTAATATAACAAAACTGAAATCTCACAGAAATCATATATAATCCCCACAAACCCCAAATATAGGCAGGATATATTAAAAACTGTAGGAGAACAGGAAGGGAAAAGAAAGGAACTTGTAAATGCCTGAAGAGCCAAAGGAGCCCCCGATAACCAATAACCACTCACTGAAAGCTTGACTGGTTGTTTGAGAACAGTGGTTGAAAATGAGAGGGTGTTTTGTGGGCTCAGATTTACTAGTAAAAACAGGAGCTCACTGGAAGTTCAAATTACCAGAGTAGTCTGGGATCTATCAGCTGCTGAAACAAACCAATCAAATACTCCTTCTAGGATAAAGCCCAGAATGGAGGAGGAACTGCTGAAAGTAGAATCCATATCCAGCAGGACAGGGAAAATGGGACAAAGAAATGAGAAACCTTGGGTAGAATGGAAAGAGGGGGGAAAGTCAGCAGATTTTAGAAAATATGAAGACATTTTCTACCCAAACTTTCCACTTCCTAGAAACAAAAGAAAAATGTGCTCTGGAGCTAGGAAGCTAAGAAGACCCTTCTGACCTCTTTCTCTTTCTAAGAGTATGGTACTATGACTTCCAATTCAGTAGCCATTAGCCGTATCTGGCTATTTTATTTTTAACTAATTAAAATTAAATAAAATTAAAATTTAACTCTCTGTCATGCTGGCCATATTCCAAGTTCTTACTAGTCACTTGTGGTTACTATATTATACAGTGCAGGACATTTTCATCACCGTGAAAAGTTATATTGGACAGTGCTGGCCATCTAAGATGTAGCATACATCAACAGAACAAATGTAGTCAAACCCCACTCAAAGTTACTATAAAATAAAAGAGAATAAGCAAAATTATTTACCTATAGAAAAAAAAGAATTGGCAAACTTATTGCCTAGTCAACTAAAACAGATAATAAATATTTTACATAGATCATAAAAATTTTGCATTTATGTGCCATCTAATCTCTGATTTAGGTATTCAGTTCTGCCAGTGTACAGCAAACTCAGCCACAGACAATAAGTCAAAAGGGAGGTGTGGCTATGTTGTAATAAAACTGTTTACAAAGCAGGTAGGGGCTGGATTTGGCTACTGGCCGTAATTTATCAACCCCTGCTTTAGGCACTGAAGTATGTCAAAAAGACACATTCACAAAAGGAAAATGGTAACTTAATAATCAAAACCAGGTACCAGAATAGAAGAAAAACATGTCAAGTCTTTAGTCTGTAAATATAGTAAATATAGGGCATGGACAGGGCAACTGGGTGGCTCAGTAGGTTAAAGCCTCTGCCTTCAGCTCAGGTCATGATCTCAGTGTCCTGGGATCGAGCCTGCTTCCTCCTCTCTCTCTGCCTGCCTCTCTGCCTACTTGTGATCTCTCTCCCCCTGTCAAATAAATTTAAAAATCTTAAAAATAAAATATATATATATATATATATATATATATATATATATATATATAGAGAGAGAGAGAGAGAGAGAGAGAGAGAGCATGGAGAAAAATCAGGAATGTTGACTCTCTCTTGGTTTACAAAGAAATCCTCAGTAAATTTCAAAGGAAAGAAAAAATATGAACAATATTCTCTAGCCACAGTACATGAAAAATAAAAATTAAATAAAAGATAAGATTCTTCTACCTAGAATTTTTTTAAATGCTTCTAAATAATTCATGGTTCAAAGAAGAGATACAAAACAAAATTGCAGAATTCCTTGAAAAAGAACTGAAGCAACCACATCACAAATAAAAATCTATGAAAGACAGCGGAAGCAGCTACCAAAGGAAATTTTTTAATGTTAAGTGCCCATTTAAATAAAAACTAATGAAAGAAATGAATTAAATAAGAGTTTAGGAAAAGAATAAGAAAGTAAGCCTAAAGAAAAAATAATATGGGTCAAAGCAGAAATAACTGTCAGAAAATTATTTAGAAAGGAAAAGTGATCAGTGAATACTGCAGGATTCAGCTGCAGGATTCAGCTGGGAACAGTGTGTAGTTGTAATAATAAACCCAGAACACTGGCCTGGCCCAAATCAGATGTAACTGTCATGAGAAGACTTGAGTGGGCTGGGTGGATGTGTATATGTAATTATGGAAGAGGGGGGTGGGGCTAAAAAATTAAGAAGTAGCAATATCTGGAACAAAACAAAACAAAACAAAACACAAACGTAGCTGAAGTAGTTGAAATTGCCTCTGGGGAGGAGACTCCAGAGGGCAGGCAACAAGGGGACAACTCCTTTCCGAAACCAATCTTGTGAGATCATCGACTCTAAATGTAAATGTGTAATTTTGATTAAAACAAGTGTATAAGCATGCTGAAAAGCAGAAGCAAAGCTTACAAGCATGAGCTCTCTGCCTGTGGATTTTTCTGATTCTAAAAGCTTTCCAGGCATGCTAAGACACAGTGTGTTTTCCTCACCCGCCACGGGGACAATGTGGGAAACAATGTGTTTGGGAATGAAATTGCCCCACCAACCCTGTCATAGCAACCAACGTTCAAGAATAATCACAGTTTTTACAAATGCAAACGCTGCACGGTTCTTCTGAGTATCTTTTCCTTACTGTTTATGCTGGAATTCCTAGATAGCTGCATCTTTGGTGAATGGATGGGAACAGAAGATGACCAGTAGACAGGGACTACTCAGGAGAAGCATCCAGACATGTAGCCAGATGGCAGTTAGCAAGGTTGGGATAACCAGTAGTCAGCAGAATGTGAATAACAGCAATGACAACTATTCACATGAGTGTGGAACTTCTAGTTTATGAAAAACTCACATCCTCAGAAAAAAAAAAGTCTGCCAAAATTGAGAAGAACATCATTGTTTCTATTGAACAAGATAGTAAAGTATAGGCATTGGGGGTCAGCAGCCCTCTCTGATTTCCTAGTCAACAGCCAAGATCAACTACAGACCATGTGAGAGAACCACCTGGGGTACCAGCCCATTCAAGCCAAGTAATGACAAGCCCACTTCTATCTGTAACGCCGTGAAAGTCCCGTAAGTGATAGCCACCCAGCTGAACCTAGTCAGTCCAAAAAACCATGAAACGTAATAATAAATTTTTGTTTTAAGCCACAAAGATTTGGGATGGTTTGTTATACAGCAATGAATAAGCAGAACAGGGAAAATCTACTCCAACCTCCTCATTATCCAAACAGGAAAATAAAATCCTAGGACAGAGGGTAGCTTGGCCAAGGTCTCAGAGCACAGAAGACTCAGGCTTCAGACCTTTGTGCCATGGTTCTTCATCAAGGCCATTGAATCTATACTAAATGTAATAATGCCTTCTTCTCCTTCCTCCTCCCCTTTCTCCTCATCCTCCTCTCATCTTCTAGTAACTTTTTATCTTGATATTTTCAACTTATGGGAAAGTTTCAAGAACAGTACAAGAAATTCTCATGTACTATTCGCCCCAATGCTTCAACTGTTTGTATTTTACCTCATTTGCCAATGTTCTTTTAAAGAGAACATTTTCCTGCAGGGAGGCTGCCCCCAAACCTGATTCCTGCTGGGTGGTTAGTCACTGCTCAGTGCATCCCAGCAGGCTGGAGAGGAGGAATGGTCACCTGAGGATGAGAGGGCTGGAGGAGGAAATGTTTGGGAGAAAAAAGGAATGTTAATCGAGAAGGGGTGTCAAAAGGGAGAACGGAATCACTGAAGACCAATTTGTTTCCATCAAGACATTCCCCAGAAGCTGTTCCCTAAACCGGCCTGACCTACTGTGTGCATATTGAACTTGAAGTCTGAAGGCCCAAGTCAGAATCTTGCCACTAGTTTTATGACTGGAGTGAGTTCTCTTCTGTCTCTGAGCTTTGGTTTTACTTCTCTGTATAAACCAGATTCACTAAGCCAATGCATTGAAAGGGCTTTGCAAATGATGCAGAGGAAAGGAATTTTGACCACCTGTATCTGACGGAATTGCTTGGAGAGCTTTCTAAAAGTCCTAGTACTAAAACCCCATCTGCAGAGATCCCTATCTAAATGCTCTGGGGTCCAGGCACTGTAGTTTTCAAAAGACCTCATATAATTGCCAAGGTTGAGAAACTCTGTGATAGACAACAATGCCATTGCTTAGGGGCTGCTTGAACCCTCTGGACGAGATGTCCCCGGTGTCGGCCCCTTTCCCACTTCTGCTACCTCTCAGCACCAAAGCAAACCTCAGAGTTAGGAGTATCCTCCATTCTAAGCCTCTGCTTCACCTTTATTTAATCATCTCATATCTACATTGTCCCTTTCTTTGTCCCTAATGATCCATACTGGAAAGATTGCTTCCGGAAAGAGCTTAGTAGGTTCCCAATCCCTCCGTTACTAACAAGAGGTTTTCTGTTTCCACTGTAGTTCAGCAGCTGCCGTTCTTTCCCTCTAGCTCTTGAAACACCTAATTGCTTGCATCCAGATCTATGTAATTTGGGATTGGCAGGAATTATGACTCATATGCAAATACCTTTGAAAAGAAGTGTGGGAGCGATTGTATATTCCTTGGTGGTCTTAGCAGGGCGAAAGAAGAATTTCCCAGATAAAGCATAACTTTTATTTCACTACAAAAATATCTTTTGTGGTGTATTTAGTCTCCTTTTTTTTTTTGCTACAAATATTCCAGAAATGAACTACTTACTTTATTTTGAAGTTTAAATTCTTCCATCTTCCTTCCATTTCTTGTGCTTTTGCTCCTTCCTTCCCCTCTTTCTTCTTTCCTCTCCCCTTCCTCCTTCCTTCCTCTGTTGAAGAAAAAAATTATTTAGAACACTTGTTAAAGACCATAAAGAGGACTTTATTCAGAGGGGAAACTATTGCAATAGTAGGGACCACTGCAATAGGGCTCAACTCTGAATACAAGGAAAAGTGGGAATTTATAGGCAAGAAACAAGGTGGGGGTGAGTGATGGAAAATTACTAAGAGAAAACATCAGGGGCAGGAGAGACTCTGATAGCAGGCCAGGGGATCACCCAGTGGATGGGGGGAGGAAGTAGCTAATCAAATACGAGGGCAGTCAGGTGTGGGGGATGGCGGACTCTGGCTAAACCAACTTAATGGGATTCTTGCTAAAATTGGACCATGTAAATATGAGCACAGAAGACTAGTTGAGAGAAGAATTCAGGGAAATCTGATCAGAGTTTGGTCAAAGAAAGAATGTCACCTTCTCCTCCCTCTCCTTCCCTAATTGCCTGGTAATAGGGAACAACAAAACACAATTTGAAATATGTTAAAATAGAGTTATACAAACTTCTCCTTTGTTTGGGATAGGTACAGGAGAGAGGATATTTTAGCTGAATTTGGAAGGATGGGCTTGAGATTTCTTTAGGCAGACACTGGAGGAAAGACACTCTGGACAAAAGAATGGCAGGTGTGAGAGCCCAGGGCATAAACTAACAGGATGTGTTAGGAGAGCTGCCTTGGAAATTCAGAGAAGAGGAGTGTTTTCACATCTTTAAAAGAAAGATGATGAATGAGAGATTGTTGTCTACAACTGGCTGGTGCGACAAATTCTTAGGGGAAACATCTTTGGTCAGAGGACTTGTTGGTTCCTATTTCTCAGGTTCCCAAACTCTGTTTTCTTAGCGTCATTAGAGGCAATCAGGTTTGAAGTCCTATCCCACCTTTTACTGTTTACTCTGATATTCACTGTGTTTTCACCCTGTAAAAACTTCTGTATAAGGTTATGACTGTTATGTATATTGATCTGCTTTGTTTGCTTGTTCATAGGTATATTACCCATCTTCTTCTAGAATATGAACTCCGTGAGGGCATGACCTTTCTTAGTTTCTCAATGAATCCCCAGAACTCAGCCAGTACAGGGCACTTGGTAAGTGTTCCACAAATTTGCTGAATAAAGCTCATGTTTTTGACTAAAGCCATCCTTTCCCAGGGACCAGAATACTCATAACCTTCACCCCATTCTCAGTGTCAAGGTCTCTCAGAAGTAAGATCAGAATTATTATTGAGGAAGGAAGGAAGGAAGGAAGGAAGGAAGGAAGGAAGGAAGGAAGGAGGAAGGAAGGAAGGAAGGAAAGGAAAGAAAGAAAGAAAGAAAGAAAGAAAGAAAGAAAGAAAGAAAGAAAGAAAGAAAGAAAGAAAGAGAAAAAGAGAGAGAAGGGAGGAAGGAAGAAAACAAAAAGAAATGGAGAGCCCTAAGGTAAACCCTAGCTGGGTGAGCCCTGATGAGCTGCCCCTGCTCTATAACAAGGAGCACCTGTCCCCTCCCAGATCTTGCTTCTATCCCACCCCCCAGCTCCTACCACCTCCCCCCACCCCACCCCCCGCCAGCGACAGCTACACAGGAGGCTCATCAGCCTCTCCACCCCAAGACTTCAGAATACCACAGTTCTTCTCCTGGGGGATTTTCTCCTTGGCCTTGTCAACTCTACAGTCACAGCTGGGACTGGGACTGTTGGGGGGTGGGAGTTCTGCATCTTCATACTCTCAGGAGGGGAGCAAAAGAACTAGCACCTTTGTGCCATGTGGGTAGGAGAGTGACACAGGGCGAGAGGAGGCAGAGGCTCAGGTGAGGAGGGGAAACCAAGAGCAGCTATTACCCTGAGTGATTTGCTGCTTCATATAGTTGTTTTCCCTGACAAACCTGGAGGGCTTTAGGAGCGTCTTNTTTTTTTTTTTTTTTTTTTTGGTATGTTTCAAAGTCAAGTAAATTCTATTAATGAAAGCACTTTCCAAACCCCATTTTCTTTGGTTAAAAAGAAAATCAATTTAAAAAAAATCTTTAAAAAAGAAAAAAAGCAAATAATTTAAGGAATGTTTTGATTTTATCTTGCTTCAATGAAGGAAAGAAGACTTTGCATCAGCGAAAGACGGAGTCATCTGTTTCTGGGCCTTGAGTGCTCATGAGTGAATCCTGTAGCTAAAGGCAAATTTCCATTTCAGCCGCCTAGACTGCCCTAATTACCTGGCGGAAATCACGGAAGGTGATGCCAAGTGGCATTTGAGCCTGTCATTTTCTTTTACTGTTTGGGGAATTCAGATATTTTCCACTCTAATGTGGCAAAATATTCAATCAGCTTAAATTATGCATGCACTCCAGATCAAGCCAGCTAGATGTCAGGAGCAATTCAATATTTTTTTGAATTTGAGAGACTGAAAGTCAGCAAGATAAAAGTTTAAAAGAGCTATATACAAATTAACTTTGTAATATGTGGAAAACAAGCATAGAAGTGAGAAAACTTTTTCTTCCTGTCTGTGCCAATTTCTGGGATCACTAGACAATTTGCATTAGTAACATTGTGGCAATACTGAACAGACAGTTTTAATTTCCAATGCCCATCTTGAGTCTCTAAGTATTCTTCATTTTTAAAAATAGGTGTCAGATAACATGTTATATATGCCACTTTCTTTGTGAGTGTGACCATGTTACCCCTCCTCTGTGTCATTGGGCTTAGGTTTGAGAGAGGAAACTGTCAGGGTCAAGTTGACTATATAGAGGTGAGTTTGGCATTTCTGGTTACCTTACACGGTATAGTTGATTAATTTTGGGAATTCAGGAAACATTTATAAAACATTAACTATGTGACAGAAACTGAGCCAGGGTCAGCATGAACGAAGCATTGGTGCTGCACGCAAGCCTAACTCCTAAACTCCTGCCGTGTAGCTCAGTAACTGATGTAAGGTAGAATGGGATAAGGGTCATGGAGGCAAAGCGAACTCAGGGCTCATGGTGGGAGCATGGGGAAAGGCGATTTCTTACGAGTCAAGGATTCAAGGAGAAGGAAAGATTGTTAAGGATGTGTTAGACTTCCATATGTATCTGTGTGTGTGTGTGTGTGTGTGTGTGTGTGTGTGTGTGTGTGTGTGTGTGTGCAGTGTGCTCCAGACAGAAGAAACAGCTTGAGCCAAGACATGGAGTTGTACAAAATCAGGTTTGCTGTGGCAATAGTGAGTACACCAGTGTGGCTGGAGACCAGGATGTTAACGGTGCAAGGAGAGGGGTGTTGAATGAATGGAACACAATAAACCTCAAAAAGACTATGGAGAACTTTGGAGGACAAACTGAGGAATCTAATCAATATTTAGCAGGGAAGAGACAGCCACCTAAGCCTTCTGAGCAAAGGTGCGACAGAGCTGTTTGGGAAGATAATTTGAGCTGCAGTGTCACAAGGGCCTGGGTCTGGCAGTCGCCATCAGAATGGCATGCAGAAGTGACATGCTCTATTGCTGACCCATCTCCATTTGGCCAGCCGCACAAATAGGGGAGACTGGGAATACAGAGATGCATGATCGTGTTGTCTCATCTCAAGAAATTCAGTAGACCGCTGCCAGATCCAACCAACCTTGCTTCCAGGGACTCCTGCTCATATAACCACGGACTTGCTGTGTCTCTATAGCTAATAACTAATCCTCAGACAAAAAGCGAAAAGTTCTGACAACCATCCAGAAATGAAATTTGCCAAAGCCAGATAGCCTGATATTTTGAAAAGTGCAAAAAGGAGACTATGGTTTTTATTCTAATATTTGCTAAAAGTGAAAAAACACCAAAACCCTATCTTTAAAATATGGCATCATCTTTATCTCCAATAATTCGGATCTAGGAAATCTGGGTTCCAAATTTGAGATTTACCTGCATCTCCACTTTCCTCATCTGTAAATTTAGTCATAATACTCAGTCTTTCTGCTTCAAATGAGATAATGAATATGAAAGTATTGTGTCAACTGTGGATATTAAAGAATTATCATAAATGGACAAATTTTGAATAAAGTAAAAATGCCATTGTAAGATGCCCATAGCAGGTGATGAATTGAGTTCTCCCACTCCCTTACCATTACTGTTCAAAAGCTCAGAACTTGATTCTTGTGCCCACCCTATATATTTCCAACAAATTGTATCTCCCCAAACTGAAAGTTCTACCCTGGCTAAAGAACCATGTCTATCATTCATGAACACATCATGTAACACCTAGAGCAGCTCCTGGTACAGAGTAGGCACTCGGTAGAAATTGGTTGAAAGAAATAAAAAAATTAATGACTATGAGTGCTTTTCCCTTCATACTAGATGTGGTCTTTTTATTTCTGGCCTTTAACCACTTACCACCCTACATTTACAATATCTTTTTTTTTTTAATTGTGAATATCTACTATGTATTGGGTATGATGTTAAGCACTAAAGATAAAATGGTGAGGAAAAATGACTTGGTTCTTGCTTTAATGGAGTTTATAATTAAATACAAGGAAAAGATTAATAGGCATGCAGTTTGCAAATCACAGAGACATAGCTTCCTGCAACAAACCAGAAGTATGCTCTGAAGGGGAAGGATTAAGCTCAGAGTTAAGAGGCAAAAAAGCATAAGTTCTGTGTCCTTTACGGAGACTTGTCAAGCACAAGTCCCAAACTGCAAGTCCCGGGAGCAGAGTGGCAAGCAGGAGACAACTCACTATTTCCCGTAGCAATTTCAGGATGTGACAACCACTGGAGAGCATAACAGGATATGTTGCAGGGGTCTTTTTGCAAATTTGGCTGGATTTTGTGCAAGCTCATCATCTCAGTCTTTGCCGACTGGTTTTGTTCCTCTTGGTCATTTGGACTGATTAAAAATTTCCGTTTCTCTCCCTTGACCTAGGAATCCACCTTGTCTGTCAGGGCTTACAGTCTAAATCACTGGGGTCTTCTGCTCCCATATTCATATACATCACCTCATTTGTGTGTTACAGACATCCTGCAGGCAAAAATGGGTGTTATTTCCCTGGACTTCAGGTGAATACGCAGTTTCACAAAGACCAGCTTTCTCAAGGATAAACAGGGAGTTAAAAGTCCACGGTGCTGGCCCAGAGCTCATTGCACACAGCCAGGCTTCCCAGTTTGAAGCACGTCTCGGGAGCAACTCTTTAAAAAGTTAGGCGCAGCTCACTGACAAATGTCTGCGCGTCTTTATAATGACAGATGTGAAGAACAGAAAATCCCAGGGCAGCCAAGCTGTTGACAAGATGAAGCCCGATTTCTGCTGGCAAGCATGATAGGTTTCTCAGGTGGTTCAGCAGGAGTGAGATAGGATCCAAGGTGACACTTTCATGTTTCTTTTATCTTGGCTGAGACCTTGAGAAGAGGTTAAAAAGCTGGAGGAAGATCCATTATTTGAAGAGGAGACTTTTCTTGAGAATCTGGCATTCTATTTTGTTTTGCTAGGCTTTCAGGAAATTAATAGTCAGGCTGCATTCCAGCCCCAGGACCTGGCTGGTAGCAGCTGCTGGATATTTTGGTCTGTCGATTAAAAAGTCGGCTGTTAGAAACCTTACACAAATTAAGACAAACAATAGTTTGTTCCTGCTCTGCTGGGGGAAATACTCCTGCCTTTCCAGCTAGAGCTAATTATCCACACCTGAGAAAATTGCGATCCAAGAGTATGATCTGCCTGAGGTCTCTGTGAAGTGCCTTCCAGAACTTTCTGTTCTTAAGCTGTCTTTATTGCCTCGAAAAACTCAAAGAACATCTACAGTGCATGGAAGACTAAGATGTGAGAGAACAACTTGCCTCTTTGTGTATGTGTCTTTTTTTTTTTTTAAAGATTTTATTTATTTGACACACAGAGAGAGATTACAAGTAGGCAGAGAGGCAGGCAGAGAGAGAGGAGGAAGCAGGCTCCCTGCTGAGCAGGGAGCCTGATACAGGGCTCAATCCCAGGACCCTGAGATCATGACCTGAGCCCAAGGCAGAGGCCCTAACCCACTGAGCCACACAGGTGCCCTTGTGTATGTGTCTTAACTCATACATCAGGATTATTGTACTATAGTATGCTACTGATCTACCCCAGAGCTTTTATAAAATTACTTCTTCAGGTGATGGTTTGGAGCCTCACTCCACTAGGCAGATACGGTTGGCCAAGTTGATTATCTGAATCAAGGAGGTTATTTTTGCTCTGTTAAAAACTATTCTAGAACTGAACCTTAAATGAGAATTGACAGAGTAGGAGCATCTAAGGAGGTCATAAAAATCTGAACCAGAAAAAAAAAATGCATTTCACAAGATCAAGGGCTATTCTGGCCCACTGAGTATTTCTGGCCTGCAGGATCTGGGTCTTATTTATCTCTGTATGCCCAACCCTGTTACTGACATGCAACAGGTCTCAATATATGTTGCCTGTTGAATGTTTACTGAGCTGGAAACATGTTTGTGGAAGCTGGTTTTGGAAACATAGCATAGAAAACCCCCTGTCAAGACTAGGAGCACTGCAAGGCTCTTAGAAAAATGCATTGGGACTCCATCTATGTTTTTTTTTTTTAAACATTTTATTTATTTATTTGACAGAGAGAGATCACAAGTACGCAGAGCAGCAGGCAGAGACAGAGGAGGAAGCAGGCTCCCTGCTGAGCAGAGAGCCCGATGCGGGGGTCGATCCCAGGACCCTGAGATCATGACCTGAGCCGAAGGCAGAGACCTTAACCCACTGAGCCAACCAGGCACCCCTCCATCTATGTTTTGACTGTGACTTTATAGAGTGAGTGGTGGATATCCAGAGGTCAGGTCTGATGGCGACTGGAGAATAGATTAAGAAAACACAGAACGAAGTGGGTCTTAGGGATGGGATGGGAATTACTATGACTGATGTTTCTCCCCAACCTGCAACAACTTCTAAAACCCTTTGCTCAGACCCTGGGGGAAAGGTGATCTCTTTTAACAGTGATGGTCATTCATAGCCTCATGTGAAACTTAGAGATCTGCTTTTTTACGCTCTTAGCCAGTTTGACCAGAGAACTGTGCTTATAATGCACGACTCACATGCTTGCACAATAGGACTTGCCCAGGAAAACAGTTTCCTGGCAAAGCTGCCTAGCCCACTCTAGCAGCCCTGCTAGGTGGTGACCTTGGGTCTCAAAGAGACACTTCATAGAAATGTACAAGGGAAGCCATCACCCTTTTGAAAACAATGCACCCATTTAGAACCAAGGGACTGAGCAGTCCCCTTAGTGTCAGGTGTTGGGGAAGGGCGGGGATCAGAGAGATGGTCAAGGAGCTTATATCCTAGTAGGGGGCCCAGACATGGACCGAATAAACACAAGACAAAATGGAAAGCAATGAATGTTATGAGAAATATACAAAAAAATTACTGTGGAATTGTAGCAGAGGGAGAGGGTAACTCTGAGGATTCTTAGGGGATATCATATTTCAGATAGGCTTTCAGTGATGGCTGGAATTTGGAGACAGCTCTGGGAGTGAGAGGCAAGGAGATTCCAGACAGAGGAGAAAGAATGAGCAAGGTTAGTGAAGCAAGAGAGCGCCGACTGTGCTTGGGGATAAGAGAGTGGCTCCATTTGGCCGGAACATATGTAGGAGGAGAAGGGTACTGAAAGACAAGAATAAAGAATTATAAGCACCAGACGAAGGCGCATATGGGAATAGTGGCAGGTCAGCACTCTCATCCATAGATAGAAGATTATCAGAGCTTCCAAGGAGTTCGTAGCACTTTACCAAGATTTTCACCACCCTCCCTGCTTCCTTGCAAAGAAAAGCAGAGACTGATTACACTGTTCTTGTTTTAGGTGGAAAAGAAGTAAGGTAACATTGGAACATGGAACATTAGATGCCAGTTAATTATCACAGCTGGGCTTTGCAGTCAGACTTCATAGCCCCATTCCAAATCATATTTTGTTCTCAGGGAAGGGTAGACTTCTTCTTCACATACTCAGACCATGCCAGCAACCATGGAAGTGAGTGTGTGATGGTGACACTTTTAAGCCTATGATTTCATATTCATATTCTTTCTTATGCTCTGCTCAAGTATCATGCGTCATCTTGTGACCTACACTCTAAAACCGCTGCTTCAGCTTCTTCTCAGATTACCTCTTCCATCAAACCAATCTGAACCAACCTAAGACTGAAAATATGGTTGATACAATGCTGTGGCTTCAAAGCTCTGTGCCTAATATATCGTGCCTTTGTCTTGAATTTTCCCACCAATTTCTCAGTATCTTTCCCTCTTATATGCTTTTCTCATTGAGGATTCTGTCAAGGTCACTGTTACAAAATTTAAAGTCTTCCTTCCTTTCCTCTCTTCTTTAAAAAATTGTTTGCTACTTTATTGAGGTAGAATAGATGTACAATAAGTCGCACACATTTTTGTGTAAAATTGGACAGGATTGACATACTACTGCATCCTATAACCATACCACAATTTAGATTTTTTTTTAAGATTTTATTTATTTATTTGACACAGAGAGAGAGATTACAAGTATGCAGAGAGGCAAGCAGAGAGAGAGGAGGAAGCAGGCTCCCTACTGAGCAGAGAGCCCGATGCGGGCCTCGATCCCAGGACGCTGAGATCATGACCTGAGCCAAAAGCAGAGGCTTTAACCCAATGAGCCACCCAGGCGCCCCACAATTTAGATTACAGAGATTTCCATCACTCCAAAAATTTTTCTCATGCCGTATCCTTCTTTCTACTCTTACTTGCAGGAAGCCACTGATTTGTTTTCTATAGGTTAGTTTGCATTTTTTAAGAATGTTATACCAATGGTGGTGCTTGGTGGCTCAGTCAGTTAAATGGCCAACTTTTAATTTTAGCCGGGGTCATGATCTCAGGGTTGTGGGATTAAACCCTTTGTTAGGCTCCATGCTGGGTCTGTCTCCTGCTTAAGATTCTCTCCTTCCCTTACCCTCTGTCCCTCCCCAAACCTTCTCTTAAAAGTTATTTTTATACAAATAGAATCATGCACTATGTACTCTTCTTTTGTCTGGCTTCTTTTACCCAGCATAATTATTTTGAAACTTATCCATGTTGTGGCATGTATCAATAGTCTGTTCCTTTTTATTGCTGAATACTGTCCCACTGTATGGATTTGTCACAAATTGTTTACATTACCTTGATGATAGACATAAAGGTGGAGCCCAATTTTTGGCTAATACAAATAGCACTGTCATGAATGTTCATGTACAACTCTTATTTTGAACATATACTTTCATTTCTCTTGAGTAAATACTGAGGAGTGAAATGACTGAGTTTTATAGTAGGTGTACATTTAACTTTTTAAAAAATGGCAACTGTTTTGCATACTGGTTAGCATTTTATATTCCCACCAGCAGTATACGAGAGAGTTCTAGTTGCCCAACCTCTGTAGCAATATTTGGAATCATCTTCTTTTGTATTATTTTTAAAATTTTTAGCCATTCTAGTCAATGTAATTGTATCTCATTATGGTTATTTTGCATTAAATAAATAAATAAAGGCACCTGGGTGGCTCAGTTCAGTGTCTGTCTTTGACTTAGATCAGGACTGAGCCCCGTGTTGGGCTCCCTGCTCAGTGGGGAGCCTTCTTCTCCTTCAGCCTTTGTGCTTCCATCTCCCCCTGCTCATGCACACGGGCGTTCTCTATTTCTCTCTTACATGCTCTCTCTCTTTCAAATAAATAAGTAAAATCTTTTTTAAAAATTTAAAAACATAAATCATTAATGAAGTTAGGCATTTTTTTCCCATAGGCTTATATGTCACCTATATAACTTCTTTAGTGAAGTGTTCATTGAATTTATTTGCCCGTTTATAAAACTTACGTTGTTTGTCTTCTCATTCTTGAATTGTGACAGTGCTTTATATTTCCTGGATAAAAGCCCTTTGCCAGCTATATAGTATGCAAATGTTATCTCCTAATCTGTAACTTCACTTTTATTTTCTTAATATCCTTTGAAGAGCAATTTTGGTGAAATTCAACATACCTATGTTTTTCTTTCATGCTTTATGCTTTCAGCGTCTTAAGAACTCTTTGCCTAACTTAAGGTCACTAAGACTTTTCCCTTCCAAATGTTTTATAGTTTTATCTCACAAGTAAGTCTATGTTTCATGTGAATTGCTTTTTTTTTTTTAATATTGTGGTAAGAGTTCAGGTTGATTCATTTTGTGAATGGCCATCAAATTGCATCAGCACAATGTGTTGAACATGTATCCTTTCCCTTATTTAATTCCCTTCACATTTTTGTCAAAAATCAATTGACCACATATGGTCTAATTCCATATTCTGTTGCATTAATAAGTTTCTCTAACTTTATGCCAAATCTGTACTGTCTTGATTATTATAGATTTATAAGTTTTGAAATCAAGTAGTATGAGGACTGCAGTATTGTTTTTGTTTTTCAAAGTTATTTTTGCCATAGTAGGTCCTTTGAATTGTCATGTAAATTTTGAAATCATCTTGAAAATTTATATTTGTATTAAAAAATGTCTGCTGGTTTTTTAACTGGAATTTCATTGAATCTACAGATAAGTATAGAGAGAATTAAATTCTTAAAAATAGTAAGAATTAAATTCTTCCAGTTCACATGTGTGGCATATACCATTTCTTTAGGTGTTCTTTCATATGTCTTGTTAATGTTTTATAGTTTTCAGTGTATAAGCTTTGCACTCTTTTGTCAAATTTATCACTAATTACTTCATGTATATTTTTTAAGATTTTATTTATTTATTTGAGAGAGAGAGAGTGAGCATGAGTGGGATGAGGGGCAGAGGAAGAAGCAGACTCCCCACTGATCAGGGAGCTCAATGTGGGACTCCATCCTGGGACTCCAGGATCATGACCTGAGCTGAAGGCAGATGCTTAATGGATTGAGCCACCCAGGTACCCCTAATTATGTCATATTTTGATGATATTATAAGTTGTTTTTAATTGTATTTTTTAATAGTTTATTGCTTATATACAATTTTTATTGCTTCGAAACAATTGATATTCGTGTATTCAACATGTATTCTGCAAACTTGATAAACTCACTTACTAGTTCTTACAGCTATTTTAGAGATTCCTTAAGATCTTCCACAAATACAGTATACCATCTTCCAATAATGATCATTTTATTTCTTCTTTTTCAATTTGTATGGAAATTTTTCTTGCTTTATTGCACTGGCTGGGACTTCTAGTACAATACTGAAGAAAATCATTGAGAACAGGTGTTCTTGCCTTTTCCCCCCAATCTTAAGATTCAATCTTTGTTCTTAAACGTGATATTAGTCAAAAGCTTTTTTTATAAAGCCTCCTTATCAGTTTGAACAAATTTTTTCTATTTCTAGTTGTTAGGAGTTTTAGTCATGAACAGATAACAAATTCTGTTGAATGCTTTTTCTGTGCCTATTGAGATAATCATGTGCGTTTTCTTTTCAGTCTCTTAATATGGTAAATTCCACTGATTGATTTTCAAATGCTAAAGGAAACTTGTATTTCTGTGATAAACCTCACACAATCATGATATGTTAAAATCTTTCTATACTGCTAAATTAAATTTGCTAAAACTTTGTTAAGAAATTCTGTGTCGGGCGCCTGGGTGGCTCAGTGGGTTAATGCCTCTGCTTTCGGCTCAGGTCATGATCTCAGGGTCCTGGGATCGAGGCCCGCATCGGGCTCCCTGCTCAGCGGGGAGCCTGCTTCCCCCTCTCTCTCTCTGCCTGCCTCTCTGCCTCCTTGTGATCTCTCTCCCTCTGTGAAATAAATAAATAAAATCTTTAAAAAAAAAAAAAAAAAAAAGAAATTCTGTGTCAGGAAAGATGTTGGTTTGTAGTTGTTGCTGTTGGTTTTTTTTAATGTAATATCTTTGTCTAGTTTGGGTATCAAAGACAATGCTGGCTTCATGGAATAAGTTAGGAAGTGTTCTCTCTGCTTTTATTTTCTGGTAGATATTATGGAGAATTATCATCTTTTTTTCTTTTAAAGCTTGGTAGAATCCACCAGTAAAACCATCTGGGCATGGTGATTTTTTTTGTATGGTTATTAATTATTTATTCAATTTCTTTAATAGACCTGGGTGTATTTGGTTTATTGGGGGTCTTTTAGTGAACTTTGGTAGTTTGTGTTTTTCAAGACATTTGTCCATTTCAAATAATGTGTAGAATTTACGGGTATATGGTTGTTTATAGTATTTACTTTTTATCCTTTTAATATCAGTAAAATCTATACTGATGGCCTTCCTTCCTTCCTTCCTCTCTTCCTTCTTCCCTCCTTCCTTCCTCCTTTCCTTCCTTCCTTTCTTCTTTCTTTCCTTCATCCCTTCCTTCCTTCTTTTTCCTGATCAGTATGGCTAGAGGTTTTACCAATTTTAGCACTTTCTTAAATCACTGACTATCTCTATTATTATTCTGTTTTCTATTTCATATGCTTTCACTTTGATCTTTATTATTTCTTTTCTTTGGCTCATTTTGCCCTTAAAAAAAAAAGTATTGTTTAAGATGGGAGTGTGATTAGGTCCTATGACTCTATCATGGCTCCGAAGATCCTCTGTTCAAATTTGCACTGAACTCATCATGTTTGCTCCCACCCTTTTTGCAAACACTAGGGATTTAATCAGTAATAATACTCTAAGTAGAAAGTGTGAGATATGTTGAGTGTGGGCAGAGGCACTCTGCTGGGGTAGTAAGGGAGTTGAAAGTAGGTCCAAACAAAGAACCAAAGAAGGGATTAGAAATCTTAATTTACAAAAGAGAAGATGCTCAAAATAAGGGTCATAAACACGATTCACCCTTATCTAAAGAACTGTTTTATAAAATAAGTGTTAGACTTCTTGGTGGTCTTGAAGCATCACTGGATCAATGGGTACAAGTTACAGAGATACAGTTTTTGTTACAGTCAGTGTCCCAAGTAGGGGTGATTTCTGTGCAGATGGGTGTAAGGTCTCAGTCCCTGGAAGAACTGAACAGAACTAACATTTGAATATTCTTTGAACTTGTAATTTCCATCCCTGAGGTCAGACAGGTAGATGTTCAAATGCTACTGTCACCACACACCAATTGTGTGACTCTCAGCCAGTTACTTAACCTGACTCCCAGTTTTCTCATACAGAAATGGAATAAGCATGCCCATTTTATAGGGTTATAAAGGTTAAATGAGATATTGCATGGAAAAAATATTTAGCACAGTGTCTTTTATTAAGTATATACTCTATATATTTTTATTTATTTATTTATTTATTTATTTATTTATTTATTATTAGCATGTGCTGAAGTCATAGCATACAACTTTGGAACTGGGAGGCAACTGATAGGTCATTCAGGCCAAACCCATTACTTAATGGATGGGGAAGGTGAAGCAAGAGAACTGGCTTGCTCTAAATCACACAGTTTGTCTTTTTTTTTTTTTAAAGATTTTATTTATTCATTTGACACAGAGAGAGAGATTACAAGTAGGCAGAGAGCCAGGCAGAGAGAGAGGAGGAAGCAGGCTCCCTGCTGAGCAGAGAGCCCGATGTGGGCCTCGATCCCAGGACCCTGGGCTCATGACCTGAGCCGAAGGCAGTGGCTTTAACCCACTGAGCCACCCAGGTGCCCCAGTTTGTCTTTTGATAAAATCTGGAGACCAGATATTTAGACTCTCTCGTCCACTGACTTTCCCCACCCCATAACCTGCTCTAAATCACACATACACAATGGGAACTGGGGACAAGAAGCTCAGTTGAAGATCCTGGTTTCCATTGGTGTGCTGTGTGATTTCAGGATAGTCCTTTCTGCTCTCTAGAGCTCGGTTTCTTCACCATAAAATAGGAATGTGGCCATATTTCTTTTTTTACAAAAGATTTTATATATTTATTTGTCAGAGAGAGAGAGGCAGTCAGAGGGAAAAGCAGGCTCCCCACTGAGCAAGGAGCCTGATGCAGGACTCGATCCTAGGACCCTGGGATCATGACCTGAGCCAAAGCAGATGCTTAACTGACTGACACCCAGGTGACCCATGAACATGGCCATATTTCTAAAGGCATTTCTCAGGTTCAGAGTTTTGTGTTTTAAACGGGTATTTTAAGCTAACGTGGAATTGTTTTCCTCAAACAGTCACTTCCATTGTTTTGCCCATGGGGACCAGGAAAAAAAAAAAAGCAAGCTTTGTTTCATTTTCTATTTTAAAAGAAAATCTATCATTTATTTCTAATCTTGTTTGTTTCTGGCTATGTTGAGTTAAACAGCACAGTTGGCTTAAGGCAAGCCAGCCGGCTTCCTGGGAAAGCAGTATGAAGGTGACTACTTTGTTTTTCTTATCTCCCTTGGGGTACTGATAACACAGCCTGCCGCCTGCCCTGTCCCTGTCAACGGCTTAGGGATTTGCAGAGACCACAGTGTTCCTCCAGCTCCAGGGACCCCCCACCACTACCTTAGAGATAATTACCCATTCAGGCTGTTCCCAGTTTGGTGGGGAGCTGACTCTGCTTGCCTGCCTCATGAATGCCTACATTCATGCACAAAAGAGAAGCAATATTCTGAAAAGATAGGTCAATTAATGCTCCTGCCTCCCAACTTCCTTTAGCGGCAGTTAAAGAGGGAAGGTTTTCCTTTTCTCTTGTGTTCATTTTGCAAGGTTTTCTTTGTTGTCACTTTAAATAGATATGTAGCCTGTCAGAGACACGTGTCTTCCTTCCAGAAGGTACTTACTGAGCACGCACTCTGTGCCCAGTCCCATGCTGAGACTCCTGCTTCAAGGAATGCATAAACCAGAGATGGTGGGAAAATGAACGATTTGGGGGCTTACATTAGTATTTTAATTCATATATGTTGATGCTAAGAGAGTATGGTGTAGGGAGATATGAACCACGGATTCAGGAAAGGCTTCTTGGAAGTGGTAGAATTTATGACTGAAGGATAGGTAGAATACAAATGAACAGAAAGGACAGTTTGGGCAACTAATTTCTTTCTGTTTTTCTTAAAGATTTTACTTATTTATTTGACAGAGAGTTAGAGAGCACAAGTAAGCAGAGCGGCAGGCAGAGGGAGAGGGAGAAGCAGACTCTCCGCTGAGCGGGGAGCTTAATTCGGGGCTCAATCCCAGGACCCTGGGATCATGACCTGAGCTGAAGGCAGCCGCTTAACGAACTGAGCCACTCAGGGGCCCCTGGGCAACTAATTTCTTTAACAAATGTCATAACCAGTATTAATCAAAGGTGGTATGTCCTACGGTCAAAGACAACATCCTTCCTGGATGCGGACTGTTGCCCAACTTAGGTAGAGCAATGGAGGCAGTCTTCCATAAGGTTTCCTATGACTCAGAGGAAGAGTGAAGAATGGAGGAGACTTATCGTGCCTTTCCCCTAGTGTACTAGGGGTGCTCAACCTCAGCCCTACTGGTCTTTTTGGCCACCTAATTCTTAGTTGTGGAATGTTGTCCTGTGAATTATAGGATGTTTAGCAGCATCCCTGGCTTGTGCTCATTAGATGCCAGTAGCAATCTCGCTACAGTTAAGACAATTGAAAATGTCTCCAGATGTCGTCATACGTCTCCTGGTAGGAAAAATTGCCCTGGCTCAGAACCACGTTGACATGCAGGTTAATATGTCAGAAAGCTCATAAAAGGGGCACCTGGGTGGCTCGGTGGGTTAAGCCTCTGCCTTTGGCTCAGGTCATGATCTCAGGGTCCTGGGATCGAGCCCCGCATCCAGCTCTCTGCTCAGCCGGGAGCCTGCTTCCTCCTCTCTCTCTGCCTGCCTCTCTGCCTACTTGTAATCTCTCTCTCTCTCTGTCAAATAAATAAATAAAATCTTAAAAAAAAAAAAAAGCTGAGTGGCATTTAAAAAAAAAACTCATAAAAATCAGGGTCAGAAGAATAAGTCTCCTTTTTGTGGTTCTGGGCAAGTCACTTTCAATTTGGGACTTCGGTGCTCAACATCACTCGGCATCAGAGAAATACAAATCAAAACCACAGTGAGATACCACCTCACACCAGTCAGAATGGCTAAAATCAACAAGTCAGGAAATGACAGATGTTGGTGAGGTTGCGGAGAAAGGGGAACCCTCCTACACTGTTGGTGGGAATGCAAGCTGGTGCAGCCACTCTGGAAAACAGTGTGGAGATTCCTCAAAAAGTTGAAAATGGAGCTACCCTATGACCCAGCAATCGCACTACTGGGTATTTACCCTAAAGATACAAAGGTAGTGATCCTCAGGGGCACGTGCACCCGAATGTTTATAGCAGCAATGTCCACAATAGCCAAACTATGGAAAGAACCTAAATGTCCATCAACAGATGAATGTATAAAGAAGATGTGGTATATATATACAATGGAATACTATGCAGCTGTCAAAAGAAATGAAATCTTGCCGTTTGCAATGACGTGGATGGAACTGGAGGGTGTTATGCTGAGCGAAATAAGTCAATCAGAGAAAGACAATTATCATATGATTTCTCTGATATGAGGAACTTGAGAGTCAGGGTGGGGGGTCGTGGGGGGTAGGGAGGGAAAAATAATGAAACAAGATGGGATGGGGAAGGAGACAAACCACAAGAGACTCCTAATCTCACAAAACAAACTGAGGGTTACTGGGGGGTGGGAGAGTAGGGATAGGGTGGATGGGTTATGGACATTGGGGAGGGTTTGTGTTTTGGTGAATGTTGTGAAAGATGTAAGCCTGATGATTCACAGACCTGTACCCCTGGGGCAAAGAATAAAAAAATTAAAAAAAATTTTTTAAAAATTGGGGCTTCGGTTTCCTCATTTTAAAAAGAAAGCGATTATACTACATTCATTCCTCCACTCATTTACTTGTTCTTTCATTCAATGAGTAAATCTTTTGTAAGCTCCTGCTATGTGCCAGGCATTCTTCTAGGTGCTGTGGATCCAGCAGTGACCAGGAAAAACAAGGTCCCTGTCCTCATGTTGCTTACATTCAAGTCATGGGAGCCAGGTGATAAACAAATAGGCATAAAAAAATGTAATGAAATCCTCAGCAATGAAAAGTTCTTCCAAGCAAATAAAGGAGAGCAGTCATATAGAAAGTGTCTGAAAGTAGGAAGCTGTTCTCTGAGTAGTTATTCTTGCATAGCATTTGAGATGAAACCTAAGGGCTGAAGGAGCCATCCACATGAAGCTCAGAGGAAAGAATGCTCTAGGCAGAGAGGACAGGAAGTGCAAAGGCTGTGAGCTAGGCCTGCCTAGAGGGTGGTGAAGAGTGGGCAGAATGCTAGGAATGGTCTGAGGAGGCAGATAAGGGTCAGTTCCTACAGGACAGCATAGACCAGGTAAAGGAGTCTGAATTTTATTCTACTTACTACAGAATACTGTTGGGGGGTTTGAAGCAGGAGAGTGATACAATCTGATTTATTTTCATAAAGGTCATTCTGGCTAGGTTGAGGAAAATGAATCTTTAGGGCTAAGAATGGAAGCAGGAAACCAAGGCATGAAGTGATTTCAGTAGATGAGGAGAGAAAAGGTGAAGGGTTAGTCTAGAGATATGGTAATGCAGATACAGAGAACAGGATAGAGTTTTGGGGTATCTTTTAAAGATTTTCTTTAAATTTATTTATCCGAGAGATAGATAGAGAACATGGGGGGGGGTCAGACGGAGAGGGAGAAGCAGACTCCCCCCTTAGCAGGGAGCCCAACTCAGGGTTCGATCCCAGGACCCTGGGATCATGACCCAAGCTGATGGCGGACGGTTAACTGATATCTTTTGGAGATAGAGCCAAATGGATTTGCTGATGGATTGAATGTGAGGGCTAAGAGAGAAAAGGTGAGCAAGGATAATGCCTGGGCTTTTGGCCAGAAGAATTGAGGAGATCATTTTGCTATTTACTTATGGGAGAAAAATAGATTTGGGGGTGAAAGGCAATGTTCAATATGAGTTTAAAATAATTCCCAACTAGAAAATTCAATTCTACAGTGGGGTTTAATATTGCCTTTCTTTTATTTTCTCCAGAGAGGTCAGTCCACCTCTCCCCTCTCCACAACACACATATATCACAGATGCACACATGCAAAACTATAACAATAAATGTGTGAGACAGTGGCATAGCAGGAAACCAGGGTGGTTTCCAAACTACTTCATGTATGCGGAAATAGTCTCATGCCTGACAAGCAACAAGGGTCTTTGGAATTCATTTTGGAAGGGATCTTGTCAATGGGAGGTTTTGCTATCAAGAAATCTAATGAGGCTTAAGGAGAACTGATAATTCATTAGCATTCTTGAGCATGCCCCACTCTGCTACATGGTAATTATTGAGTAGCTACAGACCAGCTCAGAAATACAATGACAAGAGAGAATGCTCCATCCATCAAATCCCAAAGCTATAATCATCTAATGAATGGTATAAGAATCAAACAGTGGAAAATAATAATAGCATATTTGCTTCCCCCTGAGCATTTTAGCAAGGTTTCCAGAGCCTCTGGTAAATAGATTTACTGGAAAGTTTGGCTCTCTCTAAGGTATAGGTCACAGTTGTCTAACAGCTACTGGACAAATGGTACTCCTGAGACACAAGGCAGAGAGGCAGGTAGGTACAGTCTTTTTAGCCTAAAAGAAAGTAATCCTTCACCTTGGACCCTGGCAGGGAAGTAAGACATTGAGAGCAAGCATGGATCTTCCATGAGGGTTGGGGTTTTCAGGAATCTAAACTAAGGTTGAGCTTCTCTTTAGCACTAGCATAAGGAAGACATCCCCGAAGCCTTAAATTCATTTCATCCAGCACTGAAATGAAGAGACCACAGGGAATGATGACAAGTGAAAACTGCAAAACTCTCAGCACATATGACTTCATCCACCATCCCCCCCCCAACATTTTACCCCCAAATTAAAGACTTGAACAAACTTAGCATGACTTCTGTTAGCTCAAGGCCATATCCATGGGACGACAACCCCCCTTTAAATGACCACCTGAGAAAGCTCAATGCTGTCAAAAGAATTTACTGTTTGTTCCAGCCAAAACCTGACTATAAGCCCCTGACCTCACTTTTCTTAGAGCATTTGACTTTAGAAATCTTGTGATTGTGGAGCACCTGGGTGGCTCAGTGGGCTAAAGCCTCTGCCTTCAACTCAGGTCATGATCTCAGGGTCCTGGGATCGAGCACCGCATCAGGCTCTCTGCTCAGCAGGGAGCCTGCTTCCCCCTCTCTCTTTGCCTGCCTCTCTGCCTACTTGTAATCTCTCTCTCTCTGTCAAATAAATAAAAAAGCTTAAAAAAAAAAAAAGAAAGAAAGAAATCTTGAGATTGTAACTCCTTTCTCTATCCCTTTGAGATGTATATTCTGCAACCCAGAAATGTCTGTCCCAAGGACCTGGGTGCCATCCCTTTGAATATGATCAACAATAAGCTAGAGCCAGGGTCTCCCAGTCTCTGTGGGAGAGTGGGAACCTAACTTTGATAAATGCCACAGAGGCCTAAACACTTTGGCCACCCAGCCCTAGTGTCCTTCAGTGCTCGCTTTTCAGCACACCCCAACATTTAAAAAGCCTCCTGCTTCTTGTGGAGTTGAGCTCAATTTATACACTGAAGTCTCTCCCCTACTACAATTAGCTCCAATAAAATCTGTCTTGCTGTTTTTAACGAGTATCTTGTGTGAAATTTTTCTTTTCCAAACCCGGGTTTTGGGACTTGGAAGACACAGGAGCAAGTCTGGACTCAAACTCTTCTACTTTTTTTTTTTTTTAAAGATTTATTTATTTATTTGTCAGAGAGAGAGAGAGACAGGAGAGAAAGCAAAAACAGGGGGAGTGACAGGCAGAGGGAGAAGCAGGCTCCTGACTGAGCAAGGAGCCCAATGACAGACTCAATCCCAGGACACGGGGATCATGACCTGAGCTGAAGGCAGTTGCTTAACAACTGAGCCACCCAGGCCTCCCTCAAACTCTTCTATTGACATAACTGTAGGCAAAGGACTCCATTGTCTGTAGCTTTAACTTTGTAAGTGCAAAATGAGGATACTAAAATATACCCATATATCTAAGTAGTTGTGATTATAAAACTGCATGACGCTTTGTAACAAGAATGCTTACATTCGAATGCTAGAACGTGTGAGCAGATTTTATACTGGATACCTCTTAGAACAGGGCAATCTTTGAGAAGGATGTACTGCTGACTCCTAACTAGCCTGACACAGAACATGCTGGTGCCCATCCCCCAATTTATTTCCTTCTCTCTTTTTCCTTATAAGTCAAGCATCAAAGCCCGAGATTTATACCATCCCTGAGAATATACTGATCTTGGGTTTAGGAACTACATTATTGTGACTCTATTTTTGGATATATCTTTACTAAGTACAAATGCATTACTCAATAGGAACAACACATTGATTTGATCGCAGCCATTTCTGCGCTGGCAGAGGTGAGTTTGTGAGTACCTGACAGGTCAGCCAATAGAAGGGGATTAAAAAGAGACCCAGACTGCTATCAAGTCAGGAGAATGGCATCTGCAGTCTCTCTCCACCAGAGATTAATCACTTGGTCTTCTATGATGCTACAGCTGTCCTGTGGTTGAGCAGAGACTTTCAAAGCATAAGTTCTTGCCCTTATACAGTGGTGGACATGGAGGCCCCTACCTCTGTTCCTTGAGTCAGTCTTGGAGACCAGGAGTACACTAAGCATATCCCCCGGGAGAGGCCAAGGGTAGTTTCTGCCATTGGGCTTAGGAGGTACCTTGCTGAGGTAGACTCTGGCCTGGCATGCTCCCTCACCCAAGTTACAGTCCTCAGCTACTTCCTGTTATCCTTGCTCAGTCAATATGAATAGACTTTACTGCCCTAATATCCATCTGAAACTGCAGGCTTATAGCCATTTTAACCAGGCCTGGACACTCTGCCTATGTCTTGCCATTCCCCTCTTCTTGGACAGCAGATCCTGTCTCTCCTCCCTTCTACCCAGTTAGTCCTGGGGTCCTGCTCAAACAAGAAGCTCATCTGGACTATGCCCCCATGTTGCCGCTCTAACCAGTGACCACCTCACCATTGCCTGCAGGCTCCTGCTTCACACCCTTCCTGTCAGACTGGCTCTCTGCTCTGGATCCGCCAGCTCACCTGTGCTTAGTTTCGACATTCCTGCAGATGATACACTTTGAGCCGTCAGCCACCCTGGTCAGAGGCAGCTTGCAAGTCAGAGAAGTTCCCATAGTCCTGGTCCTGCTGGGTGTTCTCTACCACTAGCTTCTCAGAGGGGCCCTGAGGTGAGATCTCAAAAAATCTTATACAAAATCTGGCTTTGGGATCACTCTCTTTGTGCAACTTTTTCTGGAACTTACTCTAACTTACTTTGACACACAAGCATCTCATTCTCACTGCTTTAAACATCCGCCTCTTCTATGATAAAGATGAAGTGCCTCGGTATTGTCAACCCACATCTGTTTTGCACTTCACTTACAAGCATGGGAGAATTTGTATTTGAAGGGCAATTCAATACATTATCAATTCTGAGACGTCCAGTTGTCAGGGTTCAATGAGTTTGCATCATATTTAAACTAGTTAATGGAATGCTAATTTGATTTTGGCCAATCCTTTTATTGAATGGAGCTGAGCAACTTCTGTGAGTTTAACACTTAAATACATCCTTCAAAATACTGATGATAACAAAGGCCTATGCTGTGATTGCAAAGAACCACAGTGTCCTCTGAACGATACCTTTGAGGTGAAGGGCTTTCCTGTAGAGGAAACTGGATGATGTACCCCTTGGGCCTTTGTTCTTCATGGAGAGCAGGTGGTGTTGCAATTTAGATTTCAGTCCTTCCTCCTTTTGTTTGAAATGCAGTACTTCAGGTAAACCCATCAATGATTCAGCTTAGTGCCGTTAAGTTTTTCTAACTGTAACAAGGGATGATAATAACAGCTTAGAGTATTGTCCCATTATTGAGTCACCACGCAACTATTTACCCTCTCCCAGCCTCAATTCACTCATATGTAAAGTGGGGGTATTGGGTAATATCTCCTAAGTCATTCCCACTCTAGGTTTTTGGGGGAGTCTATTGGCCTCCTTACTGAGCATCTTCTAAACTTCAATTTAACTCCAAAACAGTTTGTCTCTGAGTTAGACAAAGATATGCCTTCAGATTACTCTTAGCTACAAATTTTCAAAATCCAAACTTTTTATTCATTCATAAAAATTATTTGACTCCTGGGGCACCTGGATGGCTCAGTGGGTTAAAGCCTCTGCCTTCAGCTCAGGTCATGGTCTCAGGGTCCTGGGATCAAGCCCTGCATAGGGCTTCCTGCTCAGCCAGGAGCCTGCTTTCTCCTCTCTCTCTGCCTGCTTGTCTGCCTACTTGTGATCTTTCTCTCTGTCAAATAAATAAAATCTAAAAAAAAAAAATGACTCCTAATATATATAATACTAAACTTGTTGCAGTTGTTAGAAAGTCACTGTGGAATTAAATATAATTATTTTCTGGTATCTGTTGCTTTGGGTGCCCTGAGATTGAGCCAGCTCCCTCCTTCACAGAATAAGCCATCAGACCTGAAGACAATGCTATTGCTCCTGCAGGGAGATTCACAAGAAGCAGAAGGCAAGGGAGAAAGCTCCATCTTAAACTCTGATGTGCACTGATGGGTTTATATTTTTCTTGATATGAAAGAAACTTTTGAAGTCCTACTGAAATAGTTTTGGAATATAGGTGAGGTTTGGTGGGGTGGGGTCTGGAGCTGATGAATTCTTGAGAAGTCTTTGGTACAAAATGGTGGTTTTATTAAAGCATGAGGACAGGACCCATGGGCAAGAAAAGCTGCTGAATTGGGGTTGGGGTTGTGAGGGGAGGCTGATTATATACTTGGGAGTTGGAGGGAGGTAAGGAAAAGGGAGGTTTCAAAAGGATTTTCATCAAGAAGACTCACAGAATATCCAAGTCCTTGCTATTGTCAAACTAAGGTACCTCTAGGTAGACATTAATGTTAAGACAGTTAGGAGCTTCTTGGAAGAACATTATACTCTGCCTACCTCAAGTTTTGTCAATGGGCTACTGCTTATAAGGACATTTATCTACATTTCCTTCTGCCTTTTTTTCCCATATCACTCTGATCCATTCCACCCCTTTATTTTGCAATAAGGAAACCAAGGCTCAGAACGGGGAAGCGAAGTAGTTAGAACATTGGTGATTAGAACTGAGGCACACACCCCTGGGTTTGAGAATTGGCTCTGCCATTTGCTCATTGTGCAACTCAATCAAATTATTTAATTTTTTATGCCTCAATTTCCTCATTTATAAAGTGGTTATATCTTACCAATTTCATAGAGCTTTGTAAGGATGTATGATTAAATGAAAATAAGTATGTAGTGGAGCACCTAGCCTATCTTAAACACTCAATAAATGTCAAATATATCGATCACAGTGCTTTGGGACCAAACCCCCATCTCTTGCTCTCTTTGATTATACAATTGGAGTTTTGTTTTATAGATCTAGAGAAAAACTAAGTGAAAAATGCCAGTGTCTTAAGTTTCAAGAATGGTGGTTTTTCTTGAGATGAAACATCTAAAAACAAAAAAGAAGGTGAGACTAATGATTAGACTTTAATATAAATAGTCTAAGCGTGAAGATTGCTGACAAATTATTCATAATTGCAGAGGTTGCTGGAGGAGACATCAGGATAATCTTATAGAAACAGTTACAGAGGACAGAAGAGGACTGTGATAAATGAAGCATAGGATGTACAGGGTGTGGAAACAGATGGTGGTCCTGGCATGTGACCGGGGAAGGGGAGTGCTGAAGGAGATGGTCAGCAGTCTCTGGACCTTGGATACAGAAGTGGAGGGAGCACTAGAGCAAGAAGGCAGAGTTTCAGTCCTAAAGGTGTTCAAGACCTCAAGGGTCCGTTTATTTATTTATTATTTTTTTAAAGATTTTATTTATTTATTTGACACAGAGAGAGAGATTACAAGTAGGCAGAGAGGTAGGCAGAGAGACAGGGAGAGGAGGAAGCAGGCTCCCTGCTGAGCAGAGAGTCCGATGCGGGCCTCAATCCCAGGACGCTGAGATTATGACCTGAGCCAAAAGCAGAGGCTTTAACCCACTGAGCCACCCAGGCGCCCTCAAGGGTTGGTTTAAAAACCGGTGGGGAAATGCCCAATGACTGTTGATTGAGAAGTGACCCCTTTCCACACGGAAGGTTATCCTCCATGTACAGCATTGGAGAAAGATCCTTGAAGCAGTGAGGGGGGAAAAGGACCACTTACTTGAGTAGCTAGAAGAGTTCACTGAATCTGGGTCTTAGATAACGGCTCAAACATTATAGCCAGATTCTATTCTTATTCACCTGAAACCGAGAGATTTCAGTGTGCTTTCCAGAAAGGCCAAGTGGGGCCAAGCCAGGGGCAAAATTTACAGACCAGTGATATGGCGTGGGGCTTAGCTGGAAGATTAAGGCAGAAAGACACCATGTAGGGAGCATGGACCTTAGCAGGCAGTCTTGATGCCAAGTGCTTTGCACTCCTGGCATAGGAAGACTTAAATTGCCCTCCCCCACCGACAGTGATAGGATTGGCCTTTGTGGTCAGCTATGAGACTAGGTCAGTAGGGGGCTAGTGAGAATAGGGTACAAGGAGGTCAAGGATAGCAGCTGCCAGATCTAGAGAAGTGGGGAGCAATACAACTTGTTGAAACTCTCTTCCCACATACCTTGCACATATCTCTGCTAAAAGAACCATATATTCTACCATGACTATATGTCTGCCTGGTTCTCTAGATGACAAAATATTTAAGGCAGAGATTTTGAAAGACAGCCGTTAAGAGCATTCATTCTGGAGCTCTACGGCATGGATTCCCATTCCAGCCCCACCAGTTACTACCTGTGTGACTGGCAAGTTTCTTACCCTTTCTATGTCTCAGTGTTCTCATCTGTGAAAAAGGGATAATGCTATCCCTCTCACTGGTGCAGTAACAATTATATTAGTTAATAAAGCAGTTACACAGTGCCTAACATATAGTGGATGTAATATAAGTATGTGTTAAATAAATAAAAGTTTACCTCTGTCTCCAGCTCTTGGTATGGTGCTCATTTTCAGTGTTTGGTAAATGATGGCTGAAGTGAAAAATTAAATGACAAGGCTAGACATTTTGCCAGGTGGTGGTTGGTACTCTAAAGTCCTGGCCTACAATCTGTGACCTCGCCTTGACCTAAGACACCAGCACCATGGCATGCCAAATTGGTTGAGATGGTCCCAGTGCCCAGCCATGGATGCAGATAGTGGTCACCATCAATGAAGAAGACACATGAATGTTTAATCCTGTGAATTAATAATAACAATAAGTTATTATTATTCCTGTAAATTATTATTATACATTATTCCTGTATTATAAATTATTCCTGTATTCCTATAAATTATTCTGTCCCTTCAGGCTGCCACAGGAGACAATGGCTGCTGGTCCCCCAGCTCCTACCCCACCCACCTTCTTTCCTTATCAGGCTCCAGGTACAGGTACAGATAGAATGACAAGGGCCCAGGGAGGAGAATATCTGTAGGCACAGCCTCTTGAGCACAGGAAGGATTCACAGTGAAAGAGTAGACATCTGGAAAGTGAGGAGGATAGATGCCAGTAAAAGCTGAAGCACGAAGCAAAAGAAAGCTAATCCCGGGACTACTAACGGACTTATCCTCTGAGGTACCCCATGGGTTTTCCCTCATCCACTCCCCACCCCCACTTTTCCCCTTCCTGCTTCTCTCCAACATATACCACCTACCACCATCAACAGTATGGTTTTTTGTTAAAATGTGACTTAGTTCTAAGAGACAGAGCCACAGCTTCCCCTCTGTTTCAGATGGGGATCGTAACTCCCACTTCATGAGGCTCTAGTGAGGATAAAAAGACAGTGTGGGGGAGAAAGTACTTTGAAGAATGTTTAATGTACAAGTGCAGCACAAATTATTTAAAATTCACCATTTACATATCCAATGGTTGATTTTATTTTATTTTATTTTTGTAATTAACACTCCTGCCCAACACACACCATGAATTATATTTGGAGGGTTTGTATAAAACTGACAAAAGGGCACCTGGGCGGCTCAGTGGGTTAATGCCTCTGCCTTCGGCTTGGCTCGGGTCATGATCTCAGGGTCATGGAATGGAGACCCACATCCGGCTCCCTGCTCAATGGGGAGCCTGCTTCCTCCTCTCTCTCTGCCTGCCTTTCTGCCTACTTGTGATCTCTCTCTCTGTGTCAAATAAATAAATAAAATCTTTAAAAATAAATAAATAAAATAAAATAAAACTGACAAAAGTTCAGTTGACTTTTAAATCAGAGTACATGCATCCAAATATTAACTGACTCAACTTTATAAAACACTTCTAAAGGTTTCTTAAACTGGTATGGATTATGTAAGTAAAGGCTGATTATCTACGTGGAAATGACAGCATAGGGGAGAGTTCTGGACCACACAGAATGTTCTCTGGAAAGTTCTGTGGTTCCTACACAGGACTCTAGATCTGGCTTTATATTTCTATTTCCTCATTATTTAAATGCTGATACTTATATTTATTCTGCCTACTTCATACATAAGATAGTGTTGAGAATCACAGTAGAGATGTTAGCTGGTAAATGTGCTTTATAAACTGTAGTATACTTGACACATTTCAGAGATTACTCATGGTGTGTGTGCCAGTGTTGATATGCTGTTCCAAATCTTCATTTCTTTTCAGATATTTCTATCCCTTTCTTCCCTCTCTCTCTCTCTCTCTCTCTCTCTCTCTCTCTCTCTCTCGCAGTTGGAACACAAAATATCAATCAGGGTGATTCATCAATTTCTAGACAACTTTATAATATTTGCTTTAAAATATAACTTATAATTACTAGGGTTGGAAAATAGTAGAGATGTGCATGCGTGTGTGCGCACACACACATACATTTTGAAGCTCTGATACTTGCCTTCCAAAAGGAATCAAACATTTAGCCTGAGTGCTGAAATATTTGACCTGGAGTGTTTATTCTGACCTGCAGTGTAATTGGACTTGGTCAGCAGAGGTATGAATAGGAGTCAGCCCTTAATGGGATTAGAAAGATCCACAACCTGCAGGCTGAAATCTGTGTTGGTTTTTCAGACACTAAACCTACTCTGACCTTCTCCTGCCCAGCAGAATGGCTTCCTCAAGTTTGTCTATTCAGAATGGGGTCGGACTATACTTAAAACAGCAGTTTGGGCGCCTGGGTGGCTCAGTGGGTTAAAGCCTCTGCTTTCGGCTCAGGTCATGATCTCAGGGTCCTGGGATCGAGGCCCGCATCGGGCTCCCTGCTCAGCGGGGAGCCTGCTTCCCCCTCTCTCTGTCTGCCTGCCTCTCTGCCTCCTTGTGATCTCTCTCCCTCTGTGAAATAAATAAAAAAACAAACAAACAAACAGCAGTTTGCCCCTATCCTCGTTGCTTTTTCTAGGAGAAATGGATATGATTCAAGGTTGGATGAAAAAAGTATGACTGCCGTCACAGGCTATTAACATTAGTCAAGCTTCGATGCACAGGATGACATTGAACTGGACAATGGAACACCAGCCCTGACCCCACTCCTGCCACTACATAACTGTGTGAACTTGGAGAAGTCACATGGACTCTGAACCTCAGTTCCTTCATCTGTGAAATGGAAAGAATAGCATCAGCCTCTCCTACTTCAAGTTTGCTCTGCATCTTATGTGTGATATTGTCCTTTGTAACCAGGCCCTGAAGACAAACCCAGAGGTCTATGAAAACACCTGGACTGTCTAATGAAGAAAGTGATAGCTTTATCACGTGGGGGTGGGGGTGGGGAATATTCATAATGTAAAATTCAGTTTTTAGAGAATTTGAGGGCAATTACTGATCAGATTGGTCCTTGATATCAGCTAGAATTATTGCCTGGAAAGAGAAGCATGCTTTCAACTTTTCTGAAACTTTGCCTGGGAAGCAAAACCATAGTTCCCTTTTGAGATTTTTTCATGCATTTCATGCATTGAGGGTAGCTACAAGGTCAAAGATTTCTGGGAAGCTTGAAAGATATAGTAGCCCTTGTCCCCTGACTTTTTTTTTTTTTTTTTTAAAGATTTTATTTATTTATTTGACACAGAGAGAGAGAGAGATCTCAAGTAGACAGAGAGACAAGGAGAGGAGGAAGCAGGCTCCCTGCCGAGCAGAGAGCCCGATGCGGGCCTCGATCCCAGGACGCTGAGATCATGACCTGAGCCGAAAGCAGAGGCTTTAACCCACTGAGCCACCCAGGCGCCCTGTCCCCTGACTTTGACAGAGCTGTGGTAGTCCTGCAGAAGCACTTTCCTGACTCCGCCCAGGGTAGCAAAGGGAGCATGCTAAGTTTTATGTTAAGGTGGATTTGGGTTGGCATAAATCCCAAGTCTACAGGAATTCTAGGTGATTTTCTGCCCTTTGAGTCAGTTGCCCAAGTCATTCCCTCTGGAAAACCCAGTAAGAAGGTAGCTTTCCTGCAGGACCCACAAAGCTTCCTTTCCTGGACTTCTAGCTATATAGCACTGGCCTCAAGAGACTTCCCCTCTAGGGGTGCCTGGGTGGCTCAGTCAGTTGAGCATCTGACCCTTGGTTTCAGCTCAGGTCATGATCTCAGGGTCAAAATCTCAGGGTCGTGGGATGGAGTCCTACATCAGGCTCCACACTCAGAGAGGAGTCTGCTCGAGATTCTTTCTTCCTCCCTCTGCCTCCCCCCTGCTACCTCCCCACACACACTTGCTTGCTCCAATTCTCTCTCTCTCACTCTCAAATAAATAAATAAATAAATAAAATCTTTTTAAAAGGAGACAGAGAGAGAGAGAGAGAGAGAGAGACTTCCTCTCTAGCACTGCATTTGCTTCTTGCTCCTCTGGTTCTGGGTGCCACACTGAGTATACTTGCTAGGTATACACCTGCCAGGAGCTCACGTCACGTGGGAGGAACACCTCCATAGCCAAGTATGACCTCTGGCTGCAGTGACAAATGTCTCTACAGGAACGATTGGGATCACAGGAAGGACTGATAATGAGTATGTTGAATAATAAACCACAGTCTCCCCCTTTACCTTCTTCTTCCCTTTCACCTTGTTTTGGATTCCTTTCTCAATCACCTCTCTCTGTCTCTCCTGCCTAAGCCCCAAGACAACCCCTAAGAAGAAAATCTCACAAAACAGATGATACTCACTTTTAGAATCAAAAGAACTGTGTTTGAATCCTGGCTTTACACACATCACTAGCTCTGTAAGCATAGACAATTCCTCCCAACTTCTCCAGATCTCAGATTCTGCACCCACAAAATGTCAATTGTAAAGATTAAATATGAAAACAGTAAAAACTCCTGGGCCATGACAAGAACTCAATAAAGCCTAAAACAGCAATAATAAAGTGATCCTCCAGAATCCCATCATTAGAGTCTAACAACCCCTTTCACATGCAAGAAATAAGAGGAGCAGCTCACCCATCATCCATAGAGATGAATTGATGCTTACATCAGCCCTTTGTAAACAGACTGATCGATGGAGCCAGTGATCAGGAAAATTGAATTCCACTGAATACACATCGCTGTCTGTCTGGCATCATCATATTTCAATGAAGCAAAACTGTAAATAGTGGGAGGCATTTCTGATGAGCTATGTGTTTGGGAATAGGAAATTTTGAAATGTCATTTTGAGCTCAAATTAATCAAATTTTGAGTGACCAAATTTGGAGAAATAAGTTCAGTAGCATCCAAGTGGTGAATAAAAGAGAATTTAGTCTGAACCACAAAACAGCCACAGACAGGACGAATTCTTTGGTGCTCCTTTGAGCACAATATAAGCTTAAGAAAAAGCTTATATTGGATGCCTGGGTGGCTTAGATGGTTAAGAGTCTGCCTTCGGCTCAAGTCCTGATCCTGGGGTCCTAGGATCAAGTCCTGCTTCGGGCTCTCTGCTCAGCAGGGAGTCTACTTCTCCCTCTGCCTCTCTCTCTCTCTCTCTCTCTCTCTCTCTCTCTCTCTCTCTCTGTCACTCGTGAATAAATAAAATCTTAAAAAGAAAAGAAAAAGCCTATATTAATGTGCTTTCTGTATTGTTCATTGTCTAGATACTTATTTAGAGCATTCCACATGCCAAGAATTGTGCCAGGCACTAGGGAAACTCAGCTGCCATGAAGATAGGCCCTGCCATCAGAAAACTCCCAGTTCAGTGGGCAGAGAGGACGCTTGGATAGAATCCAGATAGCAGATGAGACTACTGAGCCCCTTGGAGGTCTGGTCAAACCTGGCCTTCACTCATTTTCCATGACCTGTGATATTCCAAAACCCTTCCTAAAATTTCCATTAGAATCCTCTGCTTATTTCTGGTCTCTATGCCAGTGCCATGTGGCCTGTCTTGCCCTCAAAACCCTGGACTTAGGCCCATTTGCAGTGCCCTAAGAAATCTACTCTTACCAAATATTTCATAATGACATAGATTTTATTCTGGACTTTAAGGAATCGTGGTGTGGGTCACTTCACAGAGTGGATGACCTTCTTTATTCTCTCTGGGGTATTAAACAATTGCTCTTACACTTGAGCAAGGTAGTTCTGACCTGTTTTACATCCCTCTCAGTATAAACTTCTACCCCAAGCACTCATAATTTTTCCAAATAAGTGGTTTCCTTCCCAGAAGAAATTCTGATGACTCTCATCACTAAACACATCCTCCCCTCTCTTTATATAGATAAGATGTTATAATATATGATATCAATGCTATTGGAGTACTCAAGAATAAGGAGTCTTTCTACCTCGACCTGGGAGCATCAGAGATGGCCTTCCAGTGGAAGAGGATGTTGCATGAGCTCTGGCAGAATAAATTGGCAGGGATTAGGAAAACACTCTAGCAGGAGAATATGGCAAAGAAGTTTGAAAGCCCGTGGCATGATTCTGTCTGCTTCCCCCAGTCTCAAGACAAAGAAGTGCTATCTGAGGACTACAATGTTGTGTCCTACAAGTTTGGACAGAGTGGTGTGTTGGACATCAATGCCAACTAGAGCCAGGTAAGAGGCATCAGTGGATCAGGAAGAATGACAAGAAAACCAGAAAATCTGCTGAGTGAATCTGGCCAAAAATTTTGAAAGAAGGGAAGTATCCAAATAGAAGGCATGGGATGGAAACTAGGTGAAGAAGATTTGAAGGGAAGATGGGGCAAAGGATCTAGAGAAGTGGTTCTCAACTTAGCTATACACTGAAATCCCCTGGCAAGCTTCCAAAAACCCCATGCCAAAGACCACACAGACATCTGACTTAGTTGGTCTGGGGTGTGGCCTGGACATCAGGATGGATGAGGGCTCTCCATCTAATTGAAATATGCTGCCAAAGTCCAGAGCCTCTCTTCTAGGGAATATTACCCAAAGGCGGTGCTAATGACAGCAGCGGCTTATTGCTCCTTCCACTGTGCTTGGAGGTGAAGGTAAGGAGAGGAGATGGAAATCTTCAGAATGTAAGCCTAATCTGGACTTTTTTTGAGAGCCATGAACCAGGAGAAGTCAGATTTTACACTTAAAATACAACCCAATGCAATATTTCTCAAAGGATGACTATTGAGCCACATCAACAGAGTCACTGGGGGCACCCGCTAAAAATGCATATTTCAGAGCTCCACGTCAGAATCTCTTGAAGGGAGATGGGACTGGGAATCTGCATTTTTTATTAAACTCTATAGGTGGTTTTTATGCACATGAGGGTTTAGAAATCACTGTACTATAACAGATAATTAGTATATTTTATATTTCACTGAGCACATACCCTGTCCAAATGCTGTTTACATAGATTATTCCATCTTGTCCTTAGACGGACACTTTGAAGTAGGTATTGCTATCTTGGCTTTACAGATGAAGAAACTGAGGATCAGGGAAGTTAAATAACTTGCCCAGAACAACGGAGCTTGTGAGGGGACAAACCCAGTCTTCAAGTCATCACTTTACTCCAAAGCCCTTACTGTGCTTTTTTCCATTTTCCTCTGTCCTGCCCTCTCCCCCAGGGCAAAGATCCCATAATTCATGGTCAGACCAATCTCAGGTACTTTGCTTACCTGCTTCTTTCCTGCTGCTACCAATTCCTGGATGGGTGCCTATTACCCTGCAGCAGTGGTGAAATGAGAGGAAACAGACCTGGAGTCAGAAGACTATTCGTATCTTAGTGTTATAGCATGGTCTTGGGTAAGCCACTTTGCTCACTGGAGCATTTACTCAGAAATCAAAATGTAACTCACGGTGTTCTCCAGACACAGCTCTTTGTCCCATTTCTCTAAACCTGCTGATATAGCTTGAAGTGGGGTTGAACCCACTCCTCCCCTTGAATCTGTCCATTTCACTAGCAATGTCTCTTAGCCAAGGTCCTGCTGAGGTGGGGGGAGATATTCTTTTCCTCTAACCTTACCGAGACTACATCATATCAGTAACTCCTCCACTGATGGAGTGCTACCTGCTCTTGGGCATGGGAAAAAAACACTCTGTAGGTACTTTCCCTTACAAAGATAAGAGACTCTGATTTTCCAGAGCCAGGACATTTAATGAGTGCAGTTTACCTGTGGCCTGGCTTACTGTAGCTTAAACAAGCAGTACCTTGTGCTGTCTCTCTTGCTTTTTTGCCTGAAATTCAGGTAAAGCCTTGGCCCCAGGCCAGACTGGCCAGTTTTGTTGGTCTTTAAGGTTCCTCTTGGGCCTGATTCTCTCTCTTTCTCTTAGCAAAGAGATTCCTGAATGTATGAGAACCAGGATAGAGATTTGGTGCTTCGAAAGGCAGTTAATAGGCCTAACTCACTTTTTTTAATCTCCCCCTTATCCACATACACAGCAAGTGCTCAATGCTATACTTAAATAATGTCCAAACTCACTTACAACTTCAGTGAACCCAACACACACACACACACGCACACACACACACCATCAAAGGAAAAAACAAAAAATAATTGATGTTAAGGGAACTTGGTCCTCGTGCTGTTATTTCTTAAAAGGCTGATTTTGGATGATTAAAATCATGAGGAGTCCAAAAGTGGAAGAATTCGTCATGTTTGACGTTGGCACATTTTAACCAATTTTAAAAATTGCTTCCGCATCAGCAATGTGGCCAATTTACATGTACTTAGGTAATGAGGAAGAAAATATGCAGACACTGAACGTGAGAAGGAGAATAACCATGAGGGGAGGGCAGGGAAGGAGCCATCCTGAAAGAAGAAGGAGAGAAAAATGAGGGAAAGAGAGAAAGCAAATAATTTAAGACAAAAAAGAGAATGAATAGTGAAAGTAAGACAGCAGAGTACATAAACATCCTCCTTATTCAAATTTAGAATGTCAGGGTAGCAAATGAAGTTTAGATTCCTGATGTGTGCAGGAAAAAACTCAAGCCAAAGAGGAAACAAACCACTGGAGGCCACAGTTGGTGTGAGGGCTGGAGCTAGAGCTCAGGTCTCCTTTCCCAAAATCAGGCTGGTTCTGTGGTATGTCGTCACTTCCCATTCACTGTGATCAATCCCACACATATAGTAGGCACATAAGAATTGCTTGTGGAATGGAGAAATGTAGTGCGACATGCTGACCTGGTCAGAAACCATCTGTATTGTTGTTGGATTATTGGTTTTTATTTTTCAAGGTGAAGAATTTTAAAATGTGTATGTTTTAATGTCCCTCCACCATGTCTTCCTATGTTTTGTCTTATCAGGTACCCCCACCCCACTCCATATCACAGCCTTCCTAACCACCCAAAGATCTTATTTGTTTCTCCTTTTATACCTGGTGGTGGTCACATTTACCTTGTAGTGCTCTCTCCACTTTGTCCCATCTCTAAGCCCTATGAAATCACCGATCTCATCTTAGCTGTGATATAGTGTCAATGGCATTGAATTAGCAGACGGGATTGAGAGCCAAATTTGTTTGACTTTATTAAACCTGAGGGTCAGTTTCCCCACCTGTAAAATGCTGGTGAGTATTTATGCTGGTATGTAAATAAAATTACAGGTAAGTCCTGGACTCTCCACCTCGGAGGAAGCTTCTGAAATCCTTTTACAATGATGTGAATTGTCACAGCAGTGTGGTTCTAGAAGTGGGGGGATTGTAGCTGCTGTTGATGTCTGTCTCCCTCATAGCACTTGGCATCTAGCCTTACACAGGGTACCACCCTGCAGACACATGTTTGCTGATTGAATAACATAGCAATCACATTAGCAACTTCTATTTGAAACCAGCCCCTTCTCCTTCCAGAATTAACAGAATCTTCTATTTTCTAGAGCTTTGGAGATGATAAAACTACATTTTGAATTTTCTTTTGAGTCCTCAAAACTTTTTATGAATCTTTTTGAGTCATTCAATTCTCCTTGCATAGTTCTTGGACAAGAACCATTAGCCAAGCTCCTCCAGAGACCCTGAGTCTAAGACATATACGTACCCAAATCTAAGGCATATACGTATCCAGTCATTTGACATGACCTGTCTAATTGGAAGTCTCACCATGATAACATGAGAGGTACTATTACTAGTTTCATTCACAGATGAGAAGATTGAGGTATAGAACTTAAAATTTTGCCCAAGATGATTTTTCTTTCCATATGGCAAATTATAAGACACATGGAATACAAAACACCAATGTCTATCCCAACTCCCCTGACAACTATGTTATATCATTTCAAGACATTGATTTGGCTAGTAAAAAAGGCTCAAAACCAAGGACCCCATGTCTTTTTATCCCCCCTCTGAAGGCTGATTCCTAACTGAAGGCTGATTTGCAGTCACAGGAGTTGCGGAATCTTGTCATCCCATGTCTTCTTGACCTGTTTGTGGAATTGATAACATCCTCACTGTCTGCCTTCATGGAAAATCCAGTTGTTTTCTTGGAAAAACCTTTGAAGTACTGCCCTCAGTCAAAGAGGAATAGGAAAATTCTGCTAACCAGCCTTGTTTCCCATTACTGCTAAAACAAATTACCACAACTTAGTGGCTTTAAAATAGCACACATTTGTTCTCTTGGACTTCTGGAGTCAGTTTCAATTCAAGGTATTGGCAAGACTGTGCTACCTTGGGAGGTACTAGGGAATGATCTGTCTCCTCACTTTTTCCAGCTTCTAGTTCAGTATCTCTTTGCTTTCCTCTGTCTGTGGCCCCTCCCTTTATTTTCAAAACATGTTACTCCAATGTCTGCTTCCATCTCCATATGAGCTTCTCCCCTCTGTGGTCAAATCTCCCTCTGCCTCCTCTTATAATGACACTTGTGATCACACTCAGGGTCCAGTTGGATAATCCAGGATAATCTCCCCATCTCAACATCTTTGCTATAAACATATCCACAGAGGTTTTTTTTGGCATAAAGTAATATTCAAAATTTGCAGGGATTAGGACCCAGATATCTTTGGCAGTCATCATTCAGCCTACCACACCAACCTGGGGAGATTTAGAGTAAAATAATATACTACCTATGTGTTGCAGGAATCCTTAAGCCTCAAGATTTACATTAAAATTTTTCTGGGATCATGATACCTCCGGGGCCCTCAGTAAAAGCAAATGCAAAGCTTTATCTAAAGCAATATTTCCATATCCCATACCGCATTGAATTCCCAGCCACTCCCATATTGTCACTGAAAATGTGCTCACACTCATAAATCACAAAATTCACAAGAAAAAAAGGCAGAGTACACATACACAACACACAGGAGAATTCGCACACCAAGAATTTAGGATAAAGCCATCTAAAGGGAGATTATAACAAGTTTAAAATGATTAAAGATATGAAATTTATAATCAAACTGTAAGGAAAAAATAAGGCTCCGTGAAAAAAAGAAAAGGCAGACTTGAGGAAGAAGCAAATGTTACTTCTAGAAACAAAAATCACTGCAGTTGAAAGCTTGATGGTTCAGAGAGCAGAGTAGATGCAGCAGCAGATGGAACTAGTGCCTGGAAGACAGATTTAACATGTTAACTAGAATGCAGTCCGCCATCTTTTAAAGAGTTCAAAGAGAAGTGAGAGAGTCAACATTCAGTAAGAAAATGGCTGACAATTTTGCATAGTGGAAGGAAAACATAAACCCTCACATTGGAGATTTACAGCACATCCAGAGCAGCAAGAAGAAAAAAAAAAAAAGAATCCACACCTATGTACTTTGAAATAAAAAGGATTTTTTGAAGGATTTTTGAAATCCTTTTTGAAGGATTAATGCACTAGGATAGATATTCTTTTAGTCACAATTCACATTTCCTTAACTCTCCAGTCATTTCTCCATTTTGATTTGCTCCCTGAATCATAAAGCTGAAAGGAAGCTGGGATCATCTCACCTAAACCTTTCATTTTATTAAGGGGAAACTGAGGCCCTAGAGGAGGCATGGCTTTCCCAGGATCACTCCAGAAACTCAAGTCAACAGAAATCTGGTGTCCCGAACTCTAACTCAGGCTGTTTCCAGAAGCTCTGAGGCTTTATCTGCCTCTCCATGGTGGTCTAAGGACAAAGGAGAGAATGTCCACAGTGGGGAAGTCACCAAAATAGACAAGGACAATCTATTAGCATTGAACACTGGCTAATGAGACCCAATATTATCCTTTATTAAGTCAAGCTGAGAAGTTGAATGCAGGGGGTGTTTTATATGTCAGCACCATAGCAATTAGGAATGGACTGATTAATAAGTAAACAAACAAATACTAGGAAATCAGGCCCACTTTGATCCTTCAAATTCACAATAGCACCCTGTTAACATGAACTTCAAGTATTAACACTAATAACTGCACTAATCACAGGGATGAAAACTCTAAATTAATTCAAATGCTGTTCAATAGACCATCACTGTGTCCTCACTGCTTGTTCCTTTTCTATCTGTTCAGATCTCTATGCAGTAATTAAATCCATTAAAATGTAAAACTAGCTTTTGTTCTCAAGGGGAAAAATGAAAAAGGGAGCTGAATAACATCCCTGAAGATGGACTTGTGACTTCTCAGAACTTCCATTATATCCAAATTCTTGGCCCTTTTTTTCTGAAACAGCAGCTCTCCCCTGTGGGGATCCTGCTGCCAGGCTGGGTCCATGGTATTTCCTATCAAGAAAGAAAGATGTGGCCTAATGAAGAGGATGAGCGTAGGACTAAGAGAAGACTTACACTGACATCCTGGCTCTGCTTCAAATAGCTTAAGATCTTGGTTTTATAAAACATGTTTTTCTCTGGCCTCATTTCCCCTATTTGTGAAATAGGAGTGATATCTGCTCTCCCAGGCAGACTGTAGGAATCAAAGGAGATGATCAAAGTGAAGGTGCTTTATAAACCCTAAAGTATTTTGCAAAGTGAGTTATTATTCCCCAGAATGCTCTGGAGCTCACAGGAACTTCAATTTATTCTTTAAGTGAGGTGTGGGAACACTGTACAGTATGAGAAAACAAGGTGCATGCATGGTTTACGCTGACTTATTAAAGGATAGGTTTTAATAGAGGATGTAATCATGACTCTCATACAGATAGAAAATGAATATATGCCAAAGATTTTATTTAATTCATTAATTAATGAGGAAACAAGTAGATGTTACAGTGATTCCAAAAACAAACTCACAGGGTCACATATTTTTAGTTAAACATGGAAAGTTGAAATGAACTTATAAAAATATACAAAAATGCTCACAATAATCAATTGCATCCCATTAGACTCAATTTGCATTTCTGTGGACAGGAATTATTTGCATTACTATCCATTTTCTATGACTTTAATTCTATCTGTACAGATCTGTCAAATAGCCAAGTCAAAGACAAGGAGAATCAGAGATAACCTAGGTGGGTGAGCTAACGATTAAATATTAAAGGCTTTCCCAATTTTTCCTTACAGAGCCTTGACTGAAAGAACTCCAACTAGCTGCTGGAATATTGTTTTCATTGCATGCCGACTTGTACAAATCTGAAGTAAGCAGTGGGAAGACCCTGGGCTGGGCTCCAGTACACCTACTCAGCTGTCCTGGATTGCCAACAAATGTACTATGTGGGATAACCTTGGCCAAACTTCCTCTTTTATCCAAGCCTCAGCTTCCCTCTCTGAAAAATGAGTGCATTAGACCAGTTGACTACTTGCCCATGTCAATGAAAGTGTGGACTGAAAAATGTCTTCTGCAGTTGAGACAGTTTCTCCCCCAACAAGAGGGTGCATTACTTATATCCAATCACTCTGAACAGAGAAATAACATCACGTGGTTCTCCAACTGCTTAACCTCCTAAAATATGTTTGTTTTGGAAGGCAAACATAATTGGAATTGTCCAAGAAAGACAATGGAAAGAGTATTTATGCACATTATCTGTGGTGGTTAATTTTATGAAGACTTGGCAGGTGTTTTTGGATGAGTTGAACATTTTATCAGTGAACTTTGAGTAAGCAGATTGCTCTCCATAATGTGGGTGGGTCTCACCCAATCAGCTGAAAGTCTGTATAGGATGAAAAGACCAGTCTCCTGGAGCAAGAAAGAATTCTCTATCAAACTACTTTTAGAGTTCATCTGTACCATCATCTCTCCTGTGTCTTGAACCTGCTAGTCCACACCGTAGAATTTGGATTCAGCGGTCTCCATAACTGTGTGAGCCAATTTCTTATAATAAACCTATTTCTCTCTCGATATATATATATATCCTCTTATTGGTTCTGGTTTTGAGGGGAAGAATTCTGACTAACACACCACTCATTACCCAAATGGGAGTCTCCACAGAGGTAATGGCTTGTTTTGATTCCACTCATGAGTACTCCATGAAACCTCAAGAAGGTGCTTCCCAATGAGAACCTGAGAATCCTGGTTTGTGGGAGGGAGTAAGGCCTGGTCAGTGGCCCCTGTGGCCAGGGAGGGCATCCTGTGGAACCTGGCATTCCCAATGAGAGGTCTCAGCTCTGGTTCAGAACCACCACCCCCTCTAGAAGGAGGGTTATACCCACATCAGAAAGCTCCTGGGAAGATAAACAGACTCCTAAGAAAAGCCTTGTGCCCACCTTTGTTGAGACTCCAAATGAAGACAGAGTAGCACTACCGTGCTAGCACTTACTGAGTCTAACCAGTATACCAGGCACTGTGCTAAGTGCACTTCATATAAATTATCATGTGTGATCATATCAACAATGCTGAATATAAAGGTATTATCCCCATTCAACAGATGAGTTCGGTGAGGGCAAATAATATACCCTAAGTCACCCAATTCCTGGCAAAGTGTAAGATAGATCCCTAAGTAAAGAATATGGCCCCAAACCAAGGCCCAGTGAGGAAGACACTAAAGACAGCCAGTGAGCACCCACCACAGGAGTTCAGAAGAAGAGAGAAGACATCAGGAGGTTTGGGAAGGGGGTTGGACAGGCAGTCAGCTGGGAATGGCTTGGATGGGGGCCAGGAACTCCAACTGTCCTCCCCAAAGCTGCTGCTCACTTATACATTTGACCTGCAATCAAGGGTCACAAGCAACATGTCACCTCCCATTAATTAAGGCTTACCAGAGTCAGAAAAGGAAGGAGTTATGGTTGGCAGGATATAGCTCACCCAGCTCCAGCATCACCCAAGAACAGAGGCCACTTACTGGTTATCAATGAGTTTCATTTGCTAACAATTACACCCCATTTCAGGGAGTCTGGGGAGCCACTGATGCAAGCTCACATTTCCACATGCCCAGATTTCCTGAGGGAGCTCCTCGAAGATGCTAAGTGAGGCGTGTAATAGGGAATGGATTACAGGCAAAGGGGGTACCTCCATGATGTCTATCTTGAAGAGCAGTGAGGGCGTATGTGTGGTCAGGACAGTGGGCTGGATGCTACCAGCTCGGCCACCTTGAAGGTATGCAGGCTTTGATGCATACTTCCTTTTCTGAGCTTCTGAAAATGGAGATATTACCATAGGCCTAATATGGGAACCAAATGATCGTCCAAAAGTGAAGGGTTTTTTGCACTTTACAGCAAGAGTCAGCAACCTTTTCCTGTAAAGGGACAGATAGAAAATAATTCAAACATACAGTCTCTTGCAGTCACTCAAGCCCAGCGTTGTGCTGTGAAGACAATTGTAGACAATACATTAAAAAAAAAATGGGTACAGCTGTGTTCTGATAAAACTTTGTTTACAGATGCTGAAATTTTAAACCTCATATAATTTTCAAGTGTCATGAAATAATATTTTTCTTTTGACTTTTTCAAAAATTAAAAAATATATAATATATAATATATTATAATATAGATAATGTATAATATATAATATAATATAGATATTATAATATCTATATTATATTATACATAAAATATAATATCATATATAATATAATATATAGCTCTAAACCAGACAGAAAGAGAAAGCAGGGCAGATTAGGCCACGGGGCCATTGATTGCCAACCTCTGCCCGCAAGTGCTGTATAAACGTAGAAAGCTCAGTAGGGGAAAGAGCGTTGCAAAAAGATAAGGAAGATTGCACTTTTTTTTCCTACATTAATGTGAGGCTTTTAAAAGCAATAGCTTACTAGGCTTTGTGGTGCTACCATGAAGGGATTAGCAACCTAGAAGATGCTGGTGTAGGCTGGGGCAACCAGCAGAGGGATTCATGGAAGGTAGGCATTTAGTTAGAGCCTGGAGGAGGAGGGGGATTGCAATAGGTGGGGGCAAGGTAAGAGGACAGTTATTTAGGGAGGAGAGGAAGAGTAAGGGCACAGAGGACACAAAAGGACAATTGAAAACAACCAGAGAGAGGAATGTGGTATAATGGGCAATGTCAGGACTCCAATCTGATGCTTCCAGCTCTTTCTGTATTCTAGATTCCTGGTAAATTGTGTGGACAAATAGAAAATCCAGATGTGTCCAGCTCTAGGAGACCATATTGTCAGATTGGGAGATAGCAAGACATTTCAGAGGAAGTTATTAAAAATAACTGAACAATTCACAAGACAGAAACAATAATGAAATAATAATACCCTTTAACTGAGCACACACTCAGTTGAACATTTGGTATTCTGCAAACGCTATCTCATTGGGAATTCATAATAATGCTTTGGAGGTCTCATTATCCCCATTCTCCCCATTTAAAAATGAGGAGGCTGAGAAAAGGTTATGAGCATGTTTCATCAGGCTCAGTGATCATCCTTAAAACAACAAAGATCTGTGTATTGTTTTCCAAAGATGCTTGGCAGGAATTGAGGGAAACATGGTGAGTAATAAATAACCTAAGGACTGGGGTCAGTGGCCATGAAGACGGACAGAAGCAGCCAGGCTTTCAGGTGAGACACACAGAGGTAGTGCCTGTGGATGAGTCAAAACCAGCCTGACTGGAGTGGCTGCAGACTTCTTATAACCTTTGGTAAGCCTGGAGCAGTTCATAAGAATGTTAAAGATGTCTTGCTGGGGAAGGCATGCTCTAGAAGGAATCGTAGTAGCAGCAGCATGGGGGTTGGAATAATTAAATAACGTTTTCAGATCTCCCAAGAGCCTTTAGATGAAAACAAAGAAGCAGGTGAGAAGAGGAAGTTGAGAGTTATTTGTGCTTTGTTAATGGGCCTTTAATCAACAGACCCCCACCAGCCACCAGCAGCAGCTGGTCCCTGCAATCTGGGAAGACTGTGTACTCACAAAGGGCCCATTCAAATGCCATGAAGGCTAGCACAATGCAGCAATCAGACAAGCCCTAGCTTCTCCATGACGCTACACCTGCACCTGTTTTCACAGTAGGAACTCCTTAATCAGCCTTAGAAACTTACAAAATGGAAGACGTTGTCTATAATCACTTCTCTTCCATCTAGCCTTTCGGGGTAGAGATCTATAAGCCAATATCAAAAGCTAGTTGCCCTCTTTCCCTGGAGAACCAGTGAGCCCATGTGGGTCTGGGAAGCTACAGGTCTACCATGTGGCATCGTCATGACTGAGCCCTTTGGACTGTGTACCAACTCTGGCTGTGAGGGTGGGAGTAGGAGTGGTACTGATGACTATAGCTGGAACCAGGGGGATGGGAGCTGCATTAACATCCTCCCCACCACTGTTGGGGAGAATGCATGAGCTGGCTTGTCAGGTGCGGAAGGAGGATGAATGCTTTTTTGATTGCTATAATTGCGGTAAATTGGACGCTTGAGAGCGCCTCTTTAACGAGAAGAATCTCATGGATGAGACTTAGGGAAGAGGCCCCTCTTCGGATCCCTCTCCTTTGTCCCATGTGTATGAGATAATTCCCCAGCCATTATGGATTATGAATGGGCTGCTAATTTTAGTTGTGCAAGCCAAACAAAGACCCTGGTTGGTAGATCCGGAAGGTGATTCATCTGATATGATGTTTATACAGTGAAAACTAAAAGGTCTTGAAAGACACCCCTGCTTATTTCAAACTTTCCATCCAAAGAGATGGAGAAATTTTTAAGTGACCATCTCATCTCAGCACTGACAACCAAACACAAACTCCAGTATGTTCTTTTCTACTCCAGGTCTTTCCATCTTGGTGGTGCTGGGTGCTTTGAGTGTGAGTGTCCTCTCATAGTTCTTACTTGGGAAGAATCACCAAGGCAACAGTGAAGCCAAAGTCAGTGAAAGACCCAAAGTAGAAGTCACAAAGACCCAACAAACTCCAATAGTCTTTGATACCTCTGGGGAGAACAAACAAGAGGTAAGAGAATTTGGGAACCTGAGTGGAAGAGAAGGTCAGGAAATTTTGAGGAAGGTTGAAGGTGACTGGAGAGTTCTTGTGTCCTCTTTAATTGGCTTGTTTATTGCTTGTGAGTGGTTCTTGGACTTGTTGGGCTGAGAGCTGCAGTGTTGGTGCCTTTTTTTTTTTATGTCCATCATAATGGCCAAGAGAGTATTATACTGTACTTAGCTGGTTCTGCTTATTGACTCACTGTTTCTCATCAGTTAATCCCTCTATTTTGTTGGGCCTTGAGGTAACAAACTTCCCCAGTTTGCCAGACACTTTCTAGTTTCAGGTCTGGATGTCCTACATCCTGGGAAACCCCTCAGTTCCAGAAAAACCATATATCCTGCTTCACCAGGGCAGACTACCAAGGGATAAGAGTGGAGAGGTAAGAGTTAGATGTGATGAATTTTGGCTTTCAGGCCAAAGGCCCCGACATTGTCTTGATAATCTATTTTTCATCAAGCTCTATCCAAACATTGCCATTGTCTCTCTCTGGAAGCCTGTGTCTCTCTAGACTTTATTGTACTAACTGATGCGCTTGTCTTCTCTGTGAGTGGTTTGAGGGTAAGGACTCCTCTCCCAGGGGCAGCATACCGTCAGGCTTGTGGTTAATGTATTATTGAAATAGATCCATCACCCCTTGGACCTTCCGTCTGTAGGTCCAGAGGCCATTCAAATGGACAGCTTCTTAAGATCATTGTGATAACCAAGAGGCATGAATAGCATAAATAGAAAAGAATATGTCCAGGCCCTTATAAATCTTTTCCCACAAATTTGCTGTGTGACTTTGAATAAATTACTTTCCATCTCTGTAGCAGTTTTCTGATGAGTAGTAAGAGATACTGATAATGTGATAATGTGGTGGTCTTGTACTGCATCAGCTTAGTAAACTGGAACTACAAATCGTAGAATTTTCTTCTCTACATGGTTTCAAATTAGAGTTGGTCACAAGTCAGTGTTGCAAATTAGGGCCATGTGAGCTTTGGAAGAGGGACACAAAGGAGAGTCATTTTATATTTTTGCACTCTGAAAGTTGGTGGGGGCAGTCACTGTTGTCACCAGTCTAAAAGCTTACTTGATTGCTATGGAGTACAGTTGGGCCTTCATCTCTTCTAGCTTCTGCAAGATCCCCTCCTTCAACTTCTCTGAGTCTTGGGCCAACAGGGCCAAGTGTAGTCTGTGGTGTGGGGAGCCAATTCATCTTGTAGGTCTCATCTTTGTAGGTCAGCGTCTTTGAGATTGAAGGAGGCAGAGAACAGAGACTATTCCAGATAATTATTATAGGTTCTAGTCTGTTCTTGGTGTCTCTACTTTATGTCTATTCCCTTCTGTATTTCTAGCTCGGCTGACTTCAAGGCCAACACCAAATGTAGAAATTATAGACTCAACCAGCCAACATCATCAGCTCCCACAATTGTGTATGATCCAATCCTTGTAATGTGTTTCTTATTCTATACCACATGAAGCAGTTCTGCTTTTTAGAATCCTGTCTAAGCACTTTCTCAATGGTTTCCCTGTTAACTTATTTAAGGCTTGCAGAACTTCTTGTGATATAGATGTCATCGTATTTTATATTATCCCCACTTTACAGATGGAAAAACTAAAGCATAGAGAATTTAAATAACTTGCCCAAAATCAGATAGCTTGTTAGAGGCCAAGCCAGGATTTGAACTCTGACTGTTTGCTAGAGTCTATGCCTTTACCCACTATATAATACTGTTCCATTTGTAGAATGAAACGTTCTTCTAGATATCCTTAAAGTCTCTTCCAGTCTTCACACTCTATGAAATAGTTTCTGTATCGAACTTTTAACCCCCAGAATAGGGTACCTCCAAGTGTGTTGCAAGAATCATCTAGGGCGCCTGGGTGGCTCAGCGGGTTAAAGCCGCTGCCTTCGGCTCAGGTCATGATCCCAGGGTCCTGGGATCGAGGCCCACATCGGGCTCTCTGCTCAGCAGGGAGCCTGCTTCCTCCTCTCTCCTCTCTGCCTGCCTCTCTGCCTACTTGTGATCTCNCTCTCTGTGTAAAAAAAAAAAAAAAAAAATTTAAAAAAAAAAAAAAAAAAAAAAAAAAGAATCATCTATAAAGGAATCACCTGAGAACCTGGTTAAAACAAAGATCCCCTGAACCCGTTGGGTCTGTGAGGTATAATAGTAGTGATGGTGGACGGAGTGGTTCCTGAACATTTAGAGGTTTTTCAGGTGATTGTGATGTGTGTTGAAGTCTGAGAATTACTTAGTGCCCTGGAAGTGTAATAGTTAGAAAAAAATATATAGGGTTTTTTTTTTTTTTGGTCTTTATTTATTTATTTACTAACTTACTTACGTTGAGAAAGGAAAACCTGAAATGAGTCCATTTAGAAGTGGTTTCTCCTGCAGGTTTACATTTAAGTGGAGGCTGAGCTGCAGACTCAGGGCTCTAGTCAAGAAGGCAGACTCGATGGAGTTGCTGGTGTCAGAAAGCTCTGGCAGGATTTGCCTCTGCTTCTCCCAGAAGTGCCCCTAAAAACAGTTTCAGAATGGTCTTTGGTGAGCTAGATCATCATCACCCTGCCCCATGACAGTATCAGGAAGCAATTAGAGTGGCAGCAGCTAAAAGGGCAACAATGCCACTTGCATCCTGCCTTTCTGACCAGCGCTCTGTCGTCAGCCCCACGTTGTTAATAAGAAGTGTCTCCCTCCCTGCTCTGCGGGTTTATCAGTCATTTGTCTTCTCTTGGGAAGTCAGAGTCACCCCGGCTAGAGATAAGCAGAGGTTCACTGGAGGGACCTTGCCTATTGCCAGCCTCTGTGACCCAGGCTCCCAGAAGCTGAGCAGCTATAGGTTTCACAAACTGGTGTTAGAAAAAGGCACGACGATGGAAAACCTTCTCACTACCACTTCACTTGTGGTCATCATTAGCAGGCACGTAGGGCTAATAATGAAGCCCTCTTCCACGCAGCGATGCTGGCTTCAGGACACCAGGACCCTTGCTGCAAAGCCAGTGAGCAGGCCCCCTCAGGCCTAAGATGGTCCCTCATAGGTGGGGGTACTTAAGAGTATGCAAATGCTCTCCTATGTGCTGTCTCCTTTGAGCTTCTTCCCACCAATATTGGAATGAATACCTTAAGGAACTTAGAATCTGATTGGAGAAAATGTTAATAACAAATAATTTCCTATCTTGTCAAACTTTTCTCACAAAATGTGTAATTTTTTAAAAAGTATTTCAGGGGCACCTGGGTGACTCAGGTGGTTAAGCATCTGCCTTCAGCTCAGGTCATGATCCTGGAGTCCCGGAACCGAGCCCCACATCAGGCTCCCTGCTCCGCAGGAAGACTGCTTCTCTCCCTGCCCCTAACCCTACTTGTGCTCTCTCTCTTCTTGTTCTCTCTCTCAAATAAGTAAGTCAAATCTTCAAAAAAAGAAGTAAAAATAATAAAAAGTATTTTGATTCTCCTCAATGTGATGGTATATGGCAAGTATTGGGTTCTAGCCAGGTGACAGGCATTGTGTTTGGCAAATTGTTTAAGTGGTATCATTTAGTCCTTATGGCGACCCCTAAAGAATATCACCAATATCATGAAGCAGATGGGGAAACTGAGGCTCAGAGAGTTTACATAAATAATCTCAGGAGATTTTGAGGAAGGACTGGTGTGCCTGCATGCTGCCAATACAAGCATAAGCCAAGAAATAAGCTGATTGCCTCAAATGCATCTTTGTACCAACCTGCTGACAGCAAACTTCTTAAGATTAAGCACTGATCTAAATTTTCTCCTTGCCTGAGTCAGTTCAAGTGCCAAGCCTGGGGTGAAAGGAAACCAATCTCATGCTTTCTTGACTTCGGAATCAGGCTAAACTTGGAGGGTGATTCTCTTTTTTGTGGAAGAACTCTGGTAATTCTTTGCATTCCGCAGCTCTCCCCCTCAGCTCTATGGCTGCTCCACCCCACACTGGTTTTCCTTCAGAGGAAGGAAGAAAAATATCTCCCCACTCCCATTTTTTACTCCTGTTGAGTCTAATCTCAGTTAAAGGCCCCATCCCAGACTCAGATGCCCATACTTACAAACAGATTTTTATATTCCCATGTTAGGAAGGTATTTTAGAAATTTAAGTCCAGTTCCTACTCACCGCAGGAATCAACTCCAGAGTCAGGAAGGTCACTACGTAGTCAAGTATCCCTTTCCCTTTGCTGGACATCTTGAATTCGGTAATATCCCATCACCCTCAAACACCGTAATACTGCATAATAACATTATAGGATGATTGGTTCAGAACAGGGACTGTTAAGTATTTGAGGACAGGAATTATGTCTGATTTGTTCACCCCTGAGTTTTTGAGGTTTGACACACTGCCTAGCACATGTAGCTTCTTTTTACATATTTATTGTATATAAATTCAATTTGTTGTATATAAATTTGTTGAATAAATTCATTGGCTTCCTCTTGGTGGACTTGGAATGAAGGAAAGATTAAGAATTAAATGTCTGGGCTACAGGATCCCGAATCTTTGAAATTCTGTTGTTAAGCATTTCTAAGGACTCCCAAGTTAAATACATGCTAGGTATTATGTGAAGAACTCATTTTTTTTTTCACCAATTCTAGTGACAAATAAGCAGATCAAAGGAGTTACTCTATTTCCTATTCTCAAACCTAACTCTGAATTACACAGCTCACCATTCCAATGGTGAGGAAGGGCCAGCCCAAAACTGGCCAAATATCATGGAGATGGAATTTTCCCTGAACAGATTTATCTATATCTCTGGAAACAAGACCAATTAGTGCTCTTGGCCTTGACCAATCCATAATAACAAGCCTTCTTAATTTGTTATTCAAAACTCTCCACAGTCGAACTATTTCAAAGACTATAATCAAACTAACTCAGAAATCCAAACCAACTTCTAACACTCCCAAAATGAGTCCTCTTGTATCCAGCTGGACTGGTCTACTCAGTAAAGGCCATGTACCCCAACACATTCCTCTCTCCTTACCTTGGCTGTTAAGTCCTTCCCTGTCATTGTCCCTCCTATACCTCTTCTGCCCACTATTTATCCAGGACGATCCCAGTGTTCCTCCCCTTCCTGAGTTGAGCCTGGACTCTTCCTCCTCAGATGTAGAGGGTAAGACACCAAGAAAAACCCACTTGTACTGTCTCTAACTACATTTCCCCTACAACCACTGTCCAGGATAGGGATGTACTGAATTCAGCAAGAAGAAGGAAGAACCTGGATTCTACACTTTCTAATTGTGACAATTTGGCCCGTTCACTTCACCTTCCCAAATTCTAATGTCCTCATCTAGAAAATGGGGATAATTTCTACTTCACAAAGTTGTAAGAATTAAGTAATATCTAGTATTCACCCAATAGGCTTTTACCAAGGGTTTTCTAGATGTCTGATAAATGGCGCCTGACATATAGTAGGTTATTACGAAATATTACTGGTGTTAATAAATATTCATTAAGTGGTTTTGTAGGACTTGTCTAGTTAGGAAAATAATTATTAAATTAAACATAGGACCTGTTTCCACAGTCTTCTTTACTCCTTGTCTTTTTTGACTATGTACCGGAGACAAAAGAAAAGAAATAGAAGCAGATTAATGATTTAACACTTTATGTTCAACATCCCACATGTTATCCATATTCTGTAACTAACATTTGGATTTCTGTTGGGCCCACAACTGAAATATCTAGAATAAAAATAACAGGTGCAAGTATGAGTATTTTTCCTATCTTTTTTGCATTGGTCAGTGACATTTGTCAGATAACTTTTTTTTTTTTAAGATTTATTTATTTATTTCAGAGAACAAGAGTGCATGAGCTGGAAGGGCAAAGGGAGAGGGAGAGAGAATCCCCAGCAGACTCTGGGCTGAGCACAGGGCCCAACTCGGAGCTCGGTCTCACAACCCTGAGATCACAACCTGAGGCAAAACCAAAAGTCAGATGCTTAACCGACTCAGCCACCCAGGAATCCCAGGTAACATTTTATTAAGCCAGCTTGAATGTTTATGTAAGAGAATAGGTTTGTGAAAGACATAGTAATTCTCTTGAAATACATGAAAGCCTCTCATAAAAGATGAATTAGACCTTGTCTGTGTGTCCTCAGGGGAGAACCACCACTGATGAGTGGATATCCTTTCAGAGTTATGTGTGTGTTCATTTGGTTAAGGGTGGCAGTGGAAACCACTGAAGTGACAGTCTGGGCCACAAGACAGACATGATTCTGGCAGGGATCAAGACTGAGCAGAAGAGAAATAAAATACTTCTCATTTAATAATGGGGTTCCATTGACTCAATTTTTAAATGAGTAATTGATTCTATTTTTAATTGGGTAAAACCCATTTTACCTGAACCATCCCCTGAACCCTCACAAACACACTCATACATGCCTACACAGACACACACATGAATACTCACACACACGATTGATGTTTGTCCTTGGGAGTTTATCTTAATAGGCACCTGTTAAGAGGATCTTCCAGCCTCAGCATTCACAAGGGAATCCTCAAAAGGCAACTCCACGTTCAGCTTTGCCTGGGGATCTAACACCCATCCTGTGCCTACCTGTCGATGAAATTTGATTGATGACCAACATTATAATGGCTTGGAGTGCTAGGACCACATAATTAAAACTTAAGTCATTTTATATCAGAAAAGGGCAAAGGCTCTAGGGGAAAAAAAATCGTCCACCATGAAGAGGTAACTTTTCTTAGAAGGAAGTGGAGTTGAGGTGGAAATTTGGATGGAAACCTTTGAACAATGAGACACCTGATATGAGAGAGGAGGAAATGGTCAAATCTGAAGATGAAGGATCTAGGCTGAAAGCTCAAAAGTGGCCACAGAAGATCTTCACATCTTTAAGTCTCTTTATTTTTTTAGATTTAAGGCAATATTCACATTTGCTATAATTATACTTTCTTCCTCTCTATGTATAATTCTCTACGAAAATCATCCAAAGTCTTTAGAAAAAGGTTGTATGTAACCATACACCCAGAGATACCGGTCTTGAGAAAATGCAGAAACAGTGGCAAGAGAGGAGGGGACACTCTCGTGCCCATCTGTACCTTCTACTCTCTCTGTGTACCTCCTCTACAATCAAGCACACAGGGTATTGCTAGACAGAAAACCAGCTACACCCCATCAAGAGATGGAGTCTAGTTCCCCAACCTGAATCTGGTTGACTTTGTGATTTGCTGTGGCCAATAGAAATGTGGCAGAGACAATGAGCTATTTTCAAAGTTAAGCCTTAAGAGACCCTGGAAGCTCCCTTTTCATCCCCTTGGAAAATTGCCGGGAGGCCACCATGGAAGAATGCCAGTTTAGCCCAGTGAAGAAAGGATGGGCATGTGAAGGAAGGCCGAGGAATCCCAGGCAACTGTCAGCACTCACTGCCAGACATGAGAGTGAGGTCATCTTGTCCCTTTCTACCCAGCCCAGCTTTCCAGCTAATGCACATTGGGGCTCCAGAGAAACCAGCAAAGCAAGTTCCCAACCAATTCTCAGAATCATAAAAAATAATGGTTTGTGTTTGTTTTTAAGCCACTAAGTTTTGGGGAGACTTATTAAGCATCAGCTCATTTACAAGAGCAAGAACACCAGATGATGCCCAGGGACCTGAAGGCCAACCATAGAAAAGCAAGAGGCAATAAGAGAGCCTCCCAATTCTAGGCAGCACTCCAGAGAGGGCACAGCCATGAGCAAAGAGAGGAAGACATCAGCAAGGATTAGAGACTAATGTTCTCTGGAAAGGGAAAGAGAGTGACTGAGCAGACACCTGAGGCACTAATGAAAAAAGGAACTTTCTGATAGAACTGTTTAAGAATGGGATGGACTGGTTTACTAGGTGCTGAGTTCTCTAACATCAGGAGTATTCAAGAACGGGCAACGGGGTGGTTGACGGGCAGATCGGAGCACTATGTCGTGGCTCTCTGAGGTCACTTCCAGTACCAGGCATCTGTTAGGTTCTCTAAATCCTGTTTGAGAAGATGGCAGTATTCACAGAGTTATGTCAATAAATCTGTCATGTTGGGGGCCTGGGTGGCTCAGTGGGTTAAAGCCTCTGCTTTCGGCTCAGGTCATGATCTCAGGGTCCTGGGATCGAGGCCCACATCGGGCTCCCTGCTCAGCAGGGAGCCTGCTTCCTCCTCTCTCTCTGCCTGCCTCTCTGCCTCCTTGTGATCTCTCTCCCTCTGTGAAATAAATAAATAAATAAATTCTTTTTAAAAAAAAAATAAATAAATCTGTCACATTATCTTGAAAAGAGGTTCTGGTTTATCAAGAGCGGCAGTAAAGTGTATGTGAGTGAGACAATTCCTCTGTGTGAGTAGCTTATGGACATGTGTGTGGCCAGGATGGTCAGAGCACACAAACACATACCCACAACAGGCACCAGAGGACTGTGAGAATGCGTTACTGGGAAAACATCTGGCTCCAAAATGAGGCCTCTGGTCAGAGATTACATCTTTTTTGAGTCTCTTTCTGGGGCCCGGCCCTGTTGTTACCATTAAGTGAACCTGAAACGCGATCATAGTCATGACAACAGTAATAATAATAACTATAATGGGCATCACTCAGGTCCCCACTGGCCTCATACTGCCTGTGACAGATCTGCTGCCGGAAGGAGCCGTTTCTCTCTTCCTTTCAGAAAAGGTTCACGAAATGCCAAGAGGCGTGTTTGGCCCCACAGCAAAGTGCCACTTCCTTTCAGAAGCAGGTGGACCCTCTTGAAATTTCCTCATAAGAAAGGCTGCAGGCTTGATGTGTACTCATTACACTGCCTTTCACCGACATTCTAAGGGGGGAATTAAACCTCGCAACATGCTCATCAAAGGTTGTGCTGATTTTCTCTTTTAAAGAAATCCAAAGAGGCTCCCAAGAGTTTTTTCGTTTTAAACTCCACATCCCCACCCTCACTGGATGAGGAGAGCTCAGAAGTAGAAAATACTTGGAAGACAACATTTAGAAATTCTTTCAACAAACTCTTTAGGATTTAACTACATATGGGAGAACCATATCTCAAAGCAAAGAAAAAGGAACCCAGCAAAAATATTTCAAAGGGGGAAAAAAGGGGTGGTTGGTGGGCAACATGTACTTAAACATCCTCAAAAGAATGAAACTTCAAGAATACATACATGGAGGGTCTTCCCTTGAGAAATAGAACCTGTTCAACCAGAGGGCAGCTCATTCCCTCCTTTTTCAATTTGAACCTTAATTGAGAGACAATCTCCCAACAGAATCATTGCTTCTTGACTCTGAAACCTACTGGGGAAAGAAGAGACACTATGGGAGCACTGGAAAGAATCTTTGCCCTAATCCTGCCACTAGCTTGCTGGGTGATCTTCAATAAGCCATTTGCCTTCCCAGACCCTAGGATCATTCCATAACTTTCCAGATTTATGAATAGGCGAAATCTGGGAATCACAGCCTTTGAAATTCACTCTGGTTTTGCAAAGCTTTCAAAGGACATATCCTGAACGAATCCCATTTTGAGATTAGAGATGGGCCATTTAGAGGATAAGACAGACAAGAGAGGCTGCCCCTTTCCCACAGAAAACACATGTGGAATTGAACTGTGATCTGCTGTTTGTACCTTGACTGTCACTCTTAAAGGAACTCTCCTATTGTATGCTATTTGGAGACATGGAGAAGCCAATGAGAGGATGGCCAAGCTTTGGGGGTCAGGAGAGGAGGGTTGTGTTATGTTGGCCCAGTGAGAAGGCACCAAATTTAGGTTCGACATAACTTAGGGTGGCCCAGAATCAGATGAAGCACTCAAGAAGGCAGCTGAGCTATGACTAAGAAATCATGATTTTAACTGTACACCTGACACTAATATAACCGTATGATAATTATGATGAAATTTTAAAAATCAAGAAATAAAAATAAAAAAAAAAGAAATTGTGATTTCATGTTTGTGTTCCTTACCTGGAAAAAGCTATATGGGACCATTAGGCTCCTTCAGAGTCCAGTGCTGTGACCTAGAATTGGAAGCTCGAGAAGCTGGCAATTGGGGCTGCAAGGAAAGGGAGTTAGTATTGTGCTAGGGCTGTTCCAGTCAGGAGGCAAGCCCGGGGTGTCAGCTCACAGGGAGAGGCAGGCCAGAGATCAACCCAAGTGATGCGTGCCAGCCAGTGTCATGGCAATGATAGTGAACTAGGTGCCTCGAAGACCCAGGATTCAGTTCTAGCTCTGCTGGGCAAACCCCTGAGCTTAGTTTCTACATCTGAAAAATGAGAAAAATAATCCTAATTTTGTTTTTCTCATGGAGTAATGTTATAAAGCTCGCCTGCAAACATGAGTGGGCAAGTTCCTTGTCAACTAAAAAATATGAAATAATATTTCTGAGAGGACCATAAAGACTTGTGAAGAAAAGGGAAGGTGAAGCCTTCCTAGGTTCACTCCTCTAGTGACATTTCAAACATCAATAACACCATTTGCAAAAGAAATCTCAAATATTCTGAGTGTCTCCCTCCTTAATCCATACACACCAAACACAGTAACCCCCATTCTACAAAAGTAGAATCTTCACTATACAGATAAAAGACTCTTTGATGGAATTACTTTATCAACAAAATTTTTTTAAGATTTTATTTATTTATTTATTTAAGAGAGAGGGAGGGAGAGCATAGAGGTAGAGGGAAATCAGACTCCCTGCTGAGTAGAGATCCTGATGCAGGGCTCGATCCCAAGGACCTTCAGATCATGACCTAAGCCAAAAGGAAGACATTTAACTGACTAGCTACCCAGGCCCCCTTATAAACAATAATAAACAATAATTTAAAACCCTGGACCCTTCATGGTGAGTTTGGGCTGCTGGGGTTGAAGGTGCAGGCAATGGCAATGGCGTACTGCCCTCGGCAAGTCACAGACTACGTGGAGCACTGAGGACCCTGGCAGAGACACATTTGCTCTGGCTTTCAAACCTCTCATCTTTTGTGAGAAGGGAAAAGGAACTGGTTTACTGAGAAACTCCCAGCTAAAGTGCAGATTTGGGCCATAGTTTTCTAGATCTTCACCAGACCCAGTCCTGAGACCCACAACAAAAACTCTTTTTTTTCCTTTAAGATTTTATTTATTTCTTTGGCAGAGAGAAACACAGAGACAGAACAAGCAGGGGGAGCAACAGAGAGAGAGGGAGAAGCAGGCTTCCTGCTGAACAGGGAGCCCGATGCAGGGCTTGATCCCAGGACCCCGGGACCACGACCTGAGCCAAAAGCAGATGCTTAACTGACTGAGCCACCCCGGCACCCCAAAAATTCTTTTTTTTTTTTAAATAAAAATTTGTCAAACTGCTAAATTCATCACAAGCCTTTGAGTGTGTACCCTGTTAAGTCTCCTGGGATGAAAGGCTTTCATGGGGAGAAAGAAGCAGAATTTATTTCAGCTTTGCTTAAGTATAATTGATAAATACAATTGTAAGACATTTAAATTGTACAACATCATGATTCGATATACATATACATTGGGAAAGTTCCCCTATCATTGAGTTAATTAGTTATGTCTGGCTTATTTCACTGAGGAAAATGCCTTTCACTTTCACCCATGTTATCCCAAATGGCAAGATTTCCTCCTTTTTTAAGGCTAACATTCCATTGTGTGGATGTCACATTTTCTTCACTTATTCATCTGTTGACAGACACTTAGATAGTTTCCATGCCTTCACTATTACTGCAATGAACATGGGGTGCAGATAACTTTTTTTTTAAGATTTTATTTATTTATTTGACACAGAGAGAGAGATCACAAGTAGGCAGAGAGGCAGGCAGAGAGACAGGGAGAGGAGGAACCAGGCTCCCTGCTGAGCAGAGAGCCCGATGTGGGCCTTGATCCCAGGACGCTGAGATCATGACCTGAGCCGAAAGCAGAGGCTTTAACCCACTGAGCCACACAGGCGCCTGCAGATATCTTTTTATGAACATGATTTTGCTTCCTTTGGAAATATACCCAGAAGTGGGATTTCTGGATCATATGGTAGCTCTACTTTTAATTCCCTAAGGAAGCTCCGTACCATTTTTCATAGTGGCTGTATCAGTTTACATTCCCAGCAACAGTGCACAAGGGCTCCCTTTTCTCCACATCGTCCGCCACCAGCACTTGTTATTGTTTTATCTTTTTTAAAGGAATAGAGTTTGAGGAAAACCTGTAGAGAAGGCAGATAGGGCCTTGGTCTTGCCAGCCAGCTAAGAACCCACTTGAAAAATACAGTTCTCTTTAAGGAGGGTTGACTGAGTGATGAAATCTGAAGGACAGCCTGAGAAGCAAAATTCTTTGTAATGAGGTATAACTTACATACACAACTAGTAGGTGTACAGACACATTTTATCTAGTATCGTTTTCCTCTGTCCTGGAGAGCTTTTCTTAACAGTTCCCCTAGTGCAAGAGTGCTAGTGACGAATTCTCTCAGCTTTCATTGGTTTTTATTTTGCCTTCCTTTTTAAAATATTTTCTTTGGATATGGATTTCTAGGTTGATAGGTTTTTCCTCAGTGCCTTAAGGATGTTGTTCCAATTTTCTTTGTTTTGAAAAGAGAAACCAGTGGTCATTTTATAGTTATTCTTTTGTTTCTCTGTAATATGTCTTCCTCTTCTCACCTCTCCCCCACCTCAGCTTCTTTTAAGATTCTTTTTAATTATTTGTTTAACACATCCGGGCCTACAACAATTCAATTAGAATACAGTGTAGGGTGGGGTGTTTGTGTATGTGTTTGTCAGCCTTGACATATACTGAGCTTCTTACATCTGTGAGCTTATCTTTTTGATGTCATTGAATTTTTTTCAATCATTATTTCTGTAAATATTGTCTCACTGTTGTCTCCTCCTGGTAATCAAGTTATGCATACACTAGACTCCTTGATATTGTACCACAAGACAATTTTCTCTGAGATTCTGTTCATTTTCTTCTAGCATTTTATCTCTCTGTGCTTCCATTTGCATAATCTCCATTGTTCTCCCTTCAGGTTCATCAACCTTTCTTACACATTATTTAATCTGACGTTAAATCCCATGATCTTTTCATAACAAATACTGTATTTTTTAGTTCTAGAATTTTCATTTCTTTATTTTTTATTTATTTATTTGAGAGAGAGAGAGCATGAGAGGGGAGAAGGTCAGAGAGAGAAGAAGACTCCCCATGGAGCTGGGACCCCGATGCCAGACTCGATCCCGGGACTCCAGAACCATGACCTGAGCCGAAGGCAGTCACTTAACCAACTGAGCTACCCAGGTGCCCTAGAATTTTCATTTCTTTCTATGTTAAGTTTTTCTTTCTTTCTTAAGATTCCCTACTCGCTACGTTAACGTTTTCCTTTAAATTATTTATTAGAATTATAATAGCTGTCTTAAATTTCTTGTTTGCAAATTTCATCATCTTTCTCACTTTTTATTTCTGTTTCTGATTTTTTTCTTTTGATTATGAATCATGTATTTATGCTCATTTATACATCTAGGAAATTTGATTGAATGGTTGGCATTATGGGTTCTACATTTTTAAGGATTTGATTTTCTTTCATAAGAGAGTTTAGTGTTTTATTCCAGCAGACATTTAAATTGCTTGTGGATCAACATAGTTCTTTCAAGTTTTGTTTAGAAACTTTCAACGAGCCAGTCTAGAATGACTATTACCCTAAGGTTAGACTAATTCTATTCCTAAGGTGCTACATTTCTGTGGTTCTTATTGAATTTCTGGAATGTTCATGCAAAGACTCCCCCAGCGCTGTGCAAACTTTGGTATTTGTTTAGATCCCCACTCCCCATTAGCTGTTTTCCTCTGGTAGATGTTTTCAGTCCAGCTTCATGCCATTTTTCTCTGTACATACACAGGTTAGTATTCCACTAAAAGCTCCAGGCGGCCCCCAAGCAGAATTTTAGAGCTCTTTTTGTACTTGTACTTGTCCTTGTCCCAGAAATTCTAGCTGCCTTAATGGCTCTGAGTTCTGATCTCTGGCTTTCGAGCTCTGTGAGGCAGCTGTGGTCTGGATGGGTTCCCCTTCTCTGCACTACTGTCTGAAACATGCCTCTAAAAGAGAGCAATGATAATCTTGGTGAGGACCTTGTTTGTTTCTCATCTCTGAGATCACAGTCCTACACTGCCTTTGGTTCACCTCAGAAAACAGTGATTTTATATAATTTGTCCAGGTTTATAATTATTTACTACAAAAGAGTTAGTGCGGTATCTGTTACTCCATCATGGCAGGAAACAGACATTCCACAAAACAGAATATATGACTACTTGGTACCAAGTACTGTGTGTAAAGCCTCTTTGAGGCTTTACAAATAAGTAGCACACCCTCGGCCTCATTATCTGGTGGAACAGACAGTTACACAAATAAGTTCAATGATGTCAGAGGAGCTTTCGCAGAGGAACGTACTGAGTGACACAGAAAATAAGAGGAGGCAGTATTTAACTATCAGGAAAGACTTCCTAGAGGAGATGGCATTTAAGCAGGGAATTTCTATTTTGCTAGCTGGAGAGAAGAAAGACACATTAAGCAAACAAAAGAGAATAAAGCGTGTGTGTATAGTAAGAAACACTAGATTACTGTTGTATAGGTTCTATGAGGGTGAAGGAAAACAGTTACGATGTGAAGCTGGAAAAATAGGGTCTAGCTCATGAATGTCACATTAAATAGATCGGTTTATCCTATACAGGAACCCATAGATAGCATGATAATGATTAAAACCAAGGTCTCCATGAGACCCTGTCCATAACTTACTAGCTGAGATTTTGTATAAGTTTATTATAAACCTCAGGGGGTTTTTGTTCTTTTAGTTTTTAAAATAAGATAACGTCACAAACTGCCTTATTAGCCCAGTGATGGTTAATGCAGTTAATGCCTGTGAAACACTCAGCTCGGTGTTTGGCATTTACTCCTCAAAAATGACAGCTGCTTATGTTATTGTTATTTCTACAGGCGTATGGAGCTAGAGTTGGTTTGTGAGGTGGAGTGTTTTGTAAATAGGCTTGAGCTTTTAGAAAAAAAAAAGTGGTGTTGGCTGAATGAGGGATAAACTACACGTAGAGAGAAGAATTGGAGAAGAAGAATGGAATGGTAGAAGATATGCTCAATAGAAGCCAAGAAGGTCCATCTTCTGGAGGCAGAATCATGGCATGGTCAGGGCCTCAAACCATGACCAATTGCTTTGACCCTGTTGAGGTGTGTTTTACCTACATTTGTTCTAGAGCATAGATGCTCATTGACATTTACTAATCCCTAGACAAGGAGGTATCATTACCAGGAGTGATAGACTCATTCATACATTCATTTAAAGCATCACTTAATGTGAGCATGTTTGCTATTTGTGGAAGATCATATTTTTCAAAATGGTCACAAGCAATAACCAACCCCACATGTTCTTCTTGCTATGCAACACTGACACTGTACCCATTAATTCTGGGTGGGCTTGTCACTGGAGCAGAAATGGAGCTATGTGACTTCTGAGCCAAAGTCAAAAGGCAACACAGGTGATACTTGGTCCTCTTGGGATACTTCCTCTTCGAACTCAATTGCTACGCCATGAGAAAACAAAGAGCCCACGTAGAGAGACCACGTATAGGTTTTGTGGGTGACAGCCCCAGCTGAGGTCCAACAGTGGGTACTGACATCTAGACATGTGCATGCCTGAGGCCATTAACAATTCTGGCCCCTGTCTTCAAGTTATCTCTGTTCCACTATGTGGAGCAGGGATGAGCTGTCCTTGCCAATTCCTGCCCAAATGCTGATTTATGAACCGAAAAACCAAGGGTGTTGTTTTAAACCATCAAATTTGAAGATTTAAACTGCCAGATTGCTTGGAAAGCAGCAATAGATAACTGGAATGCTCATTTATACTTTCTCCCTTTCACGGTTACTAAACGTACAACTGCTAGCATTTTAAGGTCCTCAATTTTTAAAATGGTATTAAAAGAAGTCCCATGTTCACAAAAACATAGGAAGACCTACTGAACTAGGAATTTTAACTGGTAAAGTATAGCAGAGGCCATTGTAACAATGATATTGGTTAGAGTGTTCTGATAAAAAACTATTCTCTACCTGTAAGAAATGCAAAAGAGTTTCCTGAAACTGGATTCTATCTCCCATAGCAATTATCTTGACAATATATTTTCCTTCTACTCATGATAATGCACTTATTTTCTACCCAGGCATAATTTGTTTTTTAAAAACAAGAAAATTATACCTCTCTTGATGTTGACAAAACCAGGTGAGCTTAAGTAATTGGGAAAACAGGCATCTTTTGAAATCATTTCTGACATCAAGAGAAGGGAAAAATGAAGGTGGGGGTATTGGAGGGGGAAACAAACCATGAGAAACTATGGGCTCTGAGAAACAAACTGAGGGTTTTAGAGGGGCGGGGGGGGGGGGATGGGTGAGTCCAGTGATGGGTATTAAGAAGGATACATGTTGCATAGAGCACTGGGTGTTATACACAAGCAACGCATCAGGGAACACTACATCAAAAACTAATGATGTACTGTATGGTGACGAACATAACATAATAAAAAAGAAAGAAAGAAAGAAAGAAATCATTTCTGCCAATTTGTCCCCTTTCCTTCCCTCCTCCCTATACTTTTTCCACACAGCGCCTTGCACACACTCTCAAATGTGGTTGCAGCAGTTGGCAATAACAACCAAAGATTAGGCTTCCCAAAGAGAGAAAGACAGAAAACTGGAGCTGGAAACAGCCCCTAGTAGTTTGTTCTCTTCTCCTTGAAGCTGACTCATGTGGAGAGAGTTCTGCTACACCTGGTTTGAGGTAACAGTAGGTCTTCCAACATCCTGGAGAATTGATGTTGAGGCCTTACAAATCGAAAGTGATTGTGTAGACTATGGAGATATCATGGGCAGGAACAGTGAACCTCTTCTCCAAATAAACACCAGGACACATTGATCCAGTTAATGGTCTGACAGTGAGGCAAAGCATTTGAACCCAATACCTATAGTCTGTCTACTGCTCTGGGAGAGAAGGGTAAAGGGAAAATATTCAATGATAACCCAGTTGTTCGGATCCATTTAGGGAATATCCCACCCTATTCTAACATGTGTCCATCAAACTGGCCAGCATTAAAAATAAATAAGTAAATAAATAACCAAAAAAAAAAACCCCTTTTTATTTCTGTGGAAATAAAAATACAGTTCCCTGTGAAACCCAGAATTTTCTTAATCCATCGGTTTTTGTTCTTATATCAACTGAATTCTGATATTTGCATGTCACTTACACATTTTGAATTCATGTCTCAGAAATTCTCAGTGAATTCCCCCAACTGACCATTGCACAAAGACTTGGAGTATTCTCCAAAAGGGGAGGTAAGATGCTTACTAAGTGTTTGTTGATTGATCATTAAAACCAGAAAATAATGGTTTGTTGTAAGTTTTAAAATGACTGATAAGAATAAATGGCTTGTGGGGCGCCTGGGTGGCTCAGTGGGTTAAAGCCTCTGCTTTCGGCTCAGGTCATGATCTCAGGGTCCTGGGATCAAGCCCCGCATCAGGCTCTCTGCTCAGCAGGGAGCCTGCTTCCTCCTCTCTCTCTGCCTGTCTCTCTGCCTACTTGTGATCTCTCTCTCTCTCTGTGTCAAATAAATAAATAAAATCTTAAAAGAAGAAGAAGAAGAAGAAGAGGAGGAGGAGGCTTGAGACAAGGCTAGTCTTTTAGGGAGTCTGGGAACCCAATTAAATCAGAAAATCTACCCCAGAAAAAGGCACAGGACACAGTGTATCCAATTTTTCTTACAATTTCAGAGAGTGCATGGACTGCAGGTTAAGAACCTCTGCCTAATGATGACGTATTCTGCACGGAGTATGAGCTAACTTCTTTGAATTTAAAATCAGTCACCATTTATTGCAAACCTACTAGATGTCAGTCACTGGGAGAGGCCCTCCACTTCATCACCATCCTGAGAAGTAGTTAGAAATGCTACCGTTTACAGACCAGGAACTTTCCTCTCTCATCTTTTCCCCATGACAACTATCAACATTCCCAAAATTCAGTGTTCTTCCAAGGAACCCATTCTGGAAAATGTTAATATAGTCAAAACCCTTTATTTTAAGGGTGAGAAAATTGAAGCTGGGAGAGAGACAGAGAGAGACAGAGGGGGAGAGAGAGAGAATTAACATGCCTAAAGTCAGAAGTCAGATGGTGAGTTGGTACAGGTTGGGCTTGGAACCCAGGCCTGTGCTCTTTGACTATATCCATCTATTCTAAGAGAAGGGTATTTATACGCCCCAGTCAGTTACTTGTTGAGGGCTGTTTGGCAGATGGGGACATTCATTAACTCCAGCCTTTCCATCTTCCTTAAGTGGCCAAAGCAGGCTGTGAAAGAAATGCAAGTGTTGGTAGGTGCAAGTCACTCAGCATCTATAGAAGGCGAGGGGATATTTTCAAGCTACGGATAATATTTGTTCCCATCTGTGTATCCATGCATGTCAGATCTATGGATTTGTTTGTGAGTTGGGAGTCTTGGCTCCTCATTTTAATACAGTTAAGCTCCATGTGAGAATCTATAATGGAACACCATTTGGAAACTCAAAGAAATACTTCTGGAGACCACAACCAAGATAATGAAAGGTTTGTGAAGCAAGCCAAGAAAGATGATGGCTCTGGGTTTATGTAGCCTGCAGAGGGAAAGTTGAAACAAAGCTTAAGTTTAATCCACTGAATCCACTTTCCAAATTCTGTTGATTCTACATCCACAGTGACCTCCTTTTCTACTCCTCGGTCCTCTGCCTAGGCTCTCAATATTTATCACCTAAACCGGTCACTTTCAACACTATTAGATCTAAAGCTTTGTCTTCTAAAAAATAAATAAAAATAAAATATTTTTATGTCTTGTCTAATATTTGGAGTGAAAATCATACGTAATATAATCTATCAACATATCGCTTCACAAACAGCAACATAATGCCCTGCATTTAATACATGGAGAGGTAAAGGAAGGTAATTTATAACAAACTGATAATACATTAAACTAGTGTACATTATCAAATAATAAAATGTTTGCATACTTTGAGTACCATAATTATAAGTGCATACCAGTATAGGTGTGTTGGATTAGGATTCAAGTATCATTAGTGTGTATATACATAAAACAGAGTTAAATGTCAGACTCTGGCTATTATAAAAAGGGATGTTCAATTTTTATGTGACATTCAGGACAATTCTTGGTTATTTGTAGCTCTCCTGTACAATGAAAGATGTCTATTGTTCTTAGCTTCTGTTCACTGAATACCAGTTGCAAACTCTAAGATCCCTCAAAATTTCAAGACATACCTTAAAAGCAGTATTACCTCCACTGAGAACCACGGAGTCACTATAATAAAATCCCAGTTGTTCCTCCAACTTCTAATCTCTTTCACCTACCCTCCACATAGCCACCAGAGTCAACTTCCTAGAATGCAAGACCTTTCTCCTAAACTTTCATGGTCCCTTCAGTCCAAATTCCTTTCACCTGGTAAGAGACTTGGGGGTTGGTCCCTCAACATCCTTTCCCTAACTGCATCCACATACCTAGATTTTATTACCCTCTATTCACTAATGACTGCATTCACCCTCTCCCCCAGCAAACCCCTCCATTTACACAGCTTCTTGCTCCACATATTTTTGTGATGATTCGCAGGCAGTGGTATACCAGAGCAAGCTCCTTCTGGATCACCAGAGCCTGTTGCTAAGTTTCCAGAATTTTTTCCGAGCTGCTTGCTAAACCACTGGCAGCTTGAAATCAGATACGAGGGCGCCTGGGTGGCTCAGTGGGTTAAAGCCTCTGCTTTCGGCTCAGGTCATGATCTCAGGGTCCTGGGATCGAGGCCCATATCGGGCTCCCTGCTTAGCGGGGAGCCTGCTTCCCCCTCTCTCTCTCTGCCTGCCTCTCTGCCTCCTTGTAATCTCTCTCCCTCTGTGAAATAAATAAAATCTTTAAAAAAAAAAAAAGAAATCAGATACGATGGAACCATCTATAGCATGAAAATCAGGAAATGCTACATATCCCCAATCCATTTCCTTTCCTCCGGAGAAATGTTTTACCATGCATCCCTGCCACAGGCACCTTTAACTTAGCGTTTCAGTATTCCTCTATCAGTATTCTTCCCTCATCTCAAACCTGGTTCTGTTCCAGCATTGCCTCCCAGAATAGTGAGGGAAACCACCATCCACTGAGTTGTTTCAGCTGAAACTTTAGGGACAATGTGGATATCACTCTCCCTAATTTCTTTATTTCTACCTGTTGGGCTGGTGGGAAATGGAAGCTATACAAAATGGAGGATGTCCAAGACTGCTGACCTTCCCGCCAAAGTCCGTCCAAGATGGCTGACCTTCCCACCAAAGTCTGCCCAAGATGGCTGACCTTCCCGCCAAAGACCCATGCAACCCACACGTCAACTCCAGGAAACCGAAACCTAAGCGGGAAACCGAAACTCTCTGCCCTACACCTAGCCCCACCCCTGCTTTACCCAATAAAAACCCTCGTTACTCTACCTTGCGCACCTTCCCCGAGTCCCTTCTGTTAGAGTCGCGGAACGTCGCCCAAGGGTGGTTGCAATAAAGCTTTGCCTTTGGACCACAATTTGCCTTAGCGGTCTCTATTCCTGTTCCCGACCAGAGAAACCTTACATTACCCATTTCTCTGAATTATATTTTATCCAATTCTACTGAGCTGCAATTTACATGTACTGAAATGTGACCATTTTAACTATATAGTTTGATGAGTTCTTGACAATTGCATATACATATGAAAGATAAGAGACTATTTCTTTTTCTAAATTTTTAAAGATTTTATTTGTTTATTCGACAGAGAGAGAGAGTGAGAGAACACAAGCAGGGGGAGCAGCAGAGGGAGAGGGAAAAACAAACTCACCTCTGAGCAAGGAGCCCGAACGCAGGACTCAGTCCCAGGATTCTGGGATCATAACCTGAGGTGAAGGCAGACCATTAACCAACTGAGCCACCCAGGCACCCAAGATGCAGGCTATTTCCAAAAGCAAATCAGTTCCTTCATCCTTCTTCATAGCCAATTGTCCCCAAAACTGACATCAGGTAGCCACTGATGGGCTCATAGATTTACCTATTTCTAGCTTTTCTAGGAATGGAACATCATACATGTATACTCTTTCGTGTCTGGGTCCTTTTACTCAGTGTCGTTTTTTACGTTTATCCATGTTGTTGCATCTCTCTGCAATTCTTCCTTTTCATTTGAGTAGTATTTCACCATATGTATGTACCACAATCTGTTGGGTTTTTTGTTTTGTTTTGTTTTGTTTTTTAAGATTTTATTTGTCTGACAGAGAGAGAGACAGTGAAAGAGGGAACACAAGCCAGGCAAGAAGGAGAAGCAGCAGCAGTTTTCCTGCTGAGCAGGGAGCCGATACGGGCTCCAACCCAGGACTTTGGGATCATGACCTGAGCCACTCAAGTGCCCCCACAATCTGTTTATCCCTTCTTTGGTGTATATCTAGATTGTTACCAGTTTGTATCTAGCATAAATAAAGACTCTATAAAGATTTGCATACAAGCCTTTTTATGGGTACCTGTTTTCATTTCTCTTGGATTTGCAGATGTTATAGGACTCTTTTAGGAAGGCAGGATCCAAACTGTGCTGCTAGAATTTCTTTTAATTTGTCTAGTGGCAGAATAATATATTATCGCTTTCTTTATTTTCTGAAAGACATTGTGTAGGATTGATATTATTTCTTTCTTAGATGTCTGAAAGAGTTCACCAGAGAAGCTACCTGGGCTGGGATTTTTCTTTATGGAAAGTTTTTATTAAGATTTACTTTTTAAAATTTAATTTTAAAAATTTAATTTAAAAAATTTAATTTAATTTAATTTAAAATTTAATTTAAATTTAATTTAAAAAATAGATATAGGACTGTTTAGAATTTCTAGTTCCTCAGGTCAGTTTTGAAGGATTTTTTTTCAAAGGCTTTTGTTTCATATCAGATTCTGAATTTTTTGGAATAAAGTTGTTCATGATAACTCTTTTTATCCTTTTAGTTACTGTAGAATCTGGAATAATCTTTCCTTCTTCACATGGATAAGCTGGTCTTCTCCTTTGTTTTTCTTGGTGAATTTAGATAGAAGTTATTAGTTTTATTGAAATGTTGGTCACAGAAGCCAATCAAGACGGTGATACACTGAGTGGCAAGTCATAGCTACAGACCTCTACAGCCAGAACACACTCCACTGGGCAGACCTCCCCTTTATGATCTGCTCTCATCTCGAGGCTTCTAAACGAAGATGTCTGCTTACAACTCAGGGCCTAATATTTACAGAGTTAGCTTTCGGTTTCACTGATTTTCTCCATTATTTGTGGATTCTCTATTTGACTAATTTTGGCCCTTATTTCTATTATTTTGTTATTTCACTCACTTTAGGTTTGTCACCTCTTTTTGTATCTTTTTAATACGGAAGCTGAAATTAATCATTTGATTATTAATATTTTCTGGCATAATCATGTAAAGTTCTACAACTTCTTTTAGGCACTGCCTTACCTGCATCCCACAGATTTTGACATGCTGTCATTTTATTTTCATTCAGTTCAAGATATTTTCTAATTCCCCTCAGGATTTCTTTTTTTTTTTTAACGCAAGAGTTAGTTAAAACTATGTTGTTTATTTTTTAAACATTTTTCTGTTTGTATTAATTTAATTCTGTACAAAGAACATACTCCATGATTTCAGTCTCTTAAGATTTACTGATTTTAATCAACTGAAGGATTCGCCTTATTTATTTTCCTGCTCCCAGTAATGATGATCCTGTGATGTTTATTGTCCAATGTCTGAAAGTGCTTTTTGTTTCATAAATTTTTCCCAGTTTTCTACTCATTTCTAGTGGCAGTGTACATCCTGTGTCCATTACTTTGTGATGACCCAAAGCTTCCTTGACTTACTGAATCTGGCTAACAATGATTCACTTCCCTCGCTGCTCACTATCCTGCAAGTCTCAACATTTCCCCAACAGTCCTCCTCCACTGAAAACTTGGTTAGTGCTCTCTTTTGTGTATGTTTTTCAGCATGCACAAACTTTATGGTATTTATATGTATCCCATCCTATTATATTCTCCTGTTACATTTTTACTACTTCCTGTAAAGAATATGTATTTTAGGGGCACCTGGGTGGCTCAGTTGGTTAAGTCAATGCCTTTGGCTCAGGTCATGATCCCAGGGTCCTGGAATCGAGTCCTGCATTGGGCTCCCTGCTCAGTGTAGAGCCTGCTTCTCCCTCTGCCTGCTGCTCTGCCTACTTGTGCTCTCTCTCTCTCTCTCTCTCTCTGTCAAATAAATAAATAAAATCTTAAAAAAAAAGAATTTGTATTTTATATATAAGATGGAACCATATGAAATTTCTGCTACTTGATCATTTTTTTTTTGATCTGCAAAACTAACAGTTTCCCTTGGTTCAAACTAATATCTATAAAAAACAATATTTATGCATATATAGAGAGGTTGTGGGATCTCAAAACAGCCCTGTCTCTTATCAAATGTTTTAATTGATAATAGTCCTTTCTCAGAGCTTTTGAAAGTAGCCCCACCACATTTCCTAATTCTTGTTATAAAGATGCTGTGAGGATCAAATGAGATAATGTATGTAGAACAATGAGAAAAGTGTCTGGTATGTGATAAGTGCTCAGTAAAGTTTAGTCATGTTGCTGTTCCATTGCCTGTCAGTTGGGCTTTGGTTCTGCTGGATGCCAGGCAGGTCCCTCAGACAGCTGCTCACTCTGTAATGTCCCTGCTTCATAGCAGCCCCTTAGAACCCTGTCTCAGCTTTTCCTCAGCTCTCCGCTTTTAGTTAATGCCCAAGAAAGGGGGTACGCTCCTTTGTGACAGGAACTAGGTTCCCTGGGCTTCAAGTTGGTTCGGAAAATCCTTATACTTGATCTCTTCATCTCTCCATGAAGTTTCACGGGTCCCTAAGACCAGCTTCTTGACCAGCCTTTCTCATTCCTGAGGTGGAAAGGGGACTGGTAACTATTTTAGTGTTTTATTTATTTGTTTGCTTGTTTATATTCTTCTTCTTCTTTTTTTTTAATCTCCAGCAATGTTTGACTTGCTTGGCTAGAGCTTCTTGACTGAATTCTAGACAAGTTGTCCTAGAAATGAGATGTCACTGACGGCAGGAGCTGCTGTCTGAGGGCGCTGCCCCTCAGAGCTGCCCCTGTCAGAAGCTCCAAGGAGATTGAAAGCAGAAGTGGCACCAGTCCTCCCTTTCAACCATCAGCTTAACCAAAGTGAAGAAGGCCCTTGTCTAGAAGTCTTAAAATCTGGTTCTTAGCTACCTCTTGCTGAGTGACTTGACCAAGTGCTATTTGTTCTTTAGACTCCATTTCTTTCAGCTGTGCAAGGCCCTGTTAATTTCCAGGTTCTATGACCTGCTTGAGTTTTTTTTAAATGCATTTTGGGGATTTCTATACAGAAGAAATTGGAGGAATTCTTTTTCTGAACTACATCTTTCTTGGATAATGCAAGTTGGTAGTTTATCAGCTAATGCTTTTGACCTTTTTTAAATGGAGTTTTAATTTATTATCAGGACAGACCCTGTGCCCTCAGCATTAAGGACATAGAATGAACCTCAGTACCAGAAGGACTCAACTTTGTGTCCCTCCCAATCATGCGAGTGAACACGTCAGCTCCTACTTTGAAGGTACCATTTCTCAAATAATAATATGGGGGATAATGATTCTTGGCCACCTACCCACATCAGAATATTGTCACTACACATTACTTAAAAGGCACTCTAAAATAGTGCTTCTCCTGGGATAACTAAAGTGGAAAATGGCAGTAATCACAGGTGCATATACCTCTGTGGGCTGCATTAGCCATGGTCCCTTGGAAGTAGTGGGGGCTGCTCAGCTGCTTAGAAATTGTAGGCATGTGGGTTCAGGTTCTGTGATGAGCAATTACAGCCCAGAATACAGAGCAATTGTAGGAGGAAGTTGACAGCTGTAATTGAAGAGCATAATATGATAAGTCAATGGAGTGAAAAGGAGAGAAAAGAGTGCAATCCACAACAGCAGGATAGCAACGAAATCCCTGTCTTTGATCATTTTTGTGTCTTGTTTCTCTGTCTAAAGAGGAGGACTCCATAGAAAGTAGGCCAGGATTGAATCCTGATCTTGCCATTTACTAATGATGCCATCTTGAGCAATTCATCCTCTCCCAGGCTTAATTCCTCCCTCTGTGGAAACTAGAGTGGTAATGTTTTGCAAAATTGTTGCAAGGAGTAAATGAATCGCATATGTAAAAGCAGCTGGTGATAACACTTCAAGATGTAAATATACATTATGAGTTCTCATCATGCACCAGGCACTGTATAGCCATAGAGGAGATGCAGGTAGAAATGAGATAGTGCTTGCCATTCAGGGAAAAAGAGGCTCTGGATGGGAGAGACACATACACAACTATTCAGGAGCAGAAGGCAAATTATTGTTTTACCACAAAAGAATCCAACTCACTTCAAAATATTTCTTGCAGGCATTTTAAAGATCTGTCAGCTCCCTTTTACTGCTAATAAAGATCATGTCCATAATTAAATAAAAGTGGATATATCTGAACATTTTTTCTCTATCAAAAGCATCAAATATGAGTTAATCCTTTAATAACAATGATCCTGACCACAAACCACTGTATTTACAATGCCTTCTAAAATTCTGAGGATCTGGAGATATCCTTATTAAAAAACTCAGTAACTAAAATGAATTGTCAGGTAAAGCCAATGTTCTAAATTGTGTCATTGCTTAAGCACTAGTCATCTAAAAGGAGAGTTGGGTGCCTGGTTTGCTCAGTCAGTTGAGTGTCTGACTTCAGCTTAGGTCATGATTTCGAGTCCTAGAATTGGGCCCCATGTCAGTGGGGAGTCAGTTTGTCCCTCTGTTCCTCTCCCTGCTTGTACTTTCTCTCTCTCCCTCTCTCTCAAAGAAATTAATAAAATCTTTTAAAAAAAATAAAAATAAAGGGTGACTGTGTGGCTCGGTGGGTTAAAGCCTCTGCCTTCGGCTCAGGTCATGATCTCAGGGTCCTGGGATCAAGGCCTGCATCTTGCTCCCTGCTCAGCGGGGAGCCTGCTTCCTCCTCTCTCTCTCTCTGCCTGCCTTTCTGCCTACTTGTAATCTCCCTCTGTCAAATAAATAAATAAAATCTTTAAAAAAATAATAAAAATAAAAATAAAAAAGTAAAAAGAGAGTTATTTCCAAGAAAATCCGGATCTGAGTTGAGCATCTAAGGAACATATCATTGAGGGTTCTGCATGCCTGGGTTCCTGGCCACTTAACAAACCGGAGACTCAGGGCAGAAGATGAGTGCCTCCGAATGGGTGTGACCCATTGACTCAAATTCCCAGCCAGAGATAAATTATTTCTAAGACCCTGATGCAGCCCAGAGTAGTCTTGGCCACTCTTTGACCCCTGGTTCCCCCAACAATTTGTTCATGGAAACCAGCTGCTCCACGTTCTACTTCCTACACCCTAATCTTTGCCATTTGCTCCATTTTCCTGCCTTAAACCACATTCAGCTGCCACAAACCATTCCCAGGTTAAATCCTACTAACCGACTAGGTTCCTGTCTTTGTGAAAGCAGGGGGCATACACAGGCTACAATAGAAGTAACAAAGAAAAAAGATATTACCCGTAGGGCCTCAGGAAAGAAAGCTGCTTGGAGGAGGTGGAATTGGAGATGGGCTTTGAAGAAATGTTTTGATTCAGATGATGTAAATGACAAGGAGTGACAGTTCTCCAGTAATTTCGCTGGACCCAGAGCTATAAATACAATGAGGTCCTCCTCCCCGGTGCTTCCCGGACGGAAGAAGTTCTACTCCTGTTTTGCTCTCCAAGGAATTCTCTGCTTCCCATCATCTAGGGAGAGAGCTTTGGATCTTTCTTTGCTTCGGAAGGAGAGGAAGATGTAGAATAGGTGTCCATAGAATGCTCAGGCCAGTGTCTGACCTATTACTTCAAAGTCTGTATCTTTCAGGCACCTGAGTGGCTCAGTGGGTTAAAGCCTCCACCTTCAGCTCAGGTCATGATCTCAGGGTCCTGGGATTGAGCCCCACATTGGGCTCTCTGCTCAGCAGGGAGCCTGCTTCCTCCTCTCTTTCTGCCTGCCTCTCTGCCTACTTGTGATCTCTCTCTGTGTGTCAAATAAATAAATCTTAAAAAAATAAAACTTGTTAAAAAAATTATAAAAAAAAAAGTCCGTATCTTTCCCTACTCACCCCAAATCTATTCCATGTCTGAAAGTTCTCTGCTAGAGAGATATATTTTTTTTAATTTCAAAAGCCTTTCTATAGAACACATAGCTGGTGTTCAAAAAATTTTTAAGAAATAAATATACATATGAATACTTCATAGAAGAGCACATTCTTTTTTTTTTTTTAAGATTTTATTTATTTATTCGACAGAGAGAGACACAGTGAGAGAGGAAACACAAGCACGGAGAGTGGGAGAGGGAGCAGAGAGCCCGATGTACGGCTTGATCCCAGGACCCTGGGATCATGACCTGAGCCGAAGGCAGACACTTAATGACTGAGCCACCCAGGTGCCCCAGAAGAGCACATTCTTAAACTGTTGTCAGCTAATAGTTTCTTGAAGTTAATTCACAAATAACTGAAAATAAAGTCATGTAAGGAACAAAAAATAAGTATAATTCATATTGAAGAGTAGTTTGCAGTTTCTAAAAAACTCCCATACTCATTGTTTTATTTGATTGACATATTTATATTAGCTTTTGCTACCTAAAAAACCACTCCAAATCTTAGTGCCTTAAAAAAATATAATCAATTATTCTCAGAGTAGGACTCATTTGGGTGGTTTTGCTCATCTTAGCTGGGTTTTTTCATGGACATAGGGTTTAACTGGGGGTCAGGTGATGTAGGGTGACTCATCTAGGACAAATTGGCTCTGCTCTACCTTTTGGGACCAGTGAGTTAGCCTAAGCATGATCTACTGGTGGTAATGGAGGAAGCCCACCAGAAAGCAAGTAGAAACACAAAGGCCTCTTGTGAGCTAATCTCAGAACTGTTTTGCTGTCATTTCTATTTTATTTTATTGGCCAAAGCACATTATATGGCTGCACTCAGAGTCACGGTGTAGGGAAATAGCCTCTTCCCTTTTGTGGGAGATCACGTGGCAAAACGCATGGTTATGGGAGCAGATAAAAAATTAAGAAACTTAGTGCAATCTATTATAAATACAATGTGGTAAAAGGGCAAGCATTACTATCATTATGCTCATTCTATGTGCAAAGAAACTGAATCTCAGAGAAGTTAAGTGATTTTTTTTTCCCATGGAGTAAAGCTGGGTCTTTTGACACCAAATGCCACTCACTTCTATTGCAGCACAGATTTGCCTAGGAACCCATGTGCTAAAGTTAGATGGAGGGGATTCTAGAAGAAGAGTGACCCTTGAGAGACTGAATATTATCAACCGTCAGTGGCCAGACCATATATATGAAAACAGAACTCTGACCCACAACCTCTGCAGCAGTCAGTCCAGGAAGCCAAACCACAACTTCTGCAAAATTGACCCCAAACAGTCAGGACCTCCTCAATAACTGCCAGCTGCCCTAGTCCCCCTACTTCTGCTTTAGGACTAATCAGAGAAAGCCAAATATGCTCCCTTAAACAATCACATAGGATGCCCCTGTTCTAGTTAGTCATCCTTCAGCTCCCTGTGCCAAAAATCTCCAATTGGGGCATACTTGAAGCCTCCCCTTGCTCACTATAAAACTTTCAGACCCATTTGCCCGCTTTTGAGTCTTTGCCAGAGTGTCATGGTAGTTGACTCCCTTGTTAAAGCAAGCTCTAAATAATAGCCTTTGCTTTTCTCATTGGAATGGTCTTTGTTTATTTCCACACCCTGCCACCTAGAGACCAAACAGGAGACTTTTTAGGTCCTAACTATAAGGTCAGGGGAATGGAGACTGGGCCCAAAATATTCACTTTAGGGTGCCTGGGTGGCTTAGTGGGTTAAAGCGTCTGCCTTCGGGTCAGGTCATGATCTCAGGATCCTGGGATCGAGGCCCAAATCGGGCTCCCTGCTCAGCGGGGAGCCTGCTTCCTCCTCTCTCTCTGCCTGCCTCTCTGCCTACTTGTAATCTTTCTCTCTGTCAAATAAATAAATAAATGAAATATTTAAAAAATAAAATAAAGTAAAGTAAAACAAAATATTCACTTTAGATGTCCCCAGTTTTTCCCCAACATTGGGCAACCTTCTTAACTATCAACTCCAGGAAGTGAATGAAGTCTTTGTTTTAAAAATGTTTTATCCTTGTATCCTTTTCCTGCAATAAGCCATGGATTTCAAGCATTGGCATTTTGGGTCCTGTGAGTCCTCTTAAACAAACACTGACTAAACACAGAACTGGAACTAACCCATATGTCTGTCAACTGCTGAATATGTAAGAAAATGTGGTACATCTATACAATGGAATACTTTTCAGCAATTACAAACTAAACAAAAAAAAGTGAGACACAACAAACCACATGTCACCTGCTTCCACTTACATGACACTTTTAGAAATGCAAACTTCTAGAGACAAAAAGCAGATCAGTGGTTGCTAGGGACTAGCTGTGGGAGTGGGGATTGACCACAATCTGGCATGAAGGACCTTTTTAGGAAATATTCCCTCATTTAAACATTTGGAAATGTTCTAAAATGAATTGTCATGATGATTGCTCAACTGTGTACATTTACTAGAAACCACTTAACTATGAATTTATAATGGGTAAATTTTATGGTATGTGTTTTATACCTCAATAAAGCTGTTTAAAAAGAAAGCATTTTGAAAAACAATGTGCTTTGGAAAAGAATAAACACATAGGGTGGATGAAAAGGAAACACTGTCAGAAGAATTGCCAAGGACCCAATGTTTGCTATAACATTAATTGCTCCACTCTATGGAAGCTGGATACTCAAAACTCACTCCTTGAATATAATTCCACTATGACTGGAGTGTGACCTTCTCAGGAGCCTTCTGCCTGACCCATTGTTTCTTACTTTTGCTGGCTTTTAGCACGAAGAATGTCAGCTCTGGTAGGCATGGCAGGTACATGGGCTTTGGAGTCAGACAGACTCAGGTTTGAACTCTGGTTCTGTCATGTATCAGCTGGTGACACTGAGCATATAATTTGGCTTCTCTGACCTCTGATTCTCTCACATATAAATTGGGACTAATAATTCGTATCTCATGAGGTAGTCGTGAAGATAATATGAATTGGTGCATAACAAACTACCCCAAACTCAATGGATAAAAATCATTTGATTACATCTAGTGATTTTGTGGGTCAGAAATTCTGGAAAGGTTTGTTTGGGTGGTCTGTATCTGATCCACATGGTATTAGTGGGGGCACCTGGGCTGGGGGATCTATTTCTAAGATGTTTTCTTCACTCGAATGCCTGGTGCCTCCATGATCATGTGTCATCTATCCTGTTAGGGCCTTTCCACGAGATAGGAGCTTCTCACAACATGGTGGTCTCAGGTAGTTGTGCTTACACAATGGCTGACTTCTCCAATAGTCAGGAAGTAGAAGTTGCCAGGAAAGTTGGGGCACTACCTGAAATGGCAGAGCATTGCTTTCACTGAATGTTATTGGTCAGAGCAGCCGCAGGATTCACCCACCCTGACACAGGTAGGCGGGGGTGGGTTAGAAGGTCACATTTTCATATGAGTTCATGGATTGGGAGATACTATACAGACATATTGAAAATACAATCTACCACAGAGTTAACGGCCACATAGTGCAGGGGTTGGCAAACCTTTACAGTAAGGACCAGATAGTAAATATGTTAGACTTTATAAGCCATGTGGTCTCTGTCATGATTACTCAACTCTGATCTTGCAGCACAATGGTAGTCATAGACAAGATGTCATAGACAAATTCTAAAGGAAGAGTTGTAGTTGTTTTCTAATAAAATTTTATTTACAAAACAGGGGAGGCCAGATTGGTCCATGGGCTATAGTTTGTGACCTCTGAGGTAATTCATGGCATATAATAAGTGGTCAGTAATAGCAGAAATTATTGTTGTCATTGTTATTAAGAGCCTTTAGAAAGCCCCCAATCCACTCACAGTTTAGTGTCTCTGGCCACCTACATGCTCCCTCTTTTCACTTTCCTACATAAGGCCACCTACACTTCAGGTTCCAATAAACACCACCCCCCCTCCAAACACACACACACCCCCGTCCTTAACATCAGCTCTCCCTCTCACTGATGAAGCCATGCAAGTTCGGTGGGGCTTATACAGTCAGGCTCTCTTTAAGGAGAGTACAGGGGCGCCTGCGTGGCTCAGTCCTTAAGAATCTGCCTTTTGGGGCGCCTGGGTGGCTCAGTGGGTTAAAGCCGCTGCCTTCGGCTCAGGTCATGATCCCAGCGTCCTGGGATCGAGGCCCACATCGGGCTCTCTGCTCAGCAGGGAGCCTGCTTCCTCCTCTCTCCTCTCTGCCTGCCTCTCTGCCTACTTGTAATCTCTCTCTCTGTGTCAAATGAAT